>JANAVB010028819.1:4290317-4467817 GCA_029216955.1 Iris pallida
TCACCCGCTCCCGTTGACCCTACCCGACCGACTACGACCGGCTGCCCCGCCATTCCCGGCTGCCCCCACGCCACAACTTCTATAAAAAAACCCCTCTCCCCCCTGACTAAACCTAACCCTAAATCTCCCCACGACGACCGCTGCCCGTCCTTCTCCGACGAACCCCCAAACCCTAAACCCTACTCGACGAACTCCGCCCAGTCCCACCGTCGACCTTCACGCCAACCACCACCACCATTCGAGCGCCCGACGAGACGCGTCGATCGCCACCGGAGCGCTACCGTCCCGACCGCTCCTCCGCCGTCCACGACCGTCGAACCCACCCCCAGATCTGGACACGTGAGTTATTGTGTCAAAACTTGGTCGTGCGTCTCGTACGCGAGTATGTTGTTCGCCATGTCTGGCGAGCACAAGTGTGGAACTGGACGCGAGATTGAACTCGTGCGTGTCGTGCAGGCCTAGGACACGCTGATACCGTGTCCTTAACTGTCAGGACACAGGATGGTTTTTATATATTTTTTTATGTTAATTCATTCGAGCCTAAATAAAAGAAACAAACCCTATTCCTAACAGTCGGGCCAACTGGCCCATGGCCAGCGCGTAGCAATAAAACTCTCCCCCCCCCCCCCCCCCCCCCCCCCCCCCCCCCCGCTCTGTTGGCTCGGGTTCGAGCCTTTCTGTTTCCTTTCCCTTTCTTTTCCTTTTTCTTTTTCTTTTTCTTTTTATATATATTTATATATATATGTATATACATATATTTGTATATATATATGTATTATTCTATATATACTATAATTTTGTATATATATATTTACTGTTTATATATATATATATATATATATATATATATATATATATATATATATATATATATATATATATATATATATATATATATATATATATATATATGTATATGTATACTTCATTATTTTATGTATGTATATATATATGTATTATGTATACATATATATTATGTATATATATTTCCTATGTATATATATTATTATATATATACTATTATATATATATGTATACATTAATTTTGTATATATATATATATATATATATGTTATATAGATAAGTATTTTCTTATATATATCTATATATATATATATATATATATATATATATATATATATATATATATATATATATATATACACATATGTAATTTATACACATATGTAATTTATATATATATATATATCCAATATGTAAACATCCCTATATTTGTGTATATATATTTATATATATATATATATATATACACTATTTTTATGTGTGTATCTTACTTAGCTTAGTGTAAATTATCTTTATAAGATAATATTCATACTTTTATAGTTACTATGTAAAACTTTACCTTATTAAAATAATAATATTTATTTTTATTTACCAAATTGTATTTAAATTACTGCAACCATTTGGTGTCCAAGCCTAGCATGGGTATTTGGGCCCAAATGTGTTTTCACACATTCAAGACCTGTACAAGTCATATTGGACTTGATTCATGGCCTTGGGTCCTGTATTTGAACTTTGGTTCAAATTATATACATGGACAAAATACGTAGATAATTAATTATTGTGTGCAATGTTGTTTTTGATTTTCTAAAATACTTAAAGTACTGATAAAATTATGGAAAAATAGTTTTAGATACTTTGTTAAGTTAGCTAATTTAGTATAATTTTTGTAGTATTTAATTTACTGTTTTGCCACTAGTTTGGCATATGAAACCAAAACTCATTTTCTGTATACTTAGGAAAACTGATTTTTTATAAAATACTTGTACTGGTTAATAAATTCCAGAAAAATTATAATAAATTTCTATGATTAACAATTTGGTGTATTACTTTAAGAAAAACTAGGCCTTTTGTCTATCTCTAAAATTGTTAGAACACAATGATCTTTTGATTTATTTATTGATTAATTACGACTTGTAGCTTTTTGTGTTATTTGGAGTTTTAGTCGTGTTGAACCCCATCCCTCACTAGGGTAAAGACCCTAGAAAGTTAGTTAACATAGTGTGTCACCCCACATTGGTCTCCTATGCCAAGTCATCATTTTGGCTAGGTGCCCAATCACAAGTCGTGTTTCACCAATTAGTGTCCTAGTATTTTAGCTTAGTGTAAAACTAAGTTGTTGTATTTACTTCTGCAGTAACGAGCTACCAGACATCCATAGCATTGTTATCGTAGCTTGTTTTGTTTTGCTTTGCTAGAGGCAAGTACTTTCTACGAACTTTACATATTGTCACATAAATGAACTGCAAACCCCACCATGTTAAATGCTGATCCTTGGGGTAGCAAGTTAGATCTCTACATATTGTACTTTCAGTTACTACCATGCTTAGAACAGTCTTGATGTATCTCTCACATGATTAGAATATGGATTACGGGGAAACTGATAGTAGTGTACGTGATCATATCCCCCTCTACAGTACCGAGCAAAGTTTCATTTCATATGTTACTACGTCGTAGGCCTTTATCTCAAAGCTGTATTTGTGCGTATGTACATCTACCGCCTTTACACTTGTACGTATGTACATTTCATTATGTGCCCCAGCACATTGTACATCTATTGACCGATCACGTACCTACTACAGTTTTAAACATTACATATACATCTATCTCTATGACATATGTGTCCTTGCCATGATAGACTATGTGATGCCATGCTTTCCAGTTATTCCTCTCATGTTCATTTCCATGTTTCATATGCTAGTTTGCTAGATTTAGTACTTGCTCCCGTCCTGACAGGATAACGTTGTAGGTGTCCTTACTGAGGAGGAGTTACTCTGCGACACATATTATGGGATTACTGCCGAGGACCCGGCTCTGCTTTACGAGGATGTTCCTGCGGGGAACCTCGCCTTGTTGTCTTTGTTTACTTAGACTTTTGAGAGTAGACATGTATTAGACTATATCATTTTGAAACTGGACATGTATCCAGTTTTACATTTCAGTTTACTTGTACTTGGACGTTTACTATATACGATGACTTTTTTGTTTGAAGCATTTATGATTCTTCTTCACTTATAGAACTGTTAGCACATTTAGTCTTATCCTGTTGTCTTTAGAACAGCTTACTACGTTTTATCTCAACGTAGGCTGGGCATGACTCGGCCTGGCCCAACAATTTGGGTAGCGGGTCGTGACATGTTTTTAGTGGTGGCCCATGCAGGTCCTGACTAAACTGTTTGGTTACGTTATTGTACCAAGCATGCCTGCAATTAGGAACTTAAGGTAATTAGACAACATTAGGAAAGACGCTTAGAACACTTAGAGAAATGCTAGGATTGCAACATAGGAAATATATCACATGTTTGCTATTATAATTAGATTTTCTTGCATATGATTGCTTACTTTAAACAAGTCCTTATAAGTCTTTTTATGTGTAATTTAGATGGTGCTTACTCGTTCATCCCAGTATGTTACCCCCGAGAATGGGGCCCTCCATATCCAGTCAGCTGACCAGTTGACTGATACCCCTCCACCTACCACATTCCCCCACTCCACAGATCCACAGACCCAGATACCACCTTCCACATCCCATGCCCGGCAGGACCCGATACTTCCACCACCCCCTATCACTATACCCACCCAGGCTTCCGTCACACTCGACGGGAACCAGCTGCTCACACTGATTCAGGGGTTCCTAACAACCCATCAGGAGCAGACTACCCTACTCCGCCAGAGCATGGAGCGTTCTGAGGGACGTCCCGTGGTCCCACCACATGTAGAGCCACGGCAGAGAACGGGGACGGTCAAGGACTTCATGGGTCTGAATCCTAAGGAGTTCTCAGGGACTGAGGGCATAGTAGTAGCTGATGACTGGCTAGATTCTGTAGAGAGGAAGCTTCTGGGAGTTAGGATGCCGGATGACCTCCAGGTCGAGGCAGCGGGATTTCTGCTGATAGACTTAGCAGGAGTCTGGTTCCGGAATGAGCCGTTGTTCGCGAGAGGTAGAGCCACCTGGGACCAGTTCAAGACCCAGTTCAAGAAGAAGTTCTTCTCGACCACTGCTAGAGTAGCCATGGGGCTACGATTCCAGAACATCCAGCAGGGAACCGTTCTGTTGATGACTATGCGGCAGAGTTTAGTCGCCAGAGTCGTTTCGCTCCTAGTCTGGTTGCTGATCCAGAGGAGATGACCCGTAGGTTTTGCCATGGTCTAGTTCCAGACATTGGCATTCTTATAGTGGTGAACGGTACGACTGACTACTACCAGAGCCTAGAGTTGGCCCGGAGCATTGAGGAGCGTCTTCTGTCTAGCAAAAGGCCGGCTCCTGTACATCATGAGGGACCGTCCAAGCGTCAGGCTTTCTAGCAGAGAGCGCCGACGCCACCCCAGCAGACTTACCGTCCCCCTACACCACATCATCAGACCCCGCCAGTTCGAGCCCCGGGACCCCGACAGCAGCAGCAGCAGAAGGGAGCTATATGTTCTTTCTGCGGAAGACCAGGTCATGACTTCGCAGTCTGCAGGAAGAGGTTGGGTCAGTGTTTGGCTTGTGGGTCTGCCACCCATCAGCTTCGGAACTGCCCAGCGGCGAAGCCTAGAGGACCACTTCCGACTCAGCAGCAGAGGTTTGGGCAGCATCTGCAGCAGCAGAAGGGACCTCAGGGGAAGGTTTATAGTCTAGCCATTGAGCCGGAGCCGGAGCAGGTTTCGGAGCCGGATTACTTAGCTGACGTCATTACAGGTCATGTTTATTTGCATACTTTTCTAGCTGTATGTTTGTTCGATTCTGGTGCATCTCATAGCTTCCTATCATTAGAGTTTATGCATAAACATCATCTAGTAGCTACACCTACTGTGGAGATTAGTAGAGTGATGACGGGAGGAGGACCAGTGCCTATTAGGTCTATCTATAGATGTTCTATTTTTATAGCCGGAAGAGAGTTCAGGGGGCGATTCTTTGTGATGCCACTCCCCGGTTATGATATCATATTAGGGATGGACTGGCTTAGCTATGCCCATGCATCTATAGATTGCCATGAGGGTAGTATTTTGTTCAGTCCCCCAGGCACAGCACCATTCAGTGTCAGGAGGACAGGGCCGGAGATCAGCCTAGAGCCGAACTGTTGTGCGACAGTCGGGGACGCAGCACCGCCACACCCTATCATTAGGGAGTTTATGGATGTATTCCCAGAGGATCTTCCAGGACTTCCACCTGACAGAGATGTGGAGTTCACTATAGATTTAGTGTCGGGTTCATCACCAGTATCCCGGGCTTGCTATAGAGTGAATCCCAAGGAGGCCATAGAGATGAAAGAGCAGATTGATGACCTGTTGAAAAAGAGTTTCATTTGATCCAGTGCTTATCCATGGGGAGCGCCAGTGCTTTTTGTGTCTAAGAAGGATGGTACAGTCCGATTGTGTATTGACTATCGGGCCTTGAATGCCATCACCATCAAGAACAAATATCCTCTGCCCAGGATAGATGATTTGTTCGACCAGTTGAGCGGGGCGAAGGTATTTTCCAGGATAGACTTGAGATCCGGGTACCACCAGGAGAAGGTTAGGCCAGCAGACATCCAGAAGACGGCGTTCAACATGAAGTACGGGCAGTACGAGTTTCTGGTGATGCCATTTGGTCTCACAAATACGCCAGCTGTCTTTATGAACTTGATGAATAAGATATTTTACCAGTATCTAGATAAGTTCGTCGTAGTATTTATCGACGACATCCTGATATACTCGAAGACGCCAGAGGAGCATGCAGAGCACTTGCGGATAGTTTTGGGGATTCTGAGGCAGGAGAGATTGTTTTCCAAATTGCCGAAGTGCGAGTTCTTTTTAGACCGAGTGGAGTTTCTCGGCCATGTAGTCACTGGAGATGGAATCTCGGTGGATCCCAAGAAGATTGCTGCAGTTGAGACGTGGAAGGCTCCGACGTCAGTTTCAGAGATCAGGAGCTTTCTGGGTTTAGCAGGCTATTATAGAAAGTTCGTCCAGGACTTTGCTAGGATAGCTAAACCCATGACGAAGCTGACGCGGAAGGACGCAGAGTACATCTGGTCAGAGGACTGCCAGACGGCATTTGAGGAGCTGAAGAGAAGGCTGACGACCGCTCCAGTTCTGACTTTACCTTCAGGTTCTGGAGGTTTCACCATTTTCAGCGATGCTTCTGGAAAGGGGCTAGGATGTGTTCTACAGCAGCATGGAAAAGTAATTGCTTATGTATCTACGCAATTGCGGACTCATGAGAGGAATTATCCTACCCATGACCTAGAGTTAGCTGCGGTAATCTTTGCGCTCAAGTTATGGAAACATTACTTATACGGAGAGCGTGTGGAAATCTTTACTGACCACAAAAGCTTGAAGTATGTGTTCACGCAGAAAGAGCTGAACATGAGGCAAAGACGATGGTTGGAGTTGATGAAGGACTTCGATATCGATTTACAGTATCACCCCGGAAAGGCAAATGTGGTGGCGGATGCGCTGAGCAGGCATCCGATGGCATGGTACCTAATGATTGATCGGCATTTACGGGAGGATCTGGAGAAGCTCGGTGTCGAGCTAGTTCGGCCAGGATCAGTGATACAGATGATGGCGCTTGACATTCAGTCAGGTTTGATGGAGCAGATCAGGGAGGCACAGTCTACAGATGAGAGCCTTCGCAGACTTCGACCCCAGGCATTAGCTGGATTGCTGGATGACTTCACTATAGCAGAGGATGGATCCTTGAGGCATGGCAGCCGATTGTGCGTGCCGAAGGGCGAGCTGGTAGAGGCAGTCTTGCAGGAGACGCACCGATCGAGATATTCTATTCACCCTGGTGCTAACAAGATGTACCGTGACTTACGGAAACATCTTTGGTGGCACGAAATGAAGAGGGATGTATCACGTTTCATCTCGAGATGCCTAGTTTGCCAGCAGGTCAAGGCGGAGCGCCAGAGGCCAGCTGGTTTGTTGCAGCCATTACCCATTCTCGAGTGGAAGTGGGAAACATATTACGATGTACTTCGTTTCAGGGCTTCCTCGTTCCCAAGGAGGGAAGGATGCCATCTGGGTCATCGTAGACAGGCTGACGAAGTGTGCGCACTTCATACCCTTCAAGGTGGGGCTTTCCACCGAAAGTTGGCGGAGCTATACATGCAGCAGATAGTTCGCCTACACGGAGTGCCGGTGAGCATCGTGTCAGACAGAGACAGCAGATTTATATCCCACTACTGGAGGAGCTTGCAGGAGGAGTTGGGCAGTAGGCTCAAGTTCAGTACGGTGTACCACCCGCAGACAGATGGGCAGTCCGAAAGGATGATACAGACACTGGAGGATATGCTGAGGACTTGCGTGCTGGACTTCGGAGGATCATGGGAGAGCCATCTGTACTTGGTAGAGTTTTTATACAATAACAGCTACCAGGCCAGTATTGGTATGTCTCCTTTCGAGGCGCTATATGGACGACGATGCCGCACACCGCTCTTTTGGGATGATGTCGGAGACAGAGTTATGCTTGGGCCAGAGATGATCACGGATGCAGCAGAGAAAGTCGGGATGATCAGAGACAGGCTCAGAGTAGCTCAGGACAGGCAGAAACACTGGGTTGATGCTAGTCGTAGGCCGATAGAGTTTGCAGACGGTGATATGGTGCTAGTGAAGATATCACCTACTCGAAGGACGATCCGGTTCGGACGAGGAGGGAAGCTGAGCCCCAGATACATCGGGCTGTTCGAGGTACTTGGCAGGATCGGAGAGGTAGCTTACAGGGTTGCACTTCCACCCAACTTAGCAGGAGTTCACGATGTCTTTCACGTATCTCAGCTGAGGAGATATGTTCCAGACCCCAGTCATGTGCTAGATCACTCAGAGTTGGAGGTCGGACCGAGCCTTACAGTTTCTGAGCAGCCAGTGAAGATTTTAGACAGGAGAGAGAAGAGGCTGAGGAACAAGGTTGTACCCCTAGTACGAGTAGCTTGGAGCCGTCACTCCCCAGGTGAATCTACTTGGAAGAGGGAGTCGGACATGAGGGAGAGATACCCTTACTTGTTCGATCCAACCGCTGCGAGGGAACCACCCGTTCCCGCTTGATACCTTAGAGGTTAGTTTCGATCGCAGCCTTAGTCATTTTGTTGCATTACTTGCTTTGTTAGAATATTGTCGGGTCTTCAATCCTTGTGAATTTCGAGGACGAAATTTTTCAAGGAGGGAAGACTTGTAAGCCCCTGTTTTTCAATTTTAGTTTTATTGGTGCTAATTAAATTTTTATGTCATTTATAGCCTTAAATAATTATTAGGAATTTTTAGGAATTTTTCTAGAATTTTTAAGTAATTTTAATGAGTTTTAAAATACAAAAAATATCATTTTGCAATTTTTTGAATTATTTTAATAGTGTTTTGCAATTTTCAGAATAGTTAGTATATCAGTTTGTAATTAGAAATTTGTTCTTAATAGAGGAATGCAAATATTATTTTGCATTTTAATACTGAAAAACCCCTTATGCAATTTCCTAATCTCTAGGGGTTTCAGTGCCAACTGCCAAACCCCCCCCTCTCACACACGACACTCTCTCTCTCCTCCAGCTCTCACCCGCTCCCGTTGACCCCTACCCCGACCGACTACGACCGGCTGCCCCCGCCATTCCCGGCTGCCCCCACCGCCGCAAACTTCTATAAAACAACCCCCTCTTCCCCCTGACTAAACCCTAACCCTAAATCTCCCCCACGACCGACCGCTGCCCCGTCCTTCTCCGACGAACCCCCAAACCCTAACCCTACTCCGACGAACTCCGCCCAGCCCCACCGTCGACCTTCACCGCCAACCACCACCACCATTCGATGCGCCCCGACGAGACGCGTCGATCGCCACCGGAGCGCCACTGTCCCGACCGCTCCTCCGCTGTCCACGACCGTCGAACCCCCCCAGATCTGGATACGTGAGTATTTGTGTCAAACTGTGTCGTGCGTCTCGTACGCGAGTATGTTGTTCGCCATGTCCTGGCGAGCACAAGTGTGGAACTGGACACGCGAGAATGAACTCGTGCGTGTCGTGCAGTCCTAGGACACGCTGATACCTGTGTCCTTAACTGTCAGGACACAGGATGGTTTTTATATTATTTTTTTTTATGTTAATTCATTCGAGCCTAAATAAAAGAAACAAAACCCTATTCCTAACAGTCGGGCCAACTGGCCCATTGGCCAGCGCGCAGCAATAAAACTCTCCCCCCCCCCGCTCTGTTGGCTCGGGTTCGAGCCTTTCTGTTTCCTTTCCCTTTTCTTTCCTTTTTTTTCTTTTTCTTTTTATATATATTTATATATATATGTATATACATATATTTGTATATATATATGTATTATTCTATATATAATATAATTTTGTATATATATATTTACTGTTTATATATATATATATATATATATATATATATATATATATATATATATATATATATATATATATATATATATATATATATATATATATGTATACTTCATTATTTTATGTATGTATATATATATATATGTATTATGTATACATATATATTTATGTATATATATTTCCTTATGTATATATATTATTATATATATACTATTATATATATATGTATACATTAATTTTGTATATATATATATATATGTTATATAGATAAGTATTTTCTTATATATATATCTATATATATATATATATATATATATATATATATATATATATATATATATATATATATATATATATATATATATATATTTTTTTTTTTTTTTTGGGGGCCCGGGGAGGGGGGGGGAGGGGGGGGGGCCAGGGGGGTATATATATATATATATATATATATATATATATATATATATATATATATATATATATATATATATATATACACATATGTAATTTATATATATATATATATATATATATATATATATATATATATATATATATATATATATATATATATATATATATATATATATCCAATATGTAAACATCCCTATATTTGTGTATATATATTTATATATATATATATATATATATATATATATATATATATATATATATATATATATATATATATATATATATATATATATACACTATTTTTATGTGTGTATCTTACTTAGCTTAGTATAAATTATCTTTATAAGATAATATTCATACTTTTATAGTTACTATGTAAAACTTTACCTTATTAAAATAATAATATTTATTTTTATTTACCAAATTGTATTTTTATTGTATTTAAATTACTGCAACCATTTGGTGTCCAAGCCTAGCATGGGTATTTGGGCCCAAATGTGTTTTCACACATTCAAGACCTATACAAGTCATATTGGACTTGATTCATGGCCTTGGGTCCTGTATTTGAACTTTGGTTCAAATTATATACATGGACAAAATACGCAGATAATTAATTATTGTGTGCAATGCTGTTTTTGATTTTCTAAAAATACTTAAAGCACTGCTAAAATTATGGAAAAATAGTTTTAGATACTTTGTTAAGTTAGCTAATTTAGTATAATTTTTGTAGTATTTAATTTACTGTTTTGCCACTAGTTTGGCATATGAAACCAAAACTCATTTTCTGTATACTTAGGAAAACTGATTTTTTATAAAATACTTGTACTGGTTAATAAATTCCAAAAAAATTATAATAAATTTCTATGATTAACAAGGATCACTTTGGTGTATTACTTTAAGAAAAACTAGGCTTTTTGTCTATCTCTAAAATTGTTAGAACACAATGATCTTTTGATTTATTTATTGATTAATTACGACTTGTAGCTTTTTGTGTTATTTGGAGTTTTAGTCGTGTTGAACCCCATCCCTCACTAGTGTAAAGACCCTAGAAAGTTAGTTAACATAGTGTGTCACCCCACATTGGTCTCCTATGCCAAGTTATCATTTTGGCTAGGTGCCCAATCACAAGTCGTGTTTCACTAATTAGTGTCCTAGTGTTTTAGCTTAGTGTAAAACTAAGTTGTTGTATTTACTTCTACAGTGACGAGCTACCAGACATCCATAGCATTGTTATCGTAGCTTGTTTTGTTTTGCTTTGCTAGAGGCAAGTACTTCCTACGAACTTTACATATTGTCACATAAATGAACTGCAAACCCCACCATATTAAATGCTGATCCTTGGGGTAGCAAGTTAGATCTCTACATGTTGTACTTTCAGTTACTACCATGCTTAGAACAGTCTTGATGTATCTCTCACATGATTAGAATATGGGTTATGGGGAAACTGATAGTAGTGTACGTGATCATATCCCCCTCTACAGTACCGAGCAAAGTTTCATTTCATATGTTACTACGCCGTAGGCCTTTATCTCAAAGCTATATTTGTGCGTATGTACATCTACCGTCTTTACACTTGTACGTATGTATATTTCATTATGTGCCCCATCACATTGTACATCTATTGACCGATCACGTACCTACTACAGTTTTAAACATTACATATACATCTGTCTCTATGACATATGTGTCCTTGCCATGATAGACTATGTGATGCCATGCTTTCCAGTTATTCCTCTCATGTTCATTTCCATGTTTCATATGCTAGTTTGCTAGATTTAGTACTTGCTCCCGTCCTGACAGGATAACGTTGTAGGTGTCCTTACTGAGGAGGAGTTACTCTGCGACACATATTATGGGATTACTGTCGAGGACCCGGCTCTGCTTTACGAGGATGTTCCTGCGGGGAACCTCGCCTAGTTGTCTTTTGTTTACTTAGACTTTTGAGAGTAGACATGTATTAGACTATATCATTTTGTAACTGGACATGTATCCAGTTTTACATTTCAGTTTACTTGTACTTGGACGTTTACTATATACGATGACTTTTGTGTTTGGAGCATTTATGATTCTTCTTCACTTATAGAACTGTTAGCACATTTAGTCTTATCCTGTTGTCTTTAGAACAGCTTACTACGTTTTATCTCAACGTAGGCTGGGCATGACTCGGCCTGGCCCAACAATTTGGGTAGCGGACGATCGTGCAGGTTGGTCTTAATGAGTATGTCCTGCAGAGTAAAGACAATATTGGGCATTGCTCCAGTAAAAGCACTGTCCTGAGGATCCTCTGCGGAGCTTTCTCCTGTGAGCTTAACTTGAGCCAGTTAGGTGTCCGCGTTCTGAAGTGCGTCACTCGGTGCTACGCGAACATCTTTGGAGAGCCTCAAGAGCTCATACAACGACAATTTGGTCAGTGTGTTGGCCAATTGTGCCAAGATGTCAAAGTTGTAAGGCCCCTCCAGTTCCTGAGGCGTATCTTTTCGGAGCAGCGATTTGTCGAAGCGGGTCTCCTTCGGCCTAGGCTTGTCGGTCGTCGAAGGCTGAGGGGGCCCTAGAGCATCAGCAGCAGCCGGCTGATGATCTTTAGCCAAAGTTACCCGGTGGGGGTTGAGTTTGTGCACCGGATTGGGTAACGATAGCTGTGGTTTCTTCGACGTCGGTTGAGATTGTGCGGCAGGATTTGACTTTTCTACCCTTTTTCTTGCCAGTAGAGGGTTATGCTGGCAGGATTACTTCAGATACTAAGCCCTGGTGGACCCATATGACCTCTCCTCGCAATGTGGTGAGGGGTACCAGCCCAGCAGCCTGGTCTCGGGGAAGTGGAAGATTAGCTACCTCCATCTTCGCTCAGGGGACGGGTACCACTCCGTCCTAAGTCTTCGTCGGAGGAAAGCTGCCGAATTGGACAGACACCATGTTGGCGACTACAGTTACCTCCTTGAAGTCAATAGCCAGGGCCTTAGAGTCGATCAGGTGCTGGATGTACCACTTTAATTGGTAGCAGTCTTATGTAGCATGGTGGATATAGCGATGGTAGTGGCAATACTTTAGGCTTTCCATCTCTGCAGGCCGAGGCTTCCGTCTCGGTGGAGGGAGCTGAATCCTGTCTCCTTGTATGAGCATGTCAAGGATGGGTTTGACATGGCTGTCTTCGAAGGAGTAAGTCATCTGCGGCCACTGCTTCTCTGTCGGCTTCGGTTCGGGCTTCGGGGCTGTGTCGGCCACCATAGCCTGTTTGCCCTTGTTGTCTCGATTATTGGAGGGGTTACCACCATTGTTGCTGTTGGCATTAGGGCATCTGCCCTTGTCGTCTCCCTCCGTGATGTGCAATCCCAGTTGACGAGCTTTTTTCAACTTGTCTTCTGCGCTAGTGGCGCTGATGATGAAAGTCTTCTAGTCCTTGAACTGACTCTCGCCCATCCAGAGGCTGATTGTGGAAAGCAGCCTCTTTTGGTAGATTTCAATCAAAGAAGAATCTGGATTGCCTGAGGGCAATTTCATCACGGTTTGGCGAAACCGCTCAATGTAGTTCCTTGTCAGCTCCTTCTCACCTTGAACAACGTCCATGAGGGTGGACGTTGTCACATCTTGTCCTACCTCATAGAACCTTTCAAGGAACATGTTTTTGAAGCCTGCAAAGGAATGGATGCAGTTATCTGGCAAGTTACGGTACCAGTCGAAGGCGATCCCTTCCAATGCTCCAATGAACAACCACGTAAGGATGGCGTCGTCATGAGGCAGATGGTCGGTTGTGACTTTGAAGTAGGTGATGTACCTGCTTGCAGATATCTTCCCATCATATGGATTGATGTTGAATGGTTTATATCTTGGTGGGAAGGGAACATCTCTCCATACAGCAGGATACGGTTGTCGTATCCTGAGGTCCTGACAGGTTTTTCGGGTGTGGAACATGGCCCGGAGCTCCTGGACCTCTCGTCTTGCCTCCCTGGCTTCATCTGTAGCAGTGGGAGCCGATATTGTAGGAGGGCTGTCACCCGGGGTTGAGTTCGAGTCTGTATTGGCCGTGGGACCCAAGCTTGTCTGGCCAGGCGTCCTTTCTTGCAGAGTTGGTAGGGCCGCTTTGATCTCGTCCATAGATTTGACCAAGGTATGGAGTATGACCTCCAGGGTGTCGATGCATTGGCGATTACTGGGACCATCTTGGTTGTTGTTTGTCATGAATACTGTCCTCACATGAGGAGAGATGAAAGGAACGTGGAGGATGTGACCTCTGAATCATACCCTTGCACCGAGAAATCGTCAGGGTATGTAGGAATGTTCTCCTCTGGTTCGGACTCAGAGGAAGTGTTACCCCCTGCGCAGGAGTCTGCTTCATCTTGGGATCCATGGACATCCTCGAGGACATCTGGTCTACTGCATCTGTGGGGGGAATTACTTCCTCCGGTGCATCTTCTTGGAACGTCGGATTATCGTGGACATTCGGATGGGTGCTACCCCCAGCTTCAGCTACCCCCAGGGATGGGGATGATGAATCTCCAAGTGTTGAAGATTTCATCTTTGAACGGGTGCCTTGATAAACTCCTCCTATGATGGTTGTGGACAACCGCTTGGATGAGAGCTTCTTGGCCATACCGGTTGAAACCTTTGGGCTGGCTACATTCATCTTCTTCCCTACTTTGTTAGTAGGGACCTTCTGGACAGAGTTGCAGGAGGGGACATAAAGTGCTTCGTCTCCTAAGCTTGGTGATAGGACCAGTCCTGGATGTTGCAGACGTTGGAAGACGGACTGTCGGTCCTCTTGGGCTGTCGCCCTGCTGCAGCAGCAGTTGACGATGACTTGAGTGCAGTGATGTCCATGAAAGGACTCTCTACACAACAAGCTTTTTTCTCTTTCCTTGCGCTTATGAAGAATTACATCACGCAAGTCACTCGTTCTGTAGGCCCGGGAGTTTCGAACACACGAGTGTGTTGGCATCATGTTTGCTCCCTGATCGGGAGACTCTTGGGAACCACTATGTCCGTTTACCGCCAGGGGCTGGACACGGTCGGTTCTGTACAACTTTCTATCAGGGGCCCGCGTAATAGTCAGCGGGACGCCTTGATGGTAGAAGTCGGGACAGCTGACTGGGCTTGACGAGCCCGCGCTGTCCTAGACTTTTTCCCTCTATCACCTGAGAGTGTATAGTAGGAAGAGTCCAAGTTGTGCATCACAGAGTTCGGCACATCCTGCTGAGAGCCTCTGGAGTCAGGACCGCATGAGAGGCGGTCGAAGACTGACCCTGAGCCGTACAGGGTGGATGCCTTACGGCTGAGTTTGGCAGCCGCATAAGTGTTCTCCATGCGGCTGGAAACAGTTTGCATGTGGCTGGAAGTTGTGGCCGCATGGGCCTCCTTCATATGGCTGGCAGCTGTGGCCGCATGAGCCTTCTTCTTGCGGCTGGCAGTTGTGGCCGCATGAGCCTTCTTCATGCGGCTGGCAGTTGTGGCCGCATGAGCCTTCTCCATGCGACTGGCAGTTGTGGCCACATGAGCCTTCTCCATGCAGCGGGCGCCCTTACGTGGTTGCTTCTTGGACCGCATAGAGTCCCTCTTTGCCCCTGCAAGTCCAGCATCGTAGTATTTTCCTCTGCCGAACTTGGGGACAGCAGAGTCCTCTACGGTCTGAAGTGGGGCCGCATGAGAGCCTTCTCTGCCGTATTGGGCAGCAGAGAGCATTTCTTCCAGAGCTTGGGAAAGAGCAAATGATTTGGGCCTCCACTCCCTGCGGGCCTTTTTCGTGCGGGTTCGCTTCTGGACCGGGCCAGCGCTCCCGTCGGAGAGCATTTCTTCAAACGCCTGCTGGTCGAAGCAGACGACCAACATCTGTTGCGTGGAGCCGAGCTTGGCGGCGTCCGATTGCGTCACCAACTTCTCAGCCGTGGAGAAGTTAGTCCCCAGCAGAGTCGCCATCGTGTTTGCCATTGATTATAAAAGAACAGAACAGTTTTATGGGAGGACTGAACTTTTACTTCACTACTACAAACTCGTTTGTACAGAAGAGAGCCTAGGAACAAAATCTAGAAAAAGCAATCTAAAGTAAAATTATTTTATTTTTCTGAGAGGTGACGATAGAGGCTCGGGAGAGTGCTATCAACTCTACCTTACTCCTTGGACGATCAGACGTCGCTTCGGCTCTGATAAAGAAATGCTCTTGCTGGATGCTGGATGCTCTTTGCTCTATACTTCTCTTTGTGTCTCCGCCACTCTCTGTGTCCAGGGTTTTGCAAGGGAATGGCACCTTGCTATTTATAGGGCTTTGTGATAAGTAGGGTGTGCAGTAATTGCTCCTTGAAAAGTGGGCGGTTGGGGATTTGGTTAAGATTAGCCTTGATCTTGTTTGTTAAAAATTAATCTGGACTGTTAATGTTGATTGCAACAAATCTGGGCAGTTAATATTGATTGTAACAAATCTGGGCAGTTAATGTTGATTGCACCAAAGCTGCATGGTTTGTTGGAAATTGATCTGGGCAATTAGTGTTGATTGCAACAAATCTGCATTATTATGATTTGTTGGTTGCTAAATCCGAGTGGATAAATCTTAGTCAATCTTCTGCCACGTATCCCAACTGCTATTATGCTGCGAGCCGCATAAACGGGGCATCCTGGCAGAGCCCGGATGAGTGTGACCCCGACTGCCGAGCCGCATGAAGGTGGCAGCCGTATGAGAATGACGGCCGCATAAGAGTGAACCCCAACTGAACCGTATATGGGTGGCCCTCACAATACGAGCCGCATGAGAGTGGCAGCCGCATGGGGGTAGCCTCCAACTGAACCGCATAAGGGTGGCCCTCACAATTTGAGCCGCATGAGAGTGGCAGCCGCATGGGGGTGGCCTCCAACTGAACCACATAGGGTGGATCCCACGACCGAGCCACATAGAAGTCTTTGAAGCGATCCGCGTAAGGGGCTTTAGAATTGGTGGATTGTGCCAGCTATAAAGATTTTATCTTGTCTTTCTAGGAGTACGCCATTATGACAGAGCCATCATTTTACCTTTATGTCAGAGTTGTCAATCCTTCGTTGTCAGAGCTGCCGCCTTCCTGTGTTAGGGTAATTAATGAGCCAGCTGCTCAGAGTATTTATGGCCAGCTGTAAAGACCTATTTTGATCTGCATGAGGCCACGTGGCTTCCCCTTCATCTTTCTGAGCCGCATGAAGCTCTCGGGTCTTTTGAGCCGTATGAAGGCTCCTTCAGCTATGAGCCGCATGGGGCTGATTTCCGGGCCGCATAAGAATTTATTTATAGTTTTCCATGCTTCTACACTTGGCCACTCACGAAAATTCCTCACCTCAGTGGCTCCTGCAATTGATCGAACTCTGCTACAGTTGGAGTCGTCGCCACCACTGGATGATCACCTCAGTCTTCGAAGTGCAGCGCCTCTGCCACGATCCTTGCCATCACCAAATCGAAGAGACTGCCCAAAAGCTAGGGTTAAGGAAATTTGGGAAGGATGAAGAAGAACAATGAGCTGTAGATCTAGAATTCACTGGGATTTAATAGAGAATTGTCGAGTGGAAAATTGGAGGGAAAATAGAATTGGCTACAGGAAAAAAACGGTTAGAGGAGTGGAGAGTTTGAAATTTGGTAGAATCAATTTGAACTTGTTGTTCCTTTGATTCGAAGTTAAAGGACATGGCTATGGCCTGTTGAGTTGGGCCAGCTGAATTGGGCCTTACCAACTCAAGGAAATCACTAAATGCTAATTCTATTTTGCAAAAAGATATATAAAGATTTAAATAAGAAAATTTACCCTGGAAAAATATTATATATTTCAAAAATATGGAAGGTGGGGTTACACCTGGTCTATCAATAAAACTCATCATAAACCTGACCTATCCAATAGGTCTTAGCTCAAAAGACAACAACTCCACAACAAGTTTAACCTAAACCAACGGTCCATAAACATTGACTTAATATTCAAATTACAAACCCAAAATAGAGCAGTAATCGAATGTTAGTATAGTCAGGACACACCACAAACCTGACCAATTTAACTCATAACCTAACATCCAATGACTACTAGGCCATTCAAATTACTTTCCCCACAGATGTCTGTCTGATACTTAGACACACCACGTACTTGTGTCAAACACAATTCGTGTCAGCTTGCTATACTCGACACAGAGACCGTGTACTCAGGACACGGATCTCTCTAACTCATACAACTCGTCCAAAGCTTACCCAACCGATTTGCAATGTCTCGATCAGTCATAATAATACTGGTTTTGCCAACACTCCACAAAATTAGTTAACTAAGTAAATAGATGATACCTGAGTCTAGATAATATAGCTCATAGTATCCTAGAGTCTGACACACCTGCTATCATGTATGGAATAGCAAGGCAATACTGGTTTAGTCATTCCATCGAACACATGGCACACACGGATAGAAATCGAATTTAGCTGGATTCCCTAAATAACTCTCAATCAAGAATTTTGAAGAACACTAATCAAGGATTAAATTACTCGATTTGAATCAAAGGATGCAAGATCGAAGAATATAAACTCATCAGATCAGTTGACGATTGGCCCTGTCCTTAAGGCTTTGTTCGCAAGGATTGATGAAAACAACCAGAGCTTGATGATGAACGGTTCTTTAAACTGCCAACACTTAGAATTGATCGATCGACAATCAATGAATTGATCGTTGAGATGATCCTCATATCAAAGAAAGATCGAACGAATTTAACAACCGAAAATTGATGACAGAGAGGAACTCGCCAATACAACTGATCATTCGTTGCTTCAGTGATCAATTGAATTCGAAAAAAACAGTGGTCAAATGATAATTCCTGCTGAATAAAATTGTAATATCATCAATAGGTCGATCCATGAATTTGGAAGCGAAATGAACT
The DNA here is from genome assembly GCA_029216955.1 of Iris pallida. Taxonomy (NCBI): domain Eukaryota; kingdom Viridiplantae; phylum Streptophyta; class Magnoliopsida; order Asparagales; family Iridaceae; genus Iris; species Iris pallida. Next base: position 4,308,907 of record JANAVB010028819.1, read on the forward strand.
AGAATTATCGAAGGGGATCGATACTCACCAGTCACTCAATGGCGAAATGACAGTTGATAAAGAACGCTCCTGAGCAATCGTCACTGCGAGAGAGTTCACCGGACGCTGAAGAAAGGACTCGTCAAATTGCTTCTCATCACAGCAAAGACACAAAGTCGAACATTGCCATGGCCGTCGTCTTCGAGCTTGGCAATTCGAAGGCGAAAGGAACTTGGGGATCTAGACAAAATTAAGCAGGGCTTTGCCGTCATCGAAGGAGTGGAGAATTGAGGGTCAAGGGGGCTCTATTTATAGGCACCTAAGTCGGTTGGCCGTTAACGTCGGACGACCACGATTGTCGGGATTCAAGTCGATGGAACAGACGGCAGGGATGCACGATGCTAAAGCGATAGGGAAAAAACTTCGGAAAGACTCCAGATTAGTCGAGCGCTTCTTCGATCGTACTGTGCGGTGGAGCACGGACAAGCGGTCGATCGAGATTTGAAAGAAAGAAGATACTGAGTCGACTCTCTCTCTCTTTCGCTCTCTCTCTCTCTCCTTACTGGTATAATCAAATCTACGGATTGGGATTGGGCCAAATTAGGGCTGGCCGAGCGTTGCTGGTAAAAATAGTTTAAAAAATAAGCTTGGGTTGGGCTGGCTAAATGACCAAGGCTTGGGTTTACCAAAAATAATATGGGCTTGGAATTAATGGTTATAGCTAAACAATTAGATTTAGGTGATAACTTTTGGTCTGAGCTAAGGCTAGGTAAATCCTATATGGCTAGCCAATAATCCAACCACAATATATCAAAACTAATAGATGGAAAAATTCATGAAAAAGATTTAAATGTATAGTAATATAGAAAATAATTAATCATAAAAGAGAAGGAAGTGACCAATTCTTCTATTTATAGAAAAATGGAGTTATAAATCTATCCTCCTTGAAAAATTTTGTCCTTAAAATTTCAGGAGAGTAGTGAGTATATCACATCTTGTCACGACCCGCACCCAGTGTAGGGGCACAAGAAGTGGTTACGTCCAGCCTACGCCGCAGTGTCGGCAGTAGAACGTTGTCCTAGGTCACATACATCTAACAATATAAGGTACCTGTACAGTATATACACTCCGAATGGAGGTGACAATACAGAATACAGTCTCAATCACAACCAAGGCAGAAATACGATAAGATAGATAATCAACAGAATCCACAGATGATAAATACAAGATAAGAGAGATAGCTAAATGTCTAAGATAAACAACTCCACAAAACCAGAATAACAAATCCCCAAATAAGTACAAGTGTATCCAACATGACAGAATGATAAATAAGATACTAGTCTAGCTAACTAGCCTAGACTACTGGGGTAATGTCCTCTGCAAGGACTTGGTCCTCCTGAGAGTCCAGCTCACATGTGTCATCTACGCCTGCTCCATAATAAGTGAGACACAGCTCCTCAAGGTCATATGTAATATTTTAACATGTCCAGTCAAGACGGGAGCGAGCACAGTACATCTCACGCAGTTTATATCATAACAGGAATATAATACAAGCAACAGAGTAAGATACATAAAACGCTGAGAATATACATGAAGTAGAAGAGAAGACTGTAAAGAAATATCTACTATAAGTAAGGAGCTACAGTGAACTAGTGATTTAGAGTACAAGATAGACATGTGAACGGCTTGATAATAAACATGAGAGGTTGTAAATGGCTACACTACTTTGGAAATGTCCATATGACAATTTTTACTCCCCCATCCCCAATCAATACACAAGGATCCGTTCAAGTTATGTTATTGTACATGATTTTACATGAGGGCCCATAAAAGGGTGCACATGAATATAAACATGGGGGCTCCGTGAACATGAGAGTACATAAATCACGAGAGTGCACATGAATGATGAAAGCACAGGAATACATGATAAAAGTGAAACACACATGACATGATGTATCCGATGCTCCCGAGGGGGATAATATCGTATGAAAAGATCCATATAGTACTAATCCGCGTTTCCATCGTGACAGCATCAAGTAAAATAATCTAGAGCAAGAATATAGTCCTATCAAGTATGAAACGGTCAGAGAATGTACTCGCCTGATATCCTGAGTATCTGAAGGAAATACTGCCTGAGGAGTGGTGTCTGGCTCCTATTCAGAACAATACAAGTCACAACATATCCAAATTGGTAAAATAAACTGCTACGATGCATTCTACATGATGTTTGGATCAATCTAGGCTAAAGTCAACCTTTGGTCAACTTTAGTCAAACTACTCTAGTCAAACTAGGTCAACTAGGTCAAACCTAACCCAAACAAGTCTCACTAAGCCTAACCAGCCTATTCTAGCAAGCACACATCATTCACAAGTCTCACAAGCTAACATAACATAATACTCATGTGTATACATTCCATATACACATAGACTTGCACATTAGGATACACATAGGCTATATGCCATATACACATAATATAGGCATGTACACTTATTTTCCACACATATATATATACTAAAATCATATGGACAATATACATATATCTATATTACATTACATTTCATCACACAAGATTATATATTATATATGTATACATATACATAGAGAGAGAGAGAGTGACAAGTATATGTGTGTGTGTGTCATATGGTAGAAGGGATATAGGTTCTCAGGTTTCCAGTTTGTACAAATGTATATATAGGGTGTCAACGTGCATACATTGCTGCAAATCACAGGTTTTCAGATTTATAGAGCATACAAAACAGTGTGGTAAATCACAGGCTTGAGTGTAATGTGTCTCGAGTACATGTGTGTATGTGTGTGTGAAAAATAGTGTGAATGGTATGGAGACAACACACACATCTCAGTCTACACATCAATGTACACCAAACAGTTTCAATTCTCAGTTTACATGTGTGAGAGTGTAATGTGTGTGTGTAATAAATGAACTCAGTTTCGCCCATGTGTGTGTGTGGGGATATTAGGAAAATAGTGTTCAGTTATCAGTTTACATGTGTGTGTGTAACATTATGTGAGTGTCAGTAAGCAGTATAGAAATGTGTGTGTGTGTGATACATACATCAGTTTATAGATAGGTATGTGTGTGTGTAGAATATAGGAAGAACAGTGTGTGTCAATGTATGAGGAAACAATGTGAAAGTTTCAGGAATTAGTGTATCAGGAATTGATTTCCAGTTCATGTGTGAGTGACAGTCCAATGTGATTCGAAACTAATGATTAAACACCAATCATGAGAACCCTAACATGTAAATTAATCCTTACATATATAAGTGAACTATTTATGATAATTAATCATCAACCAAAACAGTTTAAAATACATTTAATCTCAGAAATTTATATTTCGAAAATATATATCAGTAATTTGGGGGAAACCCAATTTTGAATTCAAAATTAAATCAATAATTAAAAACTAATGGTTGGTAAACCATGTGTCATAAGTGGAAGTGTCCTAGGTGTGTCCTAGTGTAGTGCCCCGTCCCGCAAAGTCAATCGGAGAAATCGAAACGCCGACGGCGTTGGAACTTAGCCTTGCAACGGCTGCTCGAAAGCTCGCTCGTCCGAGGCGACTCCTCGCTCAGGTGGGGGAGTTTCGGTGAACTTGCTTCATCTTAGCCTTCACTTAATAACTCGCTTGTTTTCAACTTGCACTGGTAGGCTAATCTAAAAGCTACGCACCAACATAGCTAAGGGAATAATCCCGTCGGGTCGGAATGTCCTAGAACATGGAAAATGGTCCCACGGTCAACATAGAAGTCGGCTCAGCGTGCTTTCAAATGACACTCGATCCTTCGTTCCCGTGGCTTGGGAGAAGGAAGTTGGCTCAAGTTGCTAAGTTGTCCCGACACTTGAAATAGCCTAAGTCATAGGCGTCGCCTGCCCGAATGCTTATTAAAGCATGCACGGTCCCGTCATGTGGCCCCGACACTCAAACTAGCCTAAGTCTTAGGCGTCGCCTGCTCGAAGTGCTTGCAAAGCATGCACGGTCCCATCGTTTGGTCCCGACACTCGAATAAGCCTAAGTCATAGACGTCGCCTGCGTGAATGCTTAACCAAGCATGCACGGTCCTGTCGACTTGTCCCGATACTTGAATAAGCCTAAGTCATAGGCATCGCCCGCACGAATGCTTAACAAAGCATGCACGGTCCGGTCCCGCAAGGCTTGGCATAGCCTTCGCACGTCCCGCAAGTTAAGTCATCTTTGTACGGCTTATTGGCTTAAGTCTAGGCACCCAAGACTTGGTTGTTAAGTCAACCCCGTGCCTAGCACGTTTCCCGTGATGCGTAGCTCGGCGTAGCCACCGCTCGTCGAATTATTGCCCGTATAAGTTGGACAAGAGTTGTACTAGGCTATCGAAGCCAATTCTAGCGCTGTCCCGCTCTAGCTGCGGTTGTCAAGTCAAGTAGTCCCTTAAGAACAAGGCTCATCGTATAAGTATATGACTTGAGCGTTAGCGTCGCCTAGAGAACCAGACATGTCTAAGGCACGAGCCACGGCCGAATACTTGATTAAGCATGCCGGTCCCGTCCGGTCATGTCCTACCTGAATACTTGAATAAGCATGCCGGTCCTGTCCGGTCATGTCCTGCCTGAATTCTTGATAAGTCCCGTACTTGGGAGTCTCGCAACGTCTTGATAAGTCCCGCACACGAGATCGATCCCGCGGCTTGGGAGTCTCGATAGAAAGAAGGAATGCATGGTCATGTTAAGGAAAGACTGGATAGACTGGATAGATCGAGTCTTGTATGGTCATGGACAACTTGTCGACAAGGTGTAGTCTTCTCGGATGATCTCCTCCGGGGCACCGGGATCATCCGCCCGGGAGAAGCGAGTGTGGCTCAACCTGCATGTCGGATAACCGCATGGGAGTATCGGCGCTTCCGGGGCTAGCTACCCTTAGAAGGGCGGACCGATACCCCCGTCGAGCCAGTCCAAGATAGCTTGAAATTGCTAGTGACCACTCATGTAGATGTGTCGGCAGATAGCGGCACACCGCGTGTATGCCTTTGGATTGAGTCTAGAACTTGAATGCTTGTCTAGTTGGAAACACAAGGTCTGGGCCTAGGACTGGGCTGCAGTATAGGCACCGTGCTTAGCACGATAGATGTCATCGGGATGTTCATGAAAGTGTTACTATGGTCCACAAGTCTTGTCTAAGTTAGCAATTGGGTCTAACAGGAAGGCCGCAAAGCGGTAGCATGATAAGTCTTGATAACTTGTGAGGCGCGGCCTCATCTTGAAGCACGGACAAGTCTAAGCAAGGTCTAGAGGCACGGCCTGCACGAGTCTTTCCATTGCCGTCCTTGGCACTTGAATCGTTGGCACGAGAATTGGTCTAGTAGGCTTGAGTTTAAGTAAAGTTTTGGCACGGCCGAGTTCGCGTAAGTTGCTCCTCGGCATAGCAAACTCTTGAATATGTCTAAGTCGCGAGTAGAATATGGCACGACCCTGCCATCCTGAGTCCAAGTTTGGCCGAGTACCTAGGCGATGAGACACTGCCTCGATCGAAATACATGTTGGTATTGTAGCACGACCATGTCGTTGCATGTCGTGTTAGTTAGACGTCAAGTCCTAAAACTAATCCTAAGGCAAGACTAGAAAGACAATTGAAAGGGTTTAAGCTGCACAAAGTAAATGAAACGTGTCGGTTATGTATGGGTGGGCAAGAAGCTCACTCCACCAGTACAGTGGTACTGACACCCACACAGTATTTTATGTGCAGGCAGGTAGAAGCTCGTGGCGTGGAGCTCGCTTGGATGCGTCGAGGCACGGAGTTCCTTGGCGAGTCGAAGCGTGCGGCCGCGTGATCTGAAGACTTATACAGGACATAATGTATGGACATCGCCTTCCGAAGCTTCCGCTGGATTCAAGTATTGTATCGAGAGATGAGAGAGAGCAGAGTGACTTATAAATGAGAGAAAAGTGAGCACGAGAGACTTGTAATTTGGCCTTGCGCCCACAAATGTAATCTTGTATTCAATATCAATAAAGAGATTTCTTTTGAGTTACTTGTGTTCATGTGTTCTTCTTTAAATTCTGCTGTAATGTATTCAATGTTTCTGCTTGGGACTTCTGTGCGACGGCCCCGTCGCCGCCGATGTAATCGGCCGTTATGGAACTGCCTTGCACGAGCGCAATCTAGGCTCGTGCGGCATCACGCCTTAGCGAGGACGATCGCTCCTACGGGAGCGGGGCGTGATACCTAGTGTCAAGAAACTGGACACAAACGTGTCCAAATAATTTAACACATATGAATTCAACAGAACTGTGCACAGTCTCGTGCACGCGTGCACGCGTGTCTAGCACACGACACACGATACGACACAACACGAGTGCGTGTCCACACCCTCACCTAGGGTAGGGCTATAACCCTGATATCCTAAATCGTGTCCACGAGACACCTAGACACGACACGAAGCTCGTATCAGCAGTGCCTGTGGCTCACGTGCGCCGCAGGCAACGGCCAGTGCGGGCCTGATTGCGTGTCCGACTCGATACTATGCGACTCGAGAGTCGAAGGGGCTCGTGTCAGACACTGCCCCTAGGTCCTTGCCAAGTGGCACGTGTCAAATCGTCGTGTCCAGTGAGAAATACGACCCGAGTAGCAGGACAGTATCCCGCGGTTGCAACAACGTATTCGTATCCTCGTGCTGACACGACACGACATAACACAAAAATCCTCCACAAATGACACGAAATCAAAGACGACCCCTAGATCTACAAATCCATTCAAAAACAGCACAAAAACACTGAGTATGGCAATTCATCGAACACCTAGTTCTAGGTTAGGATACGTATCCGATACGGATACGAAATCAAATGCAATCGACATGAAACTTACACTACAGCTAGGGGACACCTAGATCTAGGCTACCATGCAATGAAAATAGAATTTAATTACAATTTGAAGGGTTTACCTATAGGATGTCAAATGGCAAGAAAAGCCCCAAATCGATTGATTCCCGTTGCTAGCCAATCTCTCCAAATTGCTCCTAAACTGAAATTACTCTCCATGAATATCAAATAGAGGATGATTAGACTCTATTGCAAAAGATTTGGATCAAAAAGGAATTAAAATGGATTTATTATGAATTTGGGAAGATGGGAATTACCTTTCCTTTCAAGAAGTTGGAATGATACAAAAGAGGCAAGAACAAGTAAAAGAGAGATTTTATAAGGGGATTCCCAATGTTGGCCGGTCACCTATGCTGAAATTAGGGTTAGGGTTTCCCTAATTGGCTATGGGCCAAGTTGCATTAGTCATGGAAATTAATTCCTAAGTCATAAGTCATTGAACCTATTCATTATTATCCTATTTCAAACTTGATTCTAAATGACTAAAATTAGGTTGACTTAAGTTAGACTAGGGTCCCACCTTGCTAACCAAGTCACCATAGCTAGGGTCATCATCTAGGTTAGTCTCCAAAGTCTCAACTAGTCAAAGTCAAAAATAATAATCATCAATTCAACAATTCAAAATAAATTCAAAATTTACAAAATGACTAAAATACCCTCAAGCTAAAATGTGGTAGTGACACATTTCAAAGAGATAGGGGTATTTCTCTCTCATCTTATCCTCTCTCCTATGTAGACTCTTCAGTAGAGTGGTGCCTCCATGCAACTCGAACTAATGGAGTCGTCTGATGGCGCAACCTCTTCTCCATGCGGTCAAGTATCTCTATCGGCTGCTATGAGTAAGTGAGACTGGGGTCCATCTCAAGCTCTGAATGATCCACCACATGGCTGGGGTCAGCTATATACCTCCGAAGCTGGAAAACATGGAATATATTGTGTACTCCCTCTAGGTTAGGTGGCAAAGCTAATCTGTAAGCAACTGCCCCTACCCTGCTCACTATCTCAAAGGCTCTAATAAAACTTGGACTCGGCTTCCTGCCTCTGCCAAATATGATAACTCCTCGAGTCAGTGAAATCCATAGAAACACAAGATCTCCAACTGCAAACTCTAGGGGTCTTCGACTGCTATCTATCAAGTGCTTCTGCCTGTCTTGGGCTATCCTCAGATGATCTCGAATCTGTCTAACTTTGTCTGCAACCTCCATAATCATCTCTGGTCCAAGTAGATCTCTCTTCCTCCAACATCATCCCATGATAATGGTGTACGACATCGACAACTATATAATGTCTCAAAAGAAGTTATGCCAATGCTAGCTTGGTAGCTATTGTTGTAGGAAAACTCCACTAAGTGCAGATGATCCTCACAAGATCCTCCAAAGTCCAGTGCACAAGTATTCAACATATCCTCTAGTGTCTGAATGGTCCTCTCGGACTGCCCGTCTGTCTGGGGATGATAAGCAGTGCTAAACTTGAGCGGCATCCCCAGATTCTTCTGCAAGCTCTTCCAAAAGTAGGAAGTGAATCTGCTATCTCGGTCTGAGACGATGCTGACTGGCATGCCATGAATCCTCACAATTTGTCTCACATACAAATCTGCTAGCTTTTATGTAGTCAATCATACTCTAAAAGGAATAAAGTGTGCTGACTTGGTCAATCTGTCTACTATCACCCATATGGCATCCTTCCTACTCGGTGATCGTGGTAATCCCGAGACGATGTAACTCCCTAAACCAATTTTTGGTGAATTTTAAGAACTTTTCCTTAATTTTCTAGGTGGAAGTATAATAGTGTTTTCATATATACAAACTGATTTTTTTATTTATTTAGCTGTTTCAACTAAATAATTTTGTGTTAGTAATTTTGTGACTATTAACTAGTTCTCTTTTAATTTAATCTTGTTCATTACTTACTAATCTTGATTATTATTAATTTCAAAATTATTTGACTTAATAACTATTAACTATGGTTATAATAGATAAATCTGATTACTATTAGTATCAAATAGCTCAGTTTTATTATTAGGAACGATTAATTTTGTTTCATTATCTTAACTTAATTTTGTATTACATACCATTTTCTTTTGGTGCCCATGGACCATGAGCCAAGTTCAAATATGAGGCAATTCCCACAGCAGAATAGGAATATTGCATATTATCATGCAGAGAGAACTAATCTATTTAGCTGCCAGCTAATTAATCATGTAGTTGGTTATTAATTAGTTGCAAGATTTATTATTATTTAATTATTAAATTAGCTAGTTAGTTACAAGTTAGTTGTTGTTTTACTCTTAATGCCCCCAGATCTGTTATTATTCACAGTAGTACCACTAGGACTGACTTGGAGAGCACACTAATATTTTAAAATATATATATATATATATATATATATATATATATATATATATTGGGAGTATTCCCTAGTTATTTTATTACAATATTCGGACACATCACCACTGCCACTGTTCTGACTGCTTCTTCCCCGACCATCCTCCATCGAAGGATCTGGACGTCAGAGTTCAGATCTTACCTCCACTGCAGCACTAAACGGTACTTCGCCGTGATGCCTCGTCGAGCACCGCTACCAGATCTGAACTGCGAGACTACTGACCGTCATTAGGTGAGTTCCTCTTCTCTTTTTGTTCTTCTTTGCTGCTGCTTCATCTTCTTTCTTCTTCACTTTAGGCTTTATATTTGGAAGGGGATCGAGCTAGGGTTTGAGGGAAGATAGAACTGGAGGAAGAAGAAAACAGATTAGGGTTAGGTTGTCATCAGAATGAATTGGTAAAGAACTTTTAGGGTTTTTTGAGGAGTTTGAGGTAAGTGGCTGTTGGAGAAGAAAAGGTTTTAGAGCTAGAGTTACCGGAGCTGAGAGGTAGGAGAATAGTACAGGTGGAGAGGACGTTGGAGTAGGGCTTCCTAGTTAAAAGAGTGCAGTACAGGAAGAGTAGTCTAGGGTTTTTAGGAAGATGAAGTTAAGATTGGGGGGGTATTTTCTATCGGCTGATGGGAATGGAAGAAATGAGAAAGAGAGAGAGAGTATTGTTTTCTTTCGTATTGGGAATTAGAGTTCCGTGATGGGCTGGGTCGGGTTTATGGTGTTGGGCTAAGTTGTTAGCAAAGGAAAAATGAGGAATTAAATGTCGTGGTAGTAATATGGGCCAGTAAACAAAAGCAAGGCTGGGCCAGTAGTCTAGACTAGAGTTTGGGGCCGAAAGGTTGCGTAGGGAAGAAAACAGAAAAATGGGGATTATGTAGGATCTGGGCTGTGGGCAAGTAGGTTTGGGCTGGTCTTATATGTTGTTACATTATTATCATTATTATTATTTTCTATCATTATTTGTGTCACCACTACTACCAATAATATTTTTGTTATTATTATTATTACTCTCTTGAAATATTCTAGATAGGAAATATTTTCATAAGTAGTTATTAAATTAGCTAATGTTTAAAATCATTTTGATATATTGCTAGTAGAATAGTCCTAAATAATTATCTAACTAATATTATTTTGCTAATAAAACGTTTCTAGCATTTTCTAAACATAAACTATTTTGCTAAATATAGTTTAAGGTATTATTCAATAGTATTTATTTTAGTGAAAGCTATATATATATTTTCTAAAAATATTGTTAGCTAGTGTATGGATAGTAGCAATATTAGCTAGATTGATATTTTGGATCCTGATTTATTCATGCCCTATTCTAGGTGGACAATAAGACTCAATTGGGTTGAAGGACAAGACAAGTATACCGACTTGAACTCTTTACTTTGTATTCTGTTTTGCTTCATGTTCTCATATTGGACACATTGTACACACGATTGGTCATGTGCTTCTGGTTCTGGTACTCATCATGTTCTTGCTCTTTACTTGTACATTAGGGAAAAGGAAAAATACTACAGATATATGACCAAACCCAAACGTTAGTTAGGTATTATTTAAATAGCTTAGGTCTTACATCGTGCACGTAGGACTCTAAGCCGTACCATTATTCATGTGCTTACCCCAGCTGTCACATATTCTAGTAGCTATTTCAAATTCACTATTGCATTGATTGTCTAGTTTATTATTCTAGTTCTTGTACTATATTTTCATATTCCAGTTCTTGTACCATAGTTCGTATTGTAGTTCATTCCTTGTGCATTTCAGTTTACTTTGTATAGTATTTCTTGTCGGGGTTGTACTTTGCTCCTTTCCTGACTAGATACGTTACAGGTATACTTGAGAATATTGTACCACTTTTATGGACTAGAGCTTGAGACTATAGTGAGCAGGATAACATGATTCAGGACATAGAATTTGCAGAGATCTAGCATAGTTATTTTTCTAGATTTATTTAGAGATTTTACCTTGTATATTGGTATAGAGATTCCAGAGTTATATATTTTATTCTTGTTACCGGATTTGTCTTCGACATTATTATTTATTTAATTGTAAATAATGACCAAGTATAATGACTCTCTGGGACGTTATAGATGCTGTGGTGTTTTATATTATCTGGTGACTTGGAGTTTTCTTTAGACTTGTATAGCTTACTTTCTTGTATCTTCCAACGAAGGATGGGCATGTCCAACTCGTATCCGATTATTCGGGAGCGGGTTATGACAGACGAAGTCCATGGCGATATGCTCCTACTTCCACTCAGGAATGGACAATGGCTGTAATAATCCTCATGGTCTCTGACGCTCCGCCTTTATCTCCTTAGCCTCCTTAGGATTAACTCTATAGCAATTCTAGAAAACTGGTGCTGATCCAGGAACTAAGTCGATACCGAACTCGATATTCCGATCTGGTGGCAATCCCGGCAAATCCTTGAGGAAAATATCTAGGAACTGTGATATAAGGGAATACGGTAGGGTCTTCTCTTCCACAACTACTTCGAAGTTGACTCCCTCTGGACTCTCTACAATATTCTTGGTGACCTCAAATGGTAGCTCTCCTGGCTGCCAGAATATAACTTTCCCTTGGTGGCAATCTATAAAGGCATAATACTCGTTCAACCAATCCATCCTGAGAACTATATCGAATCACGGAAGTGGCATTACGAGGAGCAGGGTCCTATACTCTCTCCCGGCTATGCTAATAGGACAATCACAAACATTATTAACTGATACTATACCCCCACCGTTTAGGATTCTACAACTCCTTCTAGTAAATGTAGGTATGATGTGGTGTCTATGCATGAAATCAAGGGATATAAAGCTGTGTGATGATCCGAAATCGAACAGTGTAATGGCGAAAAGGAATAAAGCGATATACAACTAGTGATAACATCTGCTACCGGCTCTGCCTTCTCGGTAGCTGTAATGCCTCGACCCTACATCGTGCCCTATTTTCGTCCATGGGGTGTGCGAGAAATGAACACTATCGCTACCAATTCAGTTGGAACCAATAGATTAGGATCGATTGAATTGGTCGAACGAGAATGATTGAATTAAGATCCTTTTCTCGTTATGGAAATGCATCTTCAGAATCAAGTCCCATATTCAGCAGGTTACGCCTCGAGGATAGATTCTGCGGCTGAGTCGGAAGAGACCTCTCGTTGCTCTGCTTTTCATGCCGCACTTGCTCCTTGTCTTTGGTTTTCGTGAATACATTTTCTTGAATGTTTTTTATGGTTTTCATGGCTTGTATTTTTAACTTCGCATTCGTATCGAACTTCTTGAACGGCACAGTGTTCTAATCAGTTGCTTATACGATTTCAGGTGATCGCATAGGTGACATCTAGCACAGCCAACCAGTCTCTTACCTCAAGCAAAATCAAGATGAGTGGCTGACCCTTCTTCTCCCCTTGACCCCTTCTTAAATCCATCAATTGTATCATTGTAAATAAAATATTAGATGTGAAAGCACGAACACATCCGCTTGTTCTATAAAACTGCTATAAGCTTGCTATGCAATTCATGATAAAGAATTGTATTAAACAAAAGATAGACTCATTGATTAATGATGCCACGATAAGGCGAGACACGATAAAAATGGTTAAGTATCAAAATGTAGACCCTGCTTGAGTAAACTAAATTAGTCTAGCACGGTCATGGACAACTTGTCAACAAGGTAAAAGTTGCCTCGAACGGCACCCCGGGGCCACGGGACTGCTTCGTCCTAGGAGAAAACACGGTATAGCTATGCTGGATAATAGCACGGGTTAGGCAGAAACTTTCAGTGGGGCTCGCTACTTGCTTTGAAAGGGCCCCGACTAACAAAGCTATAAGTCCAGGATGGCTTGTGGTGTCAGTGACCAATCACACATAAATTTGCACATGCTATGCTAGCGAGCGATAACAATTGACATGGAAGAACATTGTAAGTTTCACATTGTACGTCATGCTCTGTCGTGGGTAAGTTCTTACGTAATTTATATTATGCCTGTCATATGCTTGTCTAAAATTTATTAGGATGGTTAGAAAGTTCACAAACTAGGTCATATAAACTCTTCAACCAAATGAGAGCATGAAACTTAATTTGCCACGCACCAGTACAAAGTGTAATATACTGATCCTCACTTTTCACAGGTACCCCGAACCAAGAAGGACGTGCCACTTAAGCTCAAGGTGACACAAGTACATTTGAAGTTTTGTCCGTGTGTTGAAGGTTTATTTTGAATCCTTTTGAAGGCTCCACATTTAGTTCAGAAGAAAATATGTCTCGACTCGAGATGATACCGGGTAGAACAAAGTATAATATTTTGCTTGTAAATGGGGATGTAATATATGGAACGACTATCTCATCAGTGTTTATTTTGTAATCGAGTCATGTTGCAGCCCGCGTAGCAATGATTGTAAGTGAGTCATGTAAATGATATTTTATTATCAATGAAAACATAAGTTTCTTCCATTTCAAATGTGTTGTTCAATTACTTTGTGTACTCTATTTGATGTTGTGTTTCAGATAATCTTATGACTATGCCTTGTGCGATCGCAACTTAGATTCGTACGACATCATGCCCGGGGGATGACTATCGATTCTACGTAATCGGGACATGACATAATGGTATCAGAGCCTGGCTTTACATCCTTTGACTTTTCGTCTAGAGTCTCAAACCTTTGACCTCGCATCGATGAGATAAGTTATTCTATACAATAAATCCGAAATATCTTGAGACTAATGTGCGTGTCTATGTATTGTAGAACTGACGGAACCCATGGCGGAAATCGCGAACAAGCAAGAACAAAGTGCTTCGAGTGGTTCCAGCAGTTCGCGGGCCAGACCATCTAACAATGCTATCGAGAGGATGTTGTTCATGATGGAAGCACAGCATAAATAATCCAAGAATCAACATCGATAGACGAAGGCACGATAGTCTCAATTCGAAGCTCGCTTCAATGCACAAACTAAAATGCAACAAAAGTAGCTTGATACTCTGCAACAGATCGTCCAGATGATTATAGCCAATGGAAACTCTGCAACTGCACCTACTGTCGTCGAGTCGATGGGCCGACCCATCAAAGTCGATCCAGAGGAGCCTGAGCGTTGGCACCTCCATTTTTCGTATACGTATTTCTAGTATACGCGTACGAGATCATGTCCAGTATTTTTACTTGTCTTGTCTTGCTAGCTGATTTTAATTTAATCTTGTTTAGGTTCATCATGGTTTAACTTGGTTTATTTTGGGTTGGCTTAGTTTATTCTTTGGTTCTACATGCTAAACCACCTACCTACCACCATCCCCTTTATAAACCCTACCTACTTTTCTCTCTCCTCATAACTCTCAATAACTTCTTCTTCTTCTTCTTCTTCTTCTTCTTCTTCTTCTTCTTCTTCTTCTTCTTCTCCTCCATTAAAAATCTCTCCCCCTCCATAGGCAAGTGCACCTTTCTCTCACTCAAAAACCAATTTTGGTGGTTCCAATGGTTTTCTAGCATGATTCTCTTCTACTTTAGAACTTGAAAATTTTTATTTTGAAGCATGGATTTTTGTACATCTAAAAAATTGCCTTTTTCGGAAACTTAAAGTTTTGATCTATTTAACTTCTTCATTTGCATGTTTTGATGGTTCCATGTGGTAGAGAATTTCTTTCTACCCTATTTTGACCTAAGGAAGTCCGAATTTGGACTCTGAACGGAGAAATGGCAGAGTTTTGAAGTTTTCGGCCATGGTTCGTTCTTCCCGGATCTGTCGGGAAGACGAACAGTGCACTGCTTGGGCGCATGGACCTGTCATGTGCCTAAAGCATTTCCCCCCCCCCATGTAGGTGTATATGCCTCCCTCTGGGCTCATAGGGTGCCACATGTGGGAGCATAGTCTTGTGTTGGCGCATAAGCCTTCACGATTAGTCTCCTTGCATTCATTCACCCTTAGCCCTTGGCCACAAGGGTCCAACTCATGACTTGGGCGCATAGGACACTCCTTCTTGGGCACATAGGATGTGCTCTCCCTCCTAGTGGGTGCATACTATATAACCAGTGTGGGTGTATGACTTGGGTATGGTTCAAGGCCTTCACCCGTAATGCACAAACCCCTTCTCTATTCCTTGGCACTTGGCCATGCAAGTGCCTTGACCATGTAGGCACCCATGTTTGGGCGCATAGAAACCCTCATGTGGGTGCATAGGAACCCCCATATGGGCGCATAAGTCCCCTTCTCTTGGGCACATGGATGCCCATGATCCTCATGCTATGGTTTTGCATATTTCGGCTTATCGCATCTTTTACGACTTGTGATTTTATGCGATTTTCTCGCTATTGATCTTCATGAAACGATATGACTCGTGCATGCCATGGCTAGGCAAGGCACGACTCGACCCAGCATGACTTGTGCAAGTTGCAGAACGACTTGGCACGACTTAGCACGATTTGCACGATTTTGTTTAATCGTGGTACGACTTTCTATTTTTTTTGTTAAATAGAAAAACATGGCACGACTTGTGCAAGCCGTGGCACAGCTTAGCAATAATTTGGCATTTTCTCTTTTGTCATGACATATACTTTCCTCTATATGCTGCCATGTCCTTTGACTTATCACATCGGTGGCCCGTTGGACGCACTCAGGATATATCTCTTTGCTTACATGATGATCTGCTATGATCATAACCATGATGTGTGAACACGAATTGATGAATGACATGTAATGAACCATGATGGCGGCCCATTGTGGCGTATCCCTAACAAGTAACAAGTACAAGTAACATGACATGATAGTGGCCCGTCGTGGCGCACTCCAGACAAGAACATGACAAGTAACATAACATGATGGTGACCCGTTGTGGTGCACCCCTGACAAGTAACCTTGACATGTAATCCATGAACGCTGTTGATGGCTAACTTGACATGCTAGTAAATTCTCTTCTTGAACACCGTGGATGATTGTATTGAATGTGCTTGTATAAGCTGCCAATTTTGTCTCGCATCATGTCTAGGACATGTATCCCTGGTTACCACGGTCAGGGATTCATATTGAATCTGACTAGGTTAATGACTAGATTGATCAAGTAAAGTATATAGAGAGGTATTCCGGCTACAGGCAGTCCCGTTATCTGGGCGTATTCTTTGATAGACTTGTAGCCTGCCGACGAGTAGGGCATATTTCTAGCCCATTGTCATGTGGGGCACTCCTTGAAATAAGTAATATACACACTGTCATGTGTTGCACCCCCAAGTCACCTAATAGGGTACATTTATCTCCTGGGCGATATACCCACTATTATATGAACAAGGGATATATTTGTCTCCTGGGCGATGTATCCGCTACCAACTCTTAACATGAACCTTGCGCCTGGATAACCTGGATAGTCTCCAGGGCTTATGGCCATAGGAATATCTTATTGCATCTTGCTAGTAACTAGACTTGTGATAACCCTATCTAGTTAACTATCAAGCCGTACTCTTGCTTGGCCGTGAATGATTGAATGGAGTCCTATCTTGTCTAGTCTTGTCTAGACCCAGTACATGGCTATCTCTAGACATGATTGTTTATGCTTACTCTAACGATAATTGGTTAGAGGCTAAGTTATGTTCAGGTGAAGGGTTACAACTCCGGTCCTTATTTGGATTACGGGTTGTAACTTGGTTACCGGAATAGTCCTTTAGCTATCTTATCGCTTATCACCCTGTTATCTCTACTTATGTCTTATGTAATTTTTTCTATGATTTCATGTGCTGATATGCTGGTTTTTAGTTCTTAAGTGAAGCCTCATTTGTGGCACTTGCTCTTTCTGGGGTCTGACCCAGCTGGTTTTGTATGGCCAAATTTCGGAACAGCTTTCGAGGGTCTCCCAACCTTCCTGCCAGATGGTGACCACTAGAAGGAATCCTGGCAATGAGTGGATTTTATTTTGCTCTCCCACTCTATTGTAAAAATATTTTTTGAGGCGTTTAGCCGTCGAGCAAGTGTTAGCTCATTTGTAACTTTACTTACTGTCTGCATACGGGCTGTAACATGATTGACAAATCCTAGGATTGATCATGTATGACTTAAACTCTTGCTAGTCTTCGCATTTTGTACGACTAGCTTCATGATCATCTGAATATGTAATGTATGGGACGCCTTACTTTGTATGTCAGATGATCTACCATCTTGTTACAATTACTTGCTTGCTTGAGATTGAGACACTAGGCTTGTCCTTAACCCTAAGAGACTAATGGCTTGTAGTAAACCCACCCTCATGTATGTAGACAGCCGTGACCATATTACGAGGTGGAGATTCACTTCAACGTACGTAGTTGGCTGTGTCTATCCCCTGCTCTCCAGAATTCTGGTTCTGGGGCGTGACACGGTTTGAGTGGTAGCCCATGCAGGTCTTAAAAATCAAGATGTGTGAGAGTTTTACCAGATAGATGTCTCACTCAGCACTCGCCCTTGATCTCTACTCGTGTCTTCTAATCTTCCTGAAATTTTGATCTGATCACATGCTTATATCCTTGATCTATCATGGTCCTTCCTTATTGTTCCCTATGTCGTTTCTTCAGCGGCATTGTTCCTGGTCCTACCGATCGGCAAGGCGGAGCGCCTCCCGTGGACCAGCAGCAACATGGAGATCAAGTCCAGCATTCAGGAGTAGCCTCCAGAGTCATGCCTACTGGGGGTCAAGAGCCACCGGTTTAGCCCGTCCAGCCTGGAGAGCCTGATGATGGCACCTTGGCGGGTCTCATCAGGATATTGCTTGTATCTCAAGATCTCCAGGGCAATGCCCTACACCAGGTAGTACATGATGCCATGGGCCGTATTGGTTATCAAGAGAACAGTACGGCTAGCAGTTTCAAGCGTCTGAACCCTCCTTTCTTCGATGGTAGTGAGGATGCTATTGCAGCTGATGTGTGGCTCCAGGACATCAAGATTATCTTGGATACAACCAAGACTCCAGAAGGAGAGAAGGTAGCTGTAGTACAGCTGCAGTTATTGGACCTAGCCCGCTCCTGGTGGGCGATGATAGCAGTTGGGTTGATAATGCCTGTTCTATGGGCGGTATTCAGTGATAAGTTCCATATTAAGTACTTTGATGCTATAGCTCAGTACGACCTACAGACGAGATTTACTAATCTCAGGCAGATGAGCAGGACAGTTGATGGATATGCGATCAAATTTTTGAGACTGGGTCGGTTTACTCCCACCTTCGTAGCAACCGAGTTCTTTCGAGCGCATTGGTTCCAGTAGGGACTCTACCTAGAGATCATTCTAGCAGTGGAGCAGTTTGAGCATTGGACTTTTGATGCCGTCTTGCGAGCAGCGAAGAGACATGAGTATACTTCGCAGAGGATTGTGGATAAAAGTGGAGGACGGAAGCGATCCCATGGTCATATGAACCAGTCTTCAGCCCCAGCCCTGGCAGCTAGGACCTTGACTATTGGAGCTCCGAGGAGGGCAGCATCAGTTACGTCGGTTCAGCACTCGACCCTGACGTACCCTCAGCAGCAGAAGCGGAGGCAGTCTTCCACAATGGGCTGCACTCATTGTGGGAAGCCAGGGCATGTTGTATCAAAATGCCGCCGAGCACAAGGATTGTGTTTGGCTTGTGGGGCATCGGATCACATGATAGGGTCCTGCCCGCAGAGAGCCGGTTCATCCTCATCAGCCCAGACTAGTCCCTCGGTGAGGGACCAGCACCAATGTAGCAGCAGCAGTACCAGCCTCCAAGACCATTGCCACCTCAGGCCCAGGCATTCCAGCAGCAGAAATTGTATCAGTATGCCGAGGCCCAAGCTCAGAATCAGAACCGCCAGAGAGGTTTCCAGCAGAGGGGACCAGCACCCAGAGGGCAAGGTCAGGTGATGGCTTTAACCGTAGAGGAGAAGTTGGCATCAGGTGAGGTGGTGGCAGTTACCATTCTCGTCAACTCTTTTCTTGCATCAGTATTATTTGATTCAGGTGCATCGCATTCATTTATGTCTGTACGATTCGCGACACGGATAGGACTGGAGCCCGAGTCATTATTAGTAAGGCTCAATATACTTACTGGTAATGGTCTTGTGGGAGTAGATAGAGTATTTTTCTCATGTCGAATCGTAGTTAGCGCTAGAGAGTTTTCCGCTAGGTTGATAGAATTTCCGATGACCGATTATGATGTGGTCCTCGGGATGGATTGGTTGAGGGACCAGTATGCTAGAATAGATTGCCATATCGACAAAATTATTTTTAGTATTCCTGGTGAGCCAGAGTTTTTATTTCTTCGAGGCGGAGTAGAACCTTCTTCCCCAGCATTGCGGATGGCAGTAGTAGCAGTTCAGTTTCCCAGAGTTGTAGAAGAGTTTTCTGACGTATTTTCGAAGAACTTCCAGGCATGCCCCCAGAGAGAGAGATTGAGTTCACCATTGATTTGATTCCCGGATCAGCACCAGTGTCAGAGAGGGTCTATAGGATGGCGCCTTCAGAGTTGGAGATCTTGTACAAGATGATTGAAGAACTTAGAACCAAGGGTTTCATTCGTGCTAGCGGATCACCTTGGGGAGCCCCGATGCTTCTTGTGAAAAAGAAGGATGGTACGTCAAGATTATGTGTTGATTATCGTACCTTGAACTCTATAACAATCAAGAACATATACCCTCTACCAAGGATAGATGACTTATTTAATCAGCTCAAGGGAGCGGCAGTTTGCTCGAAGATTGATTTACGGTCAGGGTACCATCAAATCAGAGTCAGAGAGCAGGACATCTCGAAAACAGCATTCAGATCGAGGTATGGACATTGGGAGTTCCTTATTATGCCATTTGGAGCGACCAATGCGCCGGCCGTATTCATAGACCTCATGAATCATATCTTCATACCCTATTTGGACCAGTTCATGATAGTGTTTATAGACGACATCTTAGTCTATAGCAAGTGTGAGGCGGAGCATGAGCAGCATCTCCGTGTGGTTCTTCATATTCTCAGGGAGCACCAGTTGTATGCAAAGTTCAGTAAGTACGAGTTTTGGTTGGATCGTATCACGTACTTGGGTCACATCATCACCAGAGGTAGAGTGGAAGTGGACCCCCAGAAGATAGTTGCCATAGAGACATGGCCAGTACCTAGCACTATCGCAAAAGTTTGGAGTTTCCTTGGATTGGCCGGTTATTATCGTCGGTTTGTGTCAGACTTTGCTCGGATTTTAGCGCTATTGACACAGTTGACCCGCAAGGATGTGCAGTTTGCTTGGACAGCAGAGTGTCAGAGTTCATTCGAGAAGTTGAAGCAGAGATTGATGACGGCCCCCATTCTTACTCTTTCCGATGGGACGGAAGGATTTTCGATTTATTGCGACGCATCCGACAAGGGATTATGATGTGTCTTGATGCAGCATGGTAAGGTAGTCGCTTATGCGTCACGTCTGCTTCGTGACCATGAGAGGAATTATCCTACCCATGACTTAGAGTTAGCAGCAGTAGTGTTTGCATTGAAGTTGTGGCGGCATTATCTATATGGAGATCGGGTGGAGATTTTTACCGACCACAAGTCTTAAGTATGTGTTCACCCAGAAGGATCTTAACATACGTCAGAGGAGATTGGCTAGAGCTACTTGTGGACTATGACATCAACTTGCAGTATCATCCTGGGAAGGCCAACGTTGTAGCAGATGCATTGAGCAGGAGAGCCGGAGTTTATTTTCTAACGGCGCAGCCTGAGTTGTTAGCAGATCTTCAAAAGATGGGTATTAAAGTTGTTCTTCCTTCCAATGTGGCGATGATGGCCAGCATGCAAGTTTAGTCCAGTATAGTGGAGAGGATCAAGTTAGCTCAGTCCGCAGATTCTAAGCTTCAGCGGCTTAGGACAGAATGTGTAGTAGGGCGAAGACCAGAGCTATGTATTCATGAAGACGGTACACTCCGACATTTTGGAGGCATCTTTCTGTACCCAGTAGAGATATCAGACATGAGATCACGGCAGAAGCTCACAGTTCTCAGTATTTAATTCACCCCGGTGGTACGAAGATGTACCGAGATATCCGTCAGCATTTTTAGTGGAATGGCATGAAGAGGGAGATAGCCCAGTTTGTCTCTCGTTGTTTAGTTTGTCAGCAAGTTAAGGCCGAACATCAGAGACTAGCTGAACTTCTTCAACCTTTACCGATCCCAGAATGGAAATAGGAGCACATTACCATAGATTTTGTGACTGGATTACCTAGATCCCCAGTTGGGAGAGATGCTATCTGGGTTATAGTCGACAGACTCACGAAGGTAGCTCATTTTATCCCTTTCAGAATCGATCAGTCGACGGATCAGCTTGTAGAGATGTACCTCAAGTAGATAGTCAGATTGCATGGAGTGCTAGTCATGTGTCCGATAGAGATTCGAGATTCACCTCGTACTTTTGGCGGAGTCTTCAAGAGAGTTTGGGGACTCGTCTCAAGTTCAGTTCAGCCTACCATCCGCAGACAGATGGCCAGTCAGAACGCACGATCCAGACGCTTGAAGATATGTTACGGTCATGTACACTCGACTTCGGTGGTTCGTGGGAAGATCACCTGCATCGTGTGGAGTTCTCCTACAATAATAGTTTCCAGGCCAGTATCCAGATGGCACCCTTTGAAGCCTTGTATGGCAGAAAGTACAGATCTCCCTTAGCTTGGGATGATATCGGTGAGAGGCAAATTCTTGGACCAGAGATGGTGACACGGACTGTTGAGGTGGTCAGATAAGTCAGAGATCATCTTCGAGTTGCACAAGATCGCCAGCGTCATTAGGCCGATTTCTATTGGCATCCCCTTGAATTTTTTGTCGACGACCATGTATTTCTTAGGATCTCGCCTACCCGTGGCGTCATTCGTTTTGCCGTATGGGGAAAGCTTAGTCCTATGTATATAGGGCCGTTCGACATCTTGGAGCGAGTATGTGATGTGTCCTATCGTCTCGCTCTTCCACCGTCGCTACGTGAGGTGCATGATGTCTTCCATGTATCCCAATTACGACGGTATATCCCAGATCTGAGTCATGTCCTTGATCATTCGGAATTGGTTGTTGGTACCAACCTTTCGTATGAGGAAAGGCCCGTATCCATATTGGACCGAAGAGAAAAGATACTCAAGAACAAGACTATCAAGTTAGTCTGTGTAGCTTGGGGTCATCACTCTTTGGGTGAGTCAACGTAGGAGCGTGAGGATGATATCCGATCGCGATATCCCAATCTGTTTGACTCGTAAGGTATAATGTCTTCTTGTGCCTTACTCCTTCAACTTTCTTGCTTGCATGAATGAATAATTGCTTGATTGATTGCTTAGTTATAACTTGCCTGTGATTAGTATAGCATGTTCGACATCTCTAGCCTCTTGATTAAATTCCAAGGATGGAATTCTTTTAAGGTGGGTAGAGTTGTCACCTCTGTTTTCCGTATACGTATTTCCAGTATACGCGTACGGGATCATGTCCAGTATTTTTACTTGTCTTGTCTTGCTAGCTGATTTTGATTTAATCTTGTTTAGGTTCATCACGGTTTAACTTGGTTTATTTTGCGTTGGCTTGGTTTATTCTTTGGTTCTACATGCTAAACCCCCTACCTACCACCATCCCCTTTATAAACCCCACCTACTTTTCTCTCTCCTCATCTCTCCATAACTTCTTCTTTTTCTTCTTCTCCTCCATTAAAAACCTCTCCCCCTCCATAGGCAAGTGCACCTTGCTCTCACTCAAGAACCAATTTTGGTGGTTCCAATGGTTTCCTAGCATGATTCTCTTCCACTTTAGAACTTGAAAATTTTTATTTTGAAGCATGGATTTTTGTAGATCTAAAAAATTGCCTTTTTCGGAAACTTAAAGTTTTGATCTATTTAACTTCTTCATTTATATGTTTTGATGGTTACATGTGGTAGAGAATTTCGTTCTACCCCATTTTGACCTAAGGAAGTCCGAATTTGGACTCCGGACGGAAAAATTGCAGAGTTTTGAAGTTTTCGGCCATGGTTCGTTCTTCCCGGATATGTCGGGAAGACGAACAGTGCACTGCTTGGGTACATGGACCTGTCATGCGCCCAAAGCATTCCCCCCCCCATATGGGTGCATATGCCTCCCTTTGGGCGCATAGGGTGCCACATGTGGGAGCATAGTCTTGTGTTGGCGCATAAGCCTTCACGACTTGTCTCCTTGTATTCATTCACCCTTAGCCCTTGGCCACAAGGGTCCAACTCATGACTTGGGCGCATAGGACACCCCTCTTTGGGCGCATAGGGTGTGCTCCCCATCCTAGTGGGTGCATACTATGTAACCAGTGTGGGTGTATGACTTGGATATCGCATATGGCCTTCACACGTAATGCACAACCCCTTCTCCATTCCTTGGCACTTGGCCATGCAAGTGCCTTGACCATGTAAGCACCCATGTTTGGGCGCATAGGAACCCTCATGTGGGCGCATGAAAACCCCTATGTGGACGTATAAGTCCCCTTCTCTTGGGCACATGGATGCCCATGATCCTCATGCTTTGGTTTTGCATATTTCGGCTTATCGCATCTTTTACGACTTGTGATTTTATGTGATTTTCTCGCTATTGATCTTCATGACATGATATGACTCGTGCGTGCCACGGCTAGGCATGGCACGACTTGACCCGGCACAACTTGTGCAAGTCGCAGAACGACTTGGCACGACTTGGCACGATTTATACGATTTTGTTTGATCGTGGCACGGCTTTCTATGTTTTTATTAAATAGAAAAACACGGCACGACTTGTGCAATCCGTGGCACGGCTTAGCAATGATTTGGCATTTTCTCTTTTGTCATGACATGTACTTTCCTCTATATGCTGCCATGCCTTTGACTTATCACATCGGTGGCCCGTTAGGCGCACTCAGGATATATCTCTTTGCTTACATAATGATCTGCTATGATCATAACCATGATATGTGAACACGAATTGATGAATGACATGTAATGAACCATGATGGCGGCCCATCATGGCGCATCCCTAACAAGTAACAAGTACAAGTAACATGACATGATAGTGGCCCGTCGTGGCGTACTCCAGACAAGAACATGACAAGTAACATGACATGATGGTGACCCGTTGTGATGCACCCCTGACAAGTAACCTTGACATGTTATCCATGAACGTTGTTGCGACGGCTAACTTGACATGCTAGTAAATTCACTTCTTGAACACCATGGGGGATTGTATTGAATGTGCTTGTATAAGATACCAATCTTGTCTCACATCATGTCTAGGACATGTATCCCTGGTTACCACGGTCAGGGAATCATATTGAATCTGACTAGGTTAATGACTAGATTGATCAAGTAGATCATATAGAGAGGTATTCCGGCTACAGGCAATCCCATTATCTGGGCATCTTCTTTGATGGACTTGTAGCGTGCCAACGAGTAGGGCACATTTCCAGCCCACTGTCATGTGGAGCACTCCTTAAAATAAGTAATATGCACACTGTCATGTGTTGTACCCCCAAGTCACCTAATAGGGTACATTTGTCTCCTGGGCGATGTACCCACTATTATATGAACAAGGAATACATTTGTCTCCTGTGCAATGTATCCGCTACCAACTCTTAACATGAACCTTGTGCCTGGATAACCTGGATAGTCTGCAGGGCTTGTGGCCATAGGAATATCTCATTGCATCTTGCTAGTAACTAGGCTTGTGATAACCCTATCTAGTTAACTATCAAGTCGTACTCTTGTTTGGCCGTGAATGATTGAATGGAGTCCTATCTTGTCTAGTCTTGTCTAGACCCAGTACATGGCTATCTCTGGACATAATTTTTTATGCTTACTCTATTGATAATTGGTTAGAGGCTAAGTTCTGTTCAGGTGAAGGGTTACAACCCCTGTCCTTGTTTGGTTTACGGGTTGTAACTTGGTTACCGGAATAGTCCTTTAGCTATCTTATCGTTTATCACCCTGTTATCTCTACTTATGTCTTATGCAATTTCTTCTATGATTTTATGTGCTGATATGCTGGTTTTCAGTTCTTAAGTGAAGCCTCCTTTGTGGCACTTGCTCTTTCTGGGGTCTGACCCAACTGGTTTTGTATGGCCAAATTTTGGAGCAGCTTCCGAGGATCTCCCAGCCTTCCTGCCAGATGGTGATCACTAGAAGGAATCCTGGCAACGAGTGGGTTTTATTTTGCTCTCCCACTCTATTGTAAAAATATTCTTTTGAGGCGTTTAGCCGCCGAGCAAGTGTTAGCTCGTTTGTAACTTTACTTAATGTTTGCCTACGGGCTATAACATGATTGACAAATCCTAGGGTTGATCATGTATGACTTAAACTCTTGCTAGTCTTCGCATTTTGTACGACTAGCTTCATGATCATCTGAATATGTAATGTATGGGATGCCTTACTTTGTATGTCTGATGATCTACTATCTAGTTACAATTACTTGCTTGCTTGAGATTGAGGCACTAGGCTTGTTCTTGACCCTAAGAGACTAATGGCTTGTAGTAAATCCTCATGCATCTAGATAGTCGTGACCGTATTACGAGGTAGAGATTCCCTTCAACGTACGTAGCTGGCTGTGTCTGTCCCCCACTCTCCAGTATTCTGGTTCTGGGGCGTGACAAGCGTCAACCGGTGACATCGAAAAGTTACAACTTTGAAGTGTCAGAGTTCAAAAAAGCGTGCTGCACTTCCTTCAGTGGTACAGAAGGCCTTTCTTTGGCAATCGACCGGTTGAAAGTGCTGGAAGATCACTTTTAGTTCCTCGGCATTGAAGAATCCAAGCAAATCGCATGCACACAACTTCAACTACGTTTGAACGCGCATAACTGGTGGACCATGCACAAATGAGCAGTCTGATACGACAATAACTCAACGTCGATCTCTTGGGCCACATTTTGTAAAGCCTTTGAAGTCAAGTACGTTCTTCCAGCTGTTCATCAAGAGAAGGAAAATGAATTCATGCAGTTGAAGTAAGAAAATCGGACAGTACAACAGTATACGACGGGGTTTAACAGATTGTCCAAATTTGCTAGTGCATTTCTTCATACTGAGGAATGTCGAGTACGACGATTCGAAGTGGGTCTGCAGCCCTCTACTGCTGCTTATGTGACGGTACCGGAATACAAGTCTACGGGCGATGCTCTGAATCACGCTCTCCGCCTTGAGAGCCAGTACCCTCCCGTCGCTGCTGATGTTGTACACCATTTAAATCACAAACGTCCTAGCTATACGTGAGGCAACAATCACGCTACAAAGCGTCCAAACAATGGCAGCTACAAAGGACAGAACCCACTACCTTGTTGCACCAAGTGCAACTACCATGGTTACAATGCCCACAACTACTCTGTCTTCGACGGAAGATGCTTCTTTTGCGAAAACAGGGTCACCAATCTCGAGACTATATGGCCCGTAGACATAATCAGAATGCCTCGCTACAGTAAAACCGTCAACAAAATCAAGGACAGGCGTCTCGACCTCCTCAACCTGCGCAACCCAATGGCCAAGACCGTCGTCCTAATGCTCAAGGGAACGTCTACGCCATGCCTCGAGATAAGGCATTCGCCTCAGTTACAGTCATGACAGGTGTACTACTTTTCAATAACAAGCCTGCTCATATTCTGTTTG
Organism: Iris pallida; assembly: GCA_029216955.1. Classification (NCBI taxonomy): domain Eukaryota; kingdom Viridiplantae; phylum Streptophyta; class Magnoliopsida; order Asparagales; family Iridaceae; genus Iris; species Iris pallida. The sequence continues at coordinate 4,335,669 of JANAVB010028819.1, forward strand.
ATTCAGGTGTCACACACAACTTTATATCGGCGGACTTTGCCGCTGAACATAAAATTCCTATGACACCGTTAGGCCTTAACCTTAGTGCAAACACCCCGTCGGGTACACAAATACCTACAAATACTATTTGTAGAGACGACTACATATGTATCGGTGGAAGAGAATTGACTCTAGATGCGATAGTTCTAGATCTTAAGGACTACGACATCATTCTGGGGATGGATTGGCTCGACACTTGTTCGGCCACCATTAACTGTGCAGGAAAGAAGGTCACCTTTCATCTACCGGGGGAGCCTGAATTTTACTACTTGTGTGGCGAAGCATCGACGACCTGCTAGTGACCTCGACAATTTATGCTCGAAAGCTGCTGCATTCCGGATGCGAAGGCTACTTAGCGTCCGTTCGAGATATGTGACAGGATGGTGCAAACACAGGTCAGACCGGCGTTGTGGCAGAATTTCCAGACGTGTTTCTGGACGAACTTACCTGGCATGCCGTCCGATCGAAAAATCGAGTTCACTATTGACACCTTCCCCAACACCCGACCGATTTCTAAAGCCCCGTACAGAATGGCCACTGCAGAATTAAAAGAACTCAAAGTACAATTACATAAATTTTTCGACAAAGGGTTCATTCGTCCTAGCGTCTCGCCATGGGGTGCACCTGTGTTGTTCGTCAAGAAGAAAGATGGATCAATGCGGCTCTAGATTGACTATCGAGAATTGAATAAAGTCACCGTCCGGAACAAATTTTCCCTGCCCCGCATCGATGATTTGTTCGATCAGCTCCAAGGTACCACGGGGTTTTCGAAGATTAATCTTCGATTGGGTTATCATCAACTCAAGGTCAAGCTGGAGGACATGCCGAAGCCTGCCTTTCGTACTCGTTACGGCCATTACGAGTTCTTGGTAATGCCATTCGGCCTGACAAATGCCCCTACCGCCTTCACGGATCTAATGAATCGGGTGTTCCGTCCGTTCCTCAATAAATTTGTAGTAGTCTTTATAGATGATATCCTCTTCTACTCGAAGGATCGAGTGCAACACGCGGAACATCTGCGGACCATACTCTAGACCCTCCGAGATAATCGGTTGTATACGAAAAGGAGCAAATGTGAGTTCTGGATGAACAACATATCTTTTCTTGGGCACATCATCTCCGCTGGTGGCATTTCGGTCAATCCAAAGAAAGTTGAAGCAGTTGTTGATTGGAAATGGCCTGCATCGGTCAGCAAAATTCGAAGCTTGCTCGACTTGGTGGGATACTATAGACGCTTCGTGAAAGACTTCGTGAAGATTGCATCGCCATTGACCACCCAGAAGGGAATCATGTTCGAGTGGTCAGACGACTGTAAAACTTTTTTTCAGGAGCTAAAACAGTGGCTCATTTCGACCCCGATACTTGCTCTTCCTGAAGGGTCCGAAGGATTTCAAATATTCAGTGATGCTTCTAGCCACGGTTTCGGGTGTGTGCTCATGTAATAGGACAAGGTGATATCTTTTGCTTCTAGACAGCTAAAGCTTCATGAGAAAAACTATTCCACTCATAACCTAGAACTATCCCACTCGTGTAGGATTTATACGGACCACAAGAGCCTCAAGTATCTCTTCACCCAGAAAGAACTGAATTTACGGCACAGACGATGGCTTGAACTGATTAAGGACTACGACTTGACGATCGACTACACGCCGGGAAAGAAAAATGTTGTGGCAGATGCGCTGAGTCAAAAATATATAGCTTCACTATCCATCAACAGTCGACTGCTGCATAACTTAGAAGGAATGGGCATAGAACTTCATGTTCGATTCATGGGCGCGCAGCTGGCACAAATGCGGCTAGAGCCGAGCCTATTGGAAAAGATCAAATCTGCTTAGAAAGATGATCCAAACCTGGAGAAGATGCGGAAGCTGATATCAACAGAAAAGGCGTCTGACTTTACAGATGATGAGTCGGAAGTGTTGCGAGTGAAGGGTAGGCTATGTGTCCCGGATAATCCAGAACTCAGAAAGTAGATAATGTCGGAAGCACATTATGTAAAATAGTCCTTGCATCCTGGCAGCAGCAAGATGTATAAAGACCTCCGTATTATTTTTTGGTGGCACGATATAAAGAAAGATGTGGCACTCTTCGTGTCACAATGCATAGCCTATCAGTAGGTTAAAGCTAAGCACCAGCGACCGAGCGGAGAGATGCAGAACCTTGCCATTCCAGAATAGAAATGAGATCATATCATTATGGACTTTGTTGTTGGCCTGCCAAAGATACTGTAGGGGAACGATGCTGTCTGGGTCATCATCGATCGATTAACCAAGTTAGCGTACTTCATTGCCATTAAAGTCACTTGAAGCATCGATCACCTTGCTCAGATCTATCATGATAAAATAGTTTGGCTATACGGGGTTCTAGTATCCATTATCTCAGATCGGGATGGACGATTCATGTCACGCTTCTGGTGTAGTCTTCAATCAGCAATGTGGACCAAGTAGAAGTTTAGCTCAACATATCATCCTCAGACCAATGGCCAAACAGAGCGGATGAATCAGATTCTCGAAGACATGTTACGCCTTTGTGCAATCGACTTGAAGTCAAGCTGGAACGTTCATCTACCGTTGGATGAATTTGCATATAACAATAGCCATCAGTCCAGTATCTAAATAGCACCGTATGAAGCCTTGTACGGCCAGAAGTACAGATCACCCATTTGTTGGGATGAAGTCAGGGAACGACAAATACTCGACCCGAAATTGGTAGAGCAGACTCTACAAAAAGTTAAGTTAATAAGAGAGACTGAGGATAGCACAAAGTCGACAGAAGAGCTACGCCGACACTCACCGACGACCCCTTGAATTCCTGGAGGGCGATCACATGTTTTTGAAAGTCACGCCTATGCGTGGAGTCACGAGATTTAGAGCTAAAGGAAAGTTGAGTCCAAGATTTATCGATCGTTTCGAGATATTGAAGCGAGTCGCCCCAGTAGCTTACCAGATTACATTGCCGCCAGTACTATCGGATGTGCATGATGTCTTCTATGTCTCTCAGTTGCGAAAGTCGTACGAACCGAGCCATGTGGTAGATTTTGGTTAGCTGAATCTGTAGACAGACTTATAGTATGTTGAACAGCCTGTGCAAATCTTGGAACGCAAGGATAAATTGCTTTGAAACCGTGCTATATCTCTCGTTTGTGTCTCTAGAAGAACCATGCGGTCGAGGAGTCGACCTGGGAGCTTGAGTCTAATATGAGGGAAAAGTTTTCCTCTCTATTTTTCTGGCGGTAGGTTCTTTTCTTAAGTTTCGAGAACAAAACTTTTTCTTAGTTGGTTATGGTGTAGTGCCCCATCCCTACATTATGCCCTATTTCTATCTACGGGGTGCACGAGAAAGGAACACTGTCGCTACCGATTCAATTGGAACCGATATATCGGGATCGATTGAATTGGTCGAACGAGAACGATTGAATTAAGATCCTTTTCTCGTTATGGAAAGGCTTCTTCAGAATTAAGTCTCATATTCAACGGGTTGTGCCTCGAGGATAGACTCTAGGACTGAGTCGGGAGGGACCTCCCGTTTCTCTGCTTTTTATGTCGTACTCTCTCTTTGGCTTTGGTTTTCGTGAATACGTTTTCGTGAATGTTTTCGATGGTTTTCATGGCTTGTATTTTCGAACTTCGCATTCATATTGAACTTTTTGAATGGCACAGTATTCTAATCAGTTGCTTATGCAATTTCAGGTAATCGCGTAGGCGCCGTCTAGTGCAGCCAAACAGTCTTTCGCCTAATGCAAAATCAAGGTGAATGACTGACCCTTCTTTCCCTCTTGACCCCTTCTTAATCCATCAATAGCATCGTTGCGGATAAAATGTTAGATGCAAAACCACGAACACATCTGCTTGTTCTATAAAACTGCTATAAGCTTGTTATACGATTCATGATATAGAACTGCATTAAACAAAAGATAGACTCATTGATTAATGATGCCACGATAAGGCAGGACAAGATAAAAATGGTTAAGTATCAAAATGTAGACCCTGCTTGAGTAAACTAAACTAGTCTAGCACGGTCATGGACAACTTATCGACAAAGTAAAAGTTTCCTCGAATGGCACCCCGGGGCCACGGGACCGCTTCGGCCTAGAAGAAAACACGGTATATTTGTGCTGGATAATAGCACAGGTTAGGCAGAAACTTTCAGCGGGGCTCGCTACTTGCGTTGAAATGGCCCCGACTAACAAAGCTATAGGTCCAGGATGGCTTGTGGTGTCAGTGACCAATTACACATAAATTTGCACACGCTACGCTAGCGATAACAATTGACATGAAAGAACATGGTAAGTCTCACATTGCCCGGCACGCTCTGCCATGGGTAGGTTCTAGCGTAATTTATATTATGCATGTCATATGCTTGTCTGAAATTAATTAGGATGGTTAAAAAACAAACTAAGTCATATAAACTCTTCAACCAAATGAGAGCATGGAACTTAATTTGCCACACACCAGTACAAAGTGTAATGTATTGATCCTCGCTTTCCACAGGTACCCCGAACCAAGAAGGGCGGGCGTGCCACTTAAGCTCAAGGCGACGCAAGTACATTTGAAGCCTCGTCCGTGTGTTGAAGGCTTGTTTTGAATCCTTTTGAAGACTCCACATTTAGCCCAGAAGAAAAGATGTCTCGACTTGAGAAGATACCAGGTGGAACAAAGTGTAATATTTTGCTTGTAAATGGGAATATAATGTATGGAACGACTATCTCATCAACGTTCATTTTGTAATCGAGTCATGTTGTAGCCCGTGCGGCAATGATTGTAAGGGACTCATGTAAATGATGTTTTATTAACAATGAAAATATAAGTTTCTTCCATTTCAAATGTGTTGTTCAATTTCTCTGCGTACTCTATTTGATGTTGTGTTTTGAATAACCTTATGACTATGCCTTGTGCGATCGTAACTTAGGTTCGCAGGGCATCATGCCCGGGGGACGACTATCGATTCTACAGAATTGGGGCATGACAGTAGCCATAGCAAAGGCTCAACTATGTGGTTGTCCTTCTGTCTGCTGTTGATGCTAGGCAAACCGCTGCTGCCGAGTATGCAGCGGTGGTCCTCACGGTAGAAGTCTGAAAGGTACAACTGCAGGGCCTCTCTGTTGTGGAACTAGGCCTGCTGATGGTCGAGGAGCGGTACAATCCCTAGCCTGATGATTAGTCCCTCCACAAAGCAAACACTTTTCCAAGCGTCGACGGCAAACCTTCCAGCTATGCCCCTTCTTCTAAGAATGGCCGCAAGTAGAAATATGCACGGTCTGTCTCTGCTGAACTGGGGCTCTAGGGGTAACTGGTGTGTAAAGGTCCTCGTATGGGTGTTGGGACTTTTGGGTGGCCTTGGGTGACTAACCCCTCCAGTGGTGTCACGGTTTCTCTTCGGACGAAGGTTTAGGTCAACCTCTATCCTTTGAGCAACGGTAACCATTACATCATAAGTACTCGCACCATTGGCGGTGACCAAGATACGAAGCTTATGGCTCAATCCCTGACGGAACCTCTTGGCTCTAATATCTTGGTCTCTAGCCCTACCCTCAGAAAACCAGCTAAGCCATCAAAACTCCGTTGCGTACTCATCAACCGAGCAGGTCCCCAGCTCGAGGGTCTGAAACTTTCTCTCTAAAGCCTCTCTAGCTACGACGGAGAAGAATTTCTCCTTGAAGATCTCCACAAACTGATCCCAAGTAAGTCCAGGTGTCGCGAGCTGGGGCTCACTCCTAAATCAAGTACGGGCTAGGTCATGCATCTACAGTCTTGTCGCCTCTATATTAAGGTCCTCCGGTAGCCTAGATAGAAGAAGCATACTCTCTATGTCCTCTAACCACTCATTGACATAGAGGAAGCCCTCGGTACCCATAAACTCACGAGGCACCATCCTCTTGAAGTCCAAGATATAACCCTTTCTAGCCTGGTAGGAGTGGTCTGAATCTGAGTCGGTGGTGGAGCTGAAGTCTGTGATGCGGTCGGGGGAATGGTCTGAGGAGGTGGTGGAAGAGGAGTCTCTAGTCTCTCTATACCCTCTCGAAGAATAGTAGCTTGTTCTCTCTGAACATCCAGAAGACTCTGGGTCTGTGCTCTCTGAGCCTCGAGTAGTCTGTGGATCAACTCATGCATCTGAGTCCCTCCAATGGAACTGATGGATCTTCGGGTGGAAGCTCTCATGGTAGGAGGTGTTGTATGGGTGTCAGTATGCTCTGGACCCGCAAGTAGGGCAGACGATCCCCTCTCAGAGTTGACCATACTAGAAGTACGGCCACACGGTAGATGGTCCTTCTTTCCCTTTGCCATTTTCTGAAATGGTAGAAAAAGCACCATCAATAATTGTTTGTCTACGGTGTGTTCGCAAAATAAAGACAGAATACAGAAGTAGAAAATATATATCATAACAGTCCTATGCTGTGATGAGTTTCCTAAGACCTGCGTGGGCCACCACAAAAATATGTCACAACCAGCTCCCGAATAATCGGGTACAAATTGAGTCATGCCCGGGCTACGCTGTCGTTGACAGCGGTAGTCAGCCGTCTAGTCTAGTCATCATCCAATAATCTATACTCATCACAGCGTCTATCACGAATATACTACTACTATCCATTACAGTTTATTATATATGCAGTTATTACAACCTTTTACATAAATGTTCGGGTACAAATCGGTAAAGATAAAGGCTATCTAAGTTTGCAATATCCTCAATCAATGCATCATATCAAATCCTATACAAGCATCTAAAAAAGCAAGAAATATAATCCTGCTGAGCATCCAGAGTGAGCTCCGCAACTAGATCTCTCTGCTGGTTATAGTCCTCTAAATGACCAGTCTCACCTGTATTCAATGATCCTGTCAGAAAACAGAGCAAAGTACATAGTAGCTCAACTAATCACAATATAGTATCAAAGGAAATAATATGAATTAATGATAAGTAAAGAAAATAACTGACATATACACTAGCTACATGAATCATGCATAAGAACAACATTAAGCATATAGGGCTATCAAGTTAAGAGTATAGGGTAATGGTATGCTAGCAGGCATGTATATATGTAAGGCATACCATGTATGCTACACTAACAAGAATAAGGTATATAGCAACGATATGCTAACAGTCATGTCTAGTGTAAGGCATATCGTGTACTATATACTAGCAGTCAAGTAAACATACATATTGTATAGGGTACTAATATACTAGCAGTCAGGTATAGGTGTAAGGTATATCATATACCCTATACTAACAATCGGTGTACGCCCTGGCTTAGGTTGTTGACCCAAACTGAATCACAGTCAACCTAATTTAGAGAATTAAGAAAATAATATTTGACATGATCCAATTCGACACATTGAGCTCAAAGTCAAGAACATCTTCTACAACATATCAAGCTTAAGATAGACGTCATCAACAAGTTGATCATTACAATTGTACTTGTACTAAGTCTGTACTTTTCATTTTATTGAGTCTAGGAACATGTACGTTGAGTCGTACTGAGCTATCTCAAACCTAGACTTCACTCTCCAAGCTCCACCATACGAAATAAGACAATTACTAAACCAAACCAATCCTCTTATAGCCCATTGTATGTTTTGGTCCCATAGAAACCGAATTCGGGCCGAACTCTGCCTCCTAAAAATTAGGATGCTAATTTTTAGGGCCTGCTTGATACTAGCTGTCCAACGTTCGAAATTCTAAATTGTTGGGACAGAATTCTGGCCAAATTCGGTCTTCTCAGACTAGTATAAATAGAGCTTGAATTCTCTCATTTCAAATCATCTCTCACCTTCAAATATTCAAGCTTTCTAAGCTCTACTACTCCAAGCACCACTCTTCCATATCTCCTAAGCCATAACTCTCCTTAGCCCAAGGTACTCAGTGCGATATCAGCTAAAAGTTGTGTGCAAGAGTGAAAGAAAAGTTATTTGGACAATTCCAAGTTTCGCCTCTGCGAAGTTGTAAGAAGTTGGCGTACTCTCTTGAGTAAAGGTACGTGGTTGTACCCTATTTCACAAATAGTGAATTTCAATCCTGAGCAATAGTTCTCAGGCCTGGACTAGTTCTCCACGAGAGAAACCAAGTTAAATCGTCGTGTTTGCGTATGCTCTTCTGGTCTCTATTTATTTCTGCAATACTCTCTGATTACTTACTCTCTTGGTAGTTGATTTCTGGACTTGATATAGAGTTGCATTTTTAATTGGTTATTATCGACACAAACTCTATTCACCTCCTCTAGAGTTGCCTATACGTAACTTTAATTGGTATCAGAGCTCTGTTCTCTTGATCATCCTAGAGCTGATCCATGGCAACCACACAACCTATCTTTACCAACTACGGTAAGGGACAGTCCACAAATAGGCTACCCCTATTTGATGGAACCAACTACACCTATTGGAAGACTAGAATGAGTTTCTACCTAAAGTCTCTAGACTTTAATTTATGGACCATAGTCACTGATGGTTACAAGAAGCTTGCTAGAATTATTGTCAAGGAGAATCTCATAGATAAACCCCATGACAAATATAATGACCAAGAAAAGAAATATGCTATTCTAGATACTAGGGCTATTAATGTTCTCTTCTGTGCTATAGACATGACTGAATTCAACAGGGTCTCTACATGCTCCATCTTACACGAAGTATGGAAGCTTCTAGAGGTGACCCATGAAGGAACCACACAGGTAAAAGAATCAAAAATCAGTCATCTGACACAGGAGTACGAAGCTTTCAAGATGAAGCCCAATGAGACGATCAAACAGATGATCACTAGATTCCTCTACATCGTCAACCCTCTATCTTCTCTTGGTAAGGACTACTCCAACCATGAGAAGATACGCAAGGTGCTAAGGGGACTAACGAAGAACTGGAACCCAAAGCCACAATGATCATAGAAGGCAATGATCTCACCACCATGTCTCTAGAAACTTTGGTGGGCAAGCTGATGACGCATAAGCTCGATCTCAAAGACTTTGAAGAAGCGGTTCCGAAGGAAAAGGAAATTGCACTAAGAGCTCATCGCCGAAAGACTGCTCCAGAAGATACTGACGAAAATGATTCTGAAGGTGATGATCAAGCACTGATGGTCCGCAACTTCAAGAAGTTTCTTCGCTTCAACCAAAGAAAGAAAGAACAACACAAAGAAGACGATGAAGAGCCCATTTGTTTCGGCTGTAAGAAGATGGGACATGTCAAAAAAGTTTGCCCTACTGCAAAGAAAGGAAGACGATATGAAAGATCGTACAAGAGGCCAACCTCTCGAAAATATGCCAACACAAGTATCTGGCATAAGAGCGAAGCCAGTGACTCAAAAGAAGAAGAGGACTCTCCCTAAGATACAGCAAACGTCTGCCTAGTAGCAACGTCCAAAAAGGTAACAAATGTAACGCCCCAGTCCCAAAAATACGTAGGACTAGAACGTAATCATGTCAGATGTATACATGCGAAGTATATAGACCCTCGTATATATACATAAGCAGTAAAATGCAGTAACCAAGGTACTAAATCTCATCCACAAAGATAAATGTGATATAAAAGCAACTTTGAATTTGTCATGTATACAATCGTTGGGCGGAGACAAATCCACTACCAACAAGTAAGGAAAAAATATGAAAAATACAATGAGTTTGGCGGGCGAAGCGAAGACGAGCAAAGTGCAATCATCCTCGAAGAGATAGTGACAATCATGGCCACGACTAGAACACCTGCGAAAGACAAAAATACACACCTGGCGAGATAACCAGGTCCTCGGAGGGACGTAACAAGATACAATAAACATGCCATATAAATACTGAATATAAAATATGCCACAATCAAAGAAAGTGATAAGACATAATAAGGTAATCTAACCAAACTAAAGTGAACATGCAGTTGAGAAACAATCCTTCGACGCATGAGCCCTGGCTGTAAATGGGATCTGGTATAGTCCCCACTTGGGCACCAGTGACCTAAGCGCATGACGTTCAAAAACGACAGTGGCCAACCTGAGAGGCTCAACATACCCGTATCTCCAGCGGAGCTTCCGGGTTACAAGGGAAGTGCAATCGAAGCCCATACGTCAGGTATTGTCCTCCCCACCCAAATGTCCCTACCAAGTCGCATCCACGACCATGTTTCTCTACTAACTGCTAAGTCTCCTAACTTGCCTCTATTAGCAGTTAGTCCTAACGCATGCACATGGGGGATCAGCCCACACGCAAGAACCTCTACATGATACTCATCTCACACATCCTCATGGTACAACTGTGTCAAGGTATGCAATACACTACAGACGGTAGTCCCTTAACTCTAGGTCCATATGCAATCAAAGGATAATAACAATTTAGCTAATATCACTGAACATGTAGTAAATCTAGAACTGTAAGAACAGGAAATAAATGAACAGTGATATGTAAATAAAATTCAGACAAACTATAAACAATAAATAATGGCAAGGTATCTTGCCTAGTATGTCGCCTGGGGTGGTACAATGATCTGACAAGTCATGCTTTATCCAATAGTCGTGGTCGATGTGTAAGAGTCCGAATCACGAGGAAGTAGGACACACGATCAGTCATGATCAATGGTGATAATTGAAGAAGATATTTGTGGAAAGAATTATGCATATTATTTTTAGAAGGTACTTTCAATACTTGAAAACTAGATTTTAGAAAAAAAAAACAAATTTTGGTATATACTTGAAATTCTAAAAATCATTTTTTTATGGAAAACTCTAGATTTGTCAAAAATAGGAAAAATATTTTATATTAACAAATTGTTTTTTAGGACAAATCTGTTTGAACAAAAAGCGCTAAATTTGTAAATGCAGGATGTTTGACAAAAATCTAAATTTTGTTAGTCAAAATATTGCAAGTGGATAAATAAAAATCTAGAGAAATATTTTAGGGTTTAAAAACTATCTTGAAAATTTATTAGAAAATAATATTAATAATAATGTAATAAAAAATTTTAACAACAAACTAATACGTGATTAATAAAATAAATGACACCATTTAAATAAATAATAATAATAAATAATAATAATAATACCAAGTAATAAGAATGACACCTTGATAATAATAATAACAATAAAAATGGTGATAATAATAATAATAATGATAATAGTAATAATAATATTAATAAAAGATGTTAATAATAATAATGATAATATTAATAATCTAAAAATCCTTAAAACAACACAGCTAACCCTTTTTAAATAATAAAAATAATAATAATAATAAGATAATAATAATACTAATAAATACACCCTTAAAAGCTAAGGCTTTTTCCAAAGCTAACTCTTGGAATACTTTTGCTCAGAGAGAGAGAGAGATGGGAAGTGAAGAGAAAGGGTTCCCTCACCTTGGTTTTGGCGGACGGCGGCGATCGGGTGCGGTCAGCGCCGGTGGTGGCGCGGAGTCGGGTGGACGGCACCGGGTTGGAAAGGAGGAGAGAGGAGGCACGAGCAGAGGAGATTAGGGCTCGGCGGTGACTCGGGCCGGAGACCACGGTGAGATCTCGCGCGGCGGCAAAGGGATGTGGGCGGTCGACGTCACCTGGTCGGGCGGAGGCTGGGCGTCGGGAACCAGCGGGCAGGGCGCGGTGGTCGGCGGTGGCCCCACGTGCGGTGGCGCGCGGAAGGGGGCGGCTGGATCGGGAGTGAGCGCGGTGACTCCGGCGGGTGGGCGCAGGTTCAGGCACGGCGATGGGGGGTTTCGGTGTGCTTCGGAGGGCGGAGGTGGCGAGTCGGACGGGCGGCGCGGCCGTCGGAGTGGCAGTCGGCCCGGCGGTGGAAGACGCCCGAGACGGTGCTGGAGGTGGCGCAGTCACTCGTGGCGGAGGACACATGTACGCGCGGTGGGAGGCGATGGTGATCGCGGAAGTGGCGGAGGTAAGTACGACGGTGGCGGTGGTGATTTCTACTTTTCCCTTTTTCTTTTGTTTTAGATTATGGTCGAGGGTTGCGGATTTCCGGCGGGCGGCCGATGGCGGTGGTTCACAGTTTAGGGAAAGTGGTTGGATGGTGGCATTGGGTTTTCGGGGGTTGATGCCGGCCTGGCTACGGCGGAAGGGTGCTGTCGGGATGGATCGGAACGATGATGGTGATGACGGAGGTACTGGTGGTGTGGAGGCTGGGTTCGGCCGAGGCCGTAGATGGAGTCGGGGTAGACGGGTTAGAGCGACGACACAAGGAAGGCAGGGTGATGGTGCAGGAACGACAGGGAGGAGTAGGGGATAGGGTACGTCGTGTCGAGGGTGTTTGACACGACGGGGATGGAGGTCCGGATCTGTCGGGCCTGATTAATAATGTATTTGTATTGGTGGGGATTATAGTGGATGGGAGGCACGAACACGATGCACCATGGGGTAGAAATTGTAAAATTCTGGAGGAGTACCTCTCCTTTTATAGGAGGTGGGAATTTCCAGTTGGATAGGGATTGGGATTTAAATTCCAATTAGATAAATCCCCTATTAATTCAAACTGATTTAAAAATAGCTCAATCCAAATCAAATCAAATCGAGGTAAATTCTATCCTTAATTTAAACTATTTTTAAATAAAGTCAATAAAATCTTTTCCAGTTTAAATTACCATATTTAATCAAATATTAAAATTAACAAAATCCCAAATATTATTTTCGTAATTAAATAAATATAGTAATAAATAAATTTCAAAAATCACGATAAATACTTAAATATTAATTATGAACTAGCTTTTATAATAACAAAATATATAAATAAGCAAATTTCACATTTCGCAAAATATTTGGAAACATTTCATATAAACCAAAAAATTTCAATTTACTACTTATTTTTAAACGACGAATAAAATATCCTTTTTATACAAAATAAAAATATTTATCACCTTTATTTGAACATGTATTTTCCTATTAAAATAAATTTATAATAAAATATTTTTCGAAGATATGTACCTCGACACATATTCGCACTCGTCGAGTATTTACGAAACGCAATCTCGTATGCTACGCAAATACCACAATGAGAACTTGTATGCGACGTGCAGATACGAAATAAAAATAAATATACTATAAATAAAAATCGTAGTAGAATTTTAGGGGGTTTACATCCTACCCAACTTAAAAGAATTTTGTCCTCGAAATTTAGAAAAAATTAGGGTAGGTAAGGCGAAGGGGATGGAAAGAATTTATTTGAATAGATGTACGAGATCACGAGAATGCAACAAAATATTCGCCGAGGAGGCGAGTGACATTTCAATGGCAATGTGTCATTCGATTGACTAGAACAAAATTTTGATGGTTTTAGATTATGATCGTGTATATGACAATAAATCAATGACTAAGCTAAATCAACCTTAACATTAACCTTTAAAAAAAGACAACCGCGTAAGTAGATAATAAACTCCTTAATCCTCTAATATCATCAATATTCGTGTAATCTCTTTTATCATAAATCGTTCTTTCCATTAATTATTTTCGTACCACGTCCCTTTACCAAAAATCAATATGATTATAATTGTATTCTAACTTTCTCTATCTCGTCATAAAATAGTTCTCAAATTTGAATTCCATAATCTCCATTATACTAGCTAACTTATACATATCTTTCCAAGCCATAATTTCCTCTAAAATTGAAATTTCAAACCTTCAACCAATTTGGCCCAAGTAAAAGTTAAAATCTTCTTTCTACAATTTGTATTATTGGTCAATGTACGATGCATCTATAGGTATCAAAAATCCGTCTTCAATGTTTGATAAATCTCGAAAACTAACGGTATACCTTCATCACTCAATCTTCTATCATCATAATTAAAAATTTCCTCAAATATTTATTAGTCTCTCTCGAAAATTTGAATTCAACAATCTTTTCTTCTTGATGGTAGAAATGAACTCATCTTGCTTCATATTCATAATCATCTTAGAACTTGATTCTCCATGCATCAAAATGTAAGGTTTCTTTCTTCAATCAATTGGTTATCCTTGAAAACTATCGTCATAACACTATATGTTATCGAAGGCAACGCCAACATTGTCTTTATCACAAATTTGCATCCATAAATTTTATATATAACTTTGATTCTTAAACCACCAACACTTTAAGAATTTCTTCGCTCAATATTTTGTTACCTCGAAAAAAAATTTGTAAATTTGAGAAGTCTATTTACCTTTGATTGTTTTATCAACACAATATAACATTTCTTGCTGCATCTATTCGGATTTTATCGCACATTTTCATTTATGTCCCATCTATACTTCATAATCTCGTAATTATCTTTAACCAACTACCTTATTTATCCATGCTGTGGGGCTCTCTAATCTAACCTCTACTAACCCAAGATTGTCATGATCATATTTTTCTTCGAGCAAGGAAATCATAACATGAGCAAAATTGCATAAACCATAGAGGAATCAAGGTGAAATACGACAAGCAATTTAGTGAGAAGGAAAAAGAGTAAGGGTTGCAATATTGGAGAGCTAAAGATGTTATGTTCTAAGTGAATTGAATTAAGACATGAAAATAAACGACAAGGGTTAAGCAGTCAAGATAAATGCGAAGTTAAGCATTAGATTGCGATCACATATTAGGTCAAAAATTTGAGTCGAGATTGAGTCCAAATATATAGTCAAAAGTATATCGGCACCATGGTATAGGTTATAGTTAGTCTTTATGGCCCAAAAGTCGTAGCATAAAAATAGAGTACAAGGGGACGTGTTTTAGTAGAACATGATATACCTACATGAAGGTGAGCTCGTCTAGGTCTTGCATGTGAAATTTGTTGGAAGGAAAAGTCTAGTATTGTGCTCCAAATATCAAAGTCACGATAGGTAACGCCAAATGATCAAAATGGAAAGTGGGTTTACATAAGGTACTAATTAATGCAAAAATAAAAGGTTAAAGCACGAAAGAAAGATAATTAATGAAAGCTCGTAGATCAAGTTAAGGTAAGTTAGAGACACCGTTTCTAGAGAGAAAATAGTCTCATGGACAAGGGTATGGTTAAGGGAATGATCCTAGTCATTTCTAAATTCCAAACAATTAGATGGTCACAAATAATGATCTAGATTTGAGGGAAGGTCGAGTAAGTCAAAGATATGTTCATCGGTTTGGTCGATGACTAACTACACTTGTGTATATGCAATATCATAATCGTAGGTGGTATGGCAATCTAATGTGGAATACTTTTATCTCACTAGGGTGACCTTACTTGCTTCTTGGTCTTCTACCAATATATGATCTAATCTAAAATTTCAAGTTCCTCGAAATTTTCTCAATAAAATTTCCAAGATACTTCGCCAAAATTTCAATTATCTTAGACTGTCAACTTTAATCACAATTTTAAATCTCTAGTAAATCTCGAAACAACCCTTGTATATCGCAACTTGAATAATAACCCCTTTTTTCTTTTTTTTTCAAACTCAACATTTAATAAGTTTATCCGTCGAAATTCATACTACAAAATGGAATGTTTAAATAACTCCCAAATTTAATTCTATATCCTTCAAATGTGTATATCTAGCTTCCAATAAGTCACAACTACTATACAAAAGTGATTTTTTTCCACCAAAACTTAAATATCCATAATCAAGGCTTTAAACTCGAAATCTAAATAACTTATATATCATAGATCATATGAGCAAATTTTAAATATTTTTCCTTCAAGTCGATTTCATATCTTCCAAAAATATTTCAAACAAAATTTTTACCATTATCTCTTCAAGCTCAATATTAAATACTTAGAATTCGTAAACCATAGAATCAATTTAAATCCTCAAGCCCTCTAATAAACTGTAAATCATAATCCCTTCATATTCTCTAGTCGTTACAAAATCATAACTTATAATTTAAAACACTTTAATAAATTCGAGATAAACTTTAACATATTCAATCCAAACTTGAACTTAATCATAAATCATGTGTCACAATTTAAAGATGTTTTTCCAAATTGGTTTCATATCCCAATAAATCATAAACTATTTCACAATTTCCAAAAATCATAAATCATAAATTTGTTTTCTCGATCTAGCTATTCTCTTGTGTATACCACCATGTAATAGCAAAATAAAATTTCAACTATCCTTTGGAGGCGGTAATACGCTACTACCCAACTTGAAATTAACTAATCCTAAAAATCATATTTCTAGGAAAATAAATGCCTTTATAGCTCAAATAAAATCTCTATGCATATTAATTGTCAATACAATCCATCTAGCCTATGGCATATACTAGTGTAGTCATCTTATTAAACACAAAACTAAGACTTTACGGTAGAAGGAGTCAAGCAAGATGCAAATCAAGGAGGTCGAACGAGAGTTTGGAATTTGAAGTCAAGAAAGGATGTCAAGTAGGTAAATGAGATTTCTAAACTCTAATCCTATATTGCAGGTCCGTTTGGTTCAATCATGTAACCGAAACGGCAAACTAGACCTGCATGGGCCACCACAAAAACATGTAACGCCCCAGTCCCAAAAATACGTAGGACTAGAACGTAATCATGCCAGCTGTATACATGCGAAGTATATAGACCCTCGTATATATACATAAGCTGTAAAATACAGTAACCAAGGTAACAAATCTCATCCACAAAGATAAATGTGATATAAAAGCAACTTTGAATTTGTCATGTATACAATCGTTGGGCGGAGACAAATCCACTACCAACAAGTAAGGAAAAATATATGAAAAATACAATGAGTTTGGCGGGCGAAACGAAGACGAGCAAAGTGCAATCATCCTCGAAGAGATAGTGACAATCATGGCCACGACTAGAACACCTGCGAAAGACAAGAACACACACCTGGCAAGATAACCAGGTCCTCAGAGGGACGTAACAAGATACAATAAATATGCCATATAAATACTAAATATAAAATATGCCACAATCAAAGAAAGTGACAAGACATAATAAGGTAATCTAACCAAACTAAAGTGAACATGCAGTTGAGAAATAATCCTTCGACGCATGAGCCTTAGCTGTAAATGGGATCTGGTATAGTCCCCACTTGGGCACCAGTGACCTAAGCGCATGACGTTCAAAAACGACAGTAGCCAACCTGAGAGGCTCAACATACCCGTATCTCCAGCGGAGCTTCCGGGTTATAAGGGAAGTGCAATCGAAGCCCATACGTCAGGTATTGTCCTCCCCACCCAAATGTCCCTACCAAGTCGCATCCACGACCATGTTTCTCTACTAACTGCTAAGTCTCCTAACTTGCCTCTATTAGCAGTTAGTCCTAATGCATGCACATGGGGGATCAGCCCACACGCAAGAACCTCTACATGATACTCATCTCACACATCCTCGTGGTACAACTATGTCAAGGTATGCAATACACTACAGACGGTAGTCCCTTAACTCTAGGTCCATATGCAATCAAAGGATAATAACAATTTAGCTAATATTACTGAACATGTAGTAAATCTAGAACTGTAAGAACATAAAATAAATGAACAGTGATATGTAAATAAAATGCAGACAAACTATAAACAGTAAATAATGGCAAGGTATCTTGCCTGGTATGTCGCCTGGGGTGGTGCAATGATCCGACAAGTCATGCTTTATCCAATAGCCGTGGTCGATGTGTAAGAGTCCGAATCACGAGAAAGTAGGACACACGATCAGTCAAGATCAATAGTGATAATTGAAGAAGATATTTGTGGAAAGAATTATGCATATTATTTTTAGAAGGTACTTTCAATACTTGAAAACTAGATTTAAAAAAAAACAAATTTTGGTATATACTTGAAATTCTAAAAATCATTTTTTTATGGAAAACTCTAGATTTGTCAAAAATAGGAAAAATATTTTATATTAACAAAATGCTTTTTAGGAAAAATATGGTTGAACAAAAAGCGCTAAATTTGTAAATGCAGGATGTTTGACAAAAATCTAAATTTTGTTAATCAAAATATTGCAAGTGGATAAATAAAAATCTAGAGAAATATTTTAGGGTTTAAAAACTATCTTAAAAATTTGCTAGAAAATAATATTAATAATAATGTAATAAAAAAATTTAACAACAAACTAATACGTGTTTAATAAAATAAATGACACCATTTAAATAAATGATAATAATAAATAATAATAATAATACCAAGTAATAAGAATGACACCTTGATAATAATAATAACAATAAAAATGGTGATAATAATAATAATAATGATAATAGTAATAATAATATTAATAAAAGATGTTAATAATAATAATGATAATATTAATAATCTAAAAATCCTTAAAACAACACAGCTAACCCTTTTTAAATAATAAAAATAATAATAATAAGATAATAATAATACTAATAAATACACCCTTAAAAGCTAAGGCTTTTTCCAAAGCTAACTCTTGGAATACTTTTGCTCAGAGAGAGAGATGGGAAGTGAAGAGAAAGGGTTCCCTCACCTTGGTTTTGGCGGACGGCGGCGATCGGGTGCGGTCAGCGCCGGTGGTGGCGCGGAGTCGGGTGGACGGCATCGGGTTGGAAAGGAGGAGAGAGGAGGCACGAGCGGAGGAGATTAGGGCTCGGCGATGACTTGGGCCGGAGACCGCGGTGAGATCTCGCACGACGGAAAAGGGATGTGGGCGGTCGACGTCACCTGGTCGGGCGGAGGCTGGGCGTCGGGAACCAGCGGGCAGGGCACGGTGGTCCGCGGTGGCCCCACGCGCGGTGGCGTACGGAAGGGGGCGGCTGGATCGGGAGTGAGCGCGGTGACTCCGGCGGGTGGACGCCGGTTCAGGCACGGCGATGGAGGGTTTCTGTGCACTTCGGAGGGCGGAGGTGGCGAGTCGGACGGGCGGCACGACCGTCGGAGTGGCAGTCGGCCCGGCGATGGAAGACGCCCGAGACGGCGCTGGAGGTGGCACAGTCGCTCGTGGCGGAGGACACCTATGCACGCGGTGGGAGGCGATGGTGGCCGCGGCAGTGGCGGAGGTAAGTACGGCGGTGGCGGTGGTGATTTCTACTTTTCCCTTTTTCTTTTGTTGTGGATTATGGTCGAGGGTTACAGATTTCCGACGGGCGGCCGATGGCGGTGGTTCACAGTTTAGGAAAAGTGGTCGGATGGTGGCATTGGGTTTCCGGGGGTTGATGCCGGCCTGGCTACGACGGAAGGGTGCTGTCGGGATGGATCGAAACGATGATGGTGATGACGGACGAACTGGTGGTGTGGAGGCTGGGTTCGGCCGAGGCCGTAGATGGAGTCGGGGTAGACGGGTTAGAGCGGCAACACAAGGGAGGCAGGGTGATGGTACGGGAACGACAGGGAGGAGTAGGGGATAGGGTACGTCGTGTCGAGGGTGTTTGACACGACGGGGATGGAGGTCCGGATCTGTCGGGCCCGATTAATAATGTATTTGTATTGGTGGGGATTATAGTGGATGGGAGGCACGGACACGATGCACCATGGGGTAGAAATTGTGGTTAAAATTTCTGGAGGAGTACCTCTCCTTTTATAGGAGGTTGGAATTCCCAGTTGGATAGGGATTGGGATTTAAATTCCAATTAGATAAATCCCCTATTAATTCAAACTGATTTAAAAATAGCTCAATCCAAATCAAATCAAATCTAGGTAAATTCTATCCTTAATTTAAACTATTTTTAAATAAAGTCAATAAAATATTTTCCAGTTTAAATTACCATATTTAATCAAATATTAAAATTAACAAAATCCCAAATATCATTTTCGTAATTAAATAAATATAGTAATAAATAAATTTTGAAAATCACGATAAATACTTAAATATTAATTATGAACTAGCTTTTATAATAACAAAATATATAAATAAGCAAATTTCACATTTCGCAAAACATTTGGAAACATTTCATATAAACCAAAAAATTTCAATTACTACTTATTTTTAAACGACGAATAAAATATCCTTTTTATACAAAATAAAAATATTTATCACCTTTATTTGAACATGTATTTTCCTATTAAAATAAATTTATAATAAAATATTTTTCGAACATATGTACCTCGACACATATTCGCACTCGTCGAGTATTTACGAAACGCAATCTCGTATGCTACGCAAATACCACAATGAGAACGTGTATGCGACGTGCAGATACGAAATAAAAATAAATACAAAACTATAAATAAAAATCGTAGTAGAATTTTAGGGGGTTTACAACAAACGATCCTTTTGATGACTTTACATTTGATGAACTTGGTGATGCCTTTAATGACTTGCTTGAAGATCACAAGAAGTTGCTTAGCAAGTATAAACATGCAAAGGATAAGATCAAAACTCATGAAGCTGAGATTCATAGACTTTCATGTTTACTTAATAATGTTAGAGACACACCACCCATGGATAACACTGAGGAGATATCCAAGCTTAAATTAAGCTTACACGATGTCGAATCTTGCATTGAAAAACAAACACGTGATATTACAACACTCAATAAAGAACTTTTAGATGAGAAAAAGAAGTATAATATTGTTGTTGTAAGAATTGATGCCTTAACTGCCAAGATTGATGATATGTGCAACACCTCTAAAAGATTAGAGATCAAACTGGGGAAACAAGTTGTTCAACCTCAAACCCAGTCTCACGGTCACAACATGTACACAAAACAAAAGTTTGCTCAATACAAGAACACACGTCACAAGAGAAACACATATACTCATGCTGCTCATAAGCATGCTTTTATGTACACATATTCACATGTAACACGAAGAACACCCACACATAGACATGCTTTTATGAACACACATTCTCATGCAGCACATCAAACACATAGACATCATTATTATCATGCACCTAACACAAATATACATGCTACATGTCACTACTGTGGTAAACATGGACACACTTCACCACAGTATAGAATTAGAAGATTAGTTGATTTAAAACTGTATGCATGGGTACCAAAGACTAACCTTTCAGGACCCTCAAAGACTTGGGTACCAAAGGTCACATCTACTCGTGGTGTAGGTGGACCTTCCTTCATCCTCTAAAACCAAGTGGATTCTCGATAGTGGGTGCTCGTGACACAGAACTGGGAATACAAATCTTTTCGCAATACTATCGATGAAGAGGAAAGGATATGTGTCCTTCAGAAATAACTTGAAAGGTTATATCATAGGTAACGGTACTATTGGCAATCCTCCTTCTCTTGTCATTAAGGATGTCTGTTTAGTGACCGAGTTAAAGCATAACCTGCTCAGCATTAGTCATCTTGCCGATCATGGATATGATATTAACTTTGGGAGAACTAAATGCTCCATATATGATAGATCATCTGGAGACATCGTTTTTTAAGGGATAAGAGAAGATTTTATATATATATAAATACTAACAATGCAGGAAGATGCCTCTATGCTCACAAAGATGAAAGACTACTTTGGCATATGCGTCTTGGTCATGCAAATATGGATACCATATCAAGACTGTCAACCAAGAAGCTAATAAGAGGACTACCTAACATTACCTTCAAAAAGGATACGGTATGTGCCGAATGTGAGAAAAATAAAGCTACCAAATCCTCCTTTAAATTTATTAACTTTGTAAGTACTACTAGACCTTTTCAACTACTTCATATGGATTTATTTGGTCCTAGTAGAGTAGCCAGTCTTGGTGGAAAACTCTACGCTTTTGAATTGTTTATGATTTTTTTATATTTACTTGGGTTTCCTTTCTTACAAATAAAAGTGATACTATTTCTGTTTTCAAACTCTTTGCTAAAAAGGTTCAAAACAAAAAAGGTTTCATGATTACTCGAATTCGAAGTGATTATGGTGGCGAATTTGAAAACTCCGATTTCAAAAAGTTTTATGACTCAAATGGTTTTAATCATGAATTTTTGTGTCTTAGAACTCTCCAACATAATGGTGTTGTGGAGCGGAAGAATATGACTCTTAGCGATATGGCTAGAGTCATGTTGAATCAACTTTCTCTTTCGAAATACTTTTAGGATGAAGCTGTCAGTACAACATGCCATGTTTTGAATAGGATATTGATTTGACCTATTTCGAAGAAAACTCCCTATGAACTTTGGTTTGGTAGAACACCAACTATTTCTTATTTTCGAGTGTTTGGTTGTCGCTGCTTTATCCTTAATACCAAAGACAACTTAGGCAAATTTGATGCCAAAGCTGACGAAGGTATTTTTCTTGGTTATGTTGCCAAGAGTAAAGGATACAGAGTGTTCAACAAACGCTCTATGATTGTTGAAGAATCTGCTAATGTAACCTTTGATAAGATTAATACTACAGCTACTCTTTCCGATGACGATGATGACATACACATCAGACCATCAACTTCTACACCCATGGATACAACACCTGTAACCAGTTCTCTGGTAGGCTTACCAAAGAAGTTTCTTTTTACACCATCTCATCCGAAAAACTTGGTAATAGGTGAAGTATCGAAAGGAGTAAGTACTCGATCATCTGTTAGAGAATTTATAGCTAGCACTGCATTTATTTCTCAAATAGAATCCAAAAATGTTTTAGAAGCTTTCTTTGATAAATTTTGGATAAAATGTAAGAAGAACTCAACCAGTTCGAAAGAAATCAAGTTTGGGAACTTGTTCCTAAACCTGTTGATCATTCGATCATCAGTACTAAATGGGTTTTTCGTAACAAAGTCAATGAGGACGGTTCAGTCATACGTAACAAAGTCCGTCTCGTAGCTCAAGGATACAACCAAGAGGAAGGTATCGACTACGATGAGACGTACGCTCCTGTTGTACGACTTGAATCAATCCACATGCTTTGTGCATTTGCAAATTTTTAAAATTTTAAACTTTTTCAAATGGATGTCAAAAGTACTTTTCTTAATGGCTTGATTAAAGAAGAATTGTTTATAAAGCAACCTCCTGATTTTGAAAATCACAAATTTTTCGGTCATATTTTTAATCTTAAGAAAGCTCTCTATGGCCTCAAACAAGCCCCTCGAGCCTGGTATGAATGCCTTAGCATTTTCTTACTTGATAAAGGTTTTCTAAAAGGAAAAATTGACACGACACTATTTATGAAATCTCTTGATGACACCTTTCTCTTAGTACAAATTTATTTAGATGACATCATATTTGGGTCTCCTAATGAGGTCTTGTGCCAAGAGTTTGCTAAGTGTATGCAGAATGAGTTTGAGATGAGCATGATGGGGGACCTCAACTAATTCCTTGGACTGTAAGTCAAACAATACTCACAAGGCATCTTCATCAGCCAATCAAAGTATACAAAAGATATGCTGAAGAAGTTTGATCTTGACAACATCAAACCAATCAGTACTCCTATGGCTTCTACAACAAAATAAGAACCTGATGAAAACGGCAAACCTGTTGATCAACGTACGTATCAAGATATGATTGGTAGTCTACTTTATTTAACTGCTAGTCGTCACGATATTATGTTTAGTGTTTTCTTGCGTGCTCGATATCAAGCTAACCTTAAGGAATCACACATGACCGCGGTTAAACGTATCTTTCGATATCTCAAAGGGACTGTTACGGTGGGCTTGTGGTATCCCAAAACCACTTCCTTTAACTTAATCGGATATTTCGATGCCGATTTTACGGGATACAAAGTCGACCGTAAGAGTACCAGCGACACGTGTTATTTATTAGGTAAGGCTTTAGTCCTTTGGTTTAGCAAAAAGCAGAACTCTGTAGCAGTATCGACAACGGAAGCTGAATACATCACAGCTGAACGTTGTTGTGCTCAGATTATGTGGATGAAGCAAACCCTTGAAGACTATACTTTACTGTTTAAGCATATACCAATATTCTGTGATAACAGTAGTGCAATTAGCCTCACCAAAAACCCAGTATGTCACTTACGCACTAAGCACACAGAAATTAGACACCATTTTTTGCATGATCATCAAATGTATGGCACTATTAACTTAGAATTTATTGACACTGATCATCAGCTAGCAGATTTTTTCACAAAACCACTTGCCGAAGAGCGTTTCAATTTTCTTCGTTGAGAATTAGGAATTTTGGATGAAAATGTCATACAATAAGTTGTACCTGCACAAATAACTATTAAAACATAATCATACATAGTGAAATTGTTTTGGGTACAAGCCGAAAGGGCCATTCTGACAACAAAACGTAAAAGCCTAAGTGACACGGTATACTAGTCTTCGGACTGCCGCTAGCTGGGATCCGGCCCCTACAGCTAACCTGAGGCGATTCATCTATACTAATCATTGTTTAACAAAATTTGTCGCAAGGTTTAATTTATTTTATGGCTTATATAATTCATAATTGTTAATTCAAGACCATCCTTTATGTCTTTTATCAATATTTTTTTCCAACCTGTTGGAGTTCTGGAACCAACCCCACAGAACTCGGGCCGAATTCTGCCTGTGGCAGAGTTCGGGCCGAACTCTGTGTCATGGGTACCAGAACCTTCAGCCATTCCTGGCCATTCATCTGATTTGATCCAAGGGCCACGATTTAACTAGTGCAGTCGGCCCTACTCTTCATATGCACGAATTTGGACTCTCTCTCCTCATTGCTACCACCTTCAACCTCTCTCCAAAGCCTATTTCTCCAAACCCTAACCCTAGAAACTCCATTGTTGGTGCTCTTCCTTCTTCAAAACTTAAGATTTCAAGGTTTTAGGTGATTCTCCTCAATTCACCTTCATTATTTTGAGGTATAACTCATGTTCTCCATCTCCACTTTCATTATTGTTCTTTATTTCCTTGTCTCACTATTATCTATGGCTCCTAGACTTTTTAATAGGGAAAAGAGGGCTAGAACCGAAGGAGCCTCTTCATCGAACCCTCCTTCTCCTCCTCCAATTGTCAATCCCATTCACCCTTTGATCAATCCTCCTCCACCTCCCGATGCCAACACATTTAATGAGCATATTTTTATCTTATTAGAAGCATCTAACGAATGGTACTCTGACTTTCTCTCCAGAAGTGTTGTGTCGGGACACCCCATAAATTTTATAATATTTTTCGACTTTGATCTGAACTTTAAGGATCTTTGCCTCGATGAACTTGTATCCACACAATCAATCATATACCTCAATGTAATACAAATGTTTTATTGCAATATGACTCACGACGACAACCGAATTTACTTTCGGGTCACCGGCATTGATATCATGTTTGATGATTTTGATCTTGTTGAATATCTTGAACTTCCTGATCCCAACTCTTGGGAGCGTCTTACTGAAGCCCATGAATTCACTTTTGCTGGGGATATTACTCTTGAAGGGTTCAAAGACATGATGTGTGAACCCAACATCCGCTCTCGCAAGCTTCGGACTAAAATTCTCAATAATCATTTTTACGAACTTCACCGGATTATTTTCTCTTCCATTCTGCCCAAAGCAGGATCTACCAATGAGGTTACCTATCTTGAGATTACTGCCCTTTATTTCCTTCACTTTACTATTCCATTTAACTATCCTTGCACGATGATGGATTGGATGATTCGTGCAAGGAAGAAACCCAAATCGCTTGTCTATGCGATCTATCTTCCAATGACCTTTCGTGCTTTCAACGCCCCTTTGGACGAATGTTAGATTTTACCTGCTCCTTCCTTTCTATCCAAGGCACGTAGGACTGCCCCTGCTCCTGCTCCAGTTGAGGAGGAATCTTCTGACTCAGATGCACGTCAGCCTGAGCCTCATGCCACTTTCGACTCCATTCGTGAATTGTTGCGCGACCGCTTTCGTTTGGAAGATGATCGCTACACCCAGATGGACTGTAGTACCCCGCTCCTCGCGGTCCACTATGTAATACCCACGGCTTGCTGACTCAGTCATGAACTGAGTATTTAGTGAAACCTTTACCGGTATCGATTGATCATGGATGAAATGCAATGAACCTTTCCAATTGATGGATTGGCTTCTATTGAAATGAATCCAAGAGTTTTGCTGAATGTTTTCTCTTCGCTGCTTGGTTTTGATGAATGTGTTTTCGTGTTGATTTTCGATGATTGGTTTTCATTGTTCGCTTTCATCGCATTTTGCATTCATTCCGAATCTTGAGAGAAAGAGACGAAGTATGCTAATCAACTGTTGGTTCTAATGCAGGCCGCATGAATTGTTCGTGAACGACGTGTGAAGTCCCTCCTTCTCTCAACTAAGATTCATCTCGGTGAGTTGCTTCAACCGAACAAATATTGATCTGTACGCCTAATAAAAATGATCTCTAGTCCACTCTTTTGCCTTGTCCCAATGATCAACGATACCACATCCACAAAAGATAAGAGAAGATAATTGAATTGAATCAAATGCAAGAATATGTGTTGCTACTCGATCTGCTCGATAAGAATGATCATCTGCTTGTCCCCAGTATACTTGAAAATGTAGACATGTACAGACGAACTTGTACATGTTGAGAAGAATCTGAAGGCACGAAATAAACGTGTCGTATACCTGTGCATAAGTCCAAGTGTGTCTCATCCGATAGAACGGCTAGAGCATGTATTTGGTCTCGGACAACTTGTATACAAGGAAACATTTGTCTCTCGGGTGGTATCTGGGGGCACCTGGAACTGCTTGGCCTAGGAGAGATTAGGGCCTCCATGTGAAAATAGGAGTCGATCTGAGTCCTTAGCGACGAGCTGAACCAAAGAGTCACAGCGGCTAATCATGGGAATAACCCATGGACCAACATGTAGAATAGTCTACCTGCATGACCCGAATGACAACTTCGATATCTGCAAGAATGAACATGAATTACTCTATATGCAAATTGTGCTAACATGTTTTGTGCAGGGATGACTGCCGGCGTTGGTAAGTTGATTATGATATATTGCTACTGTCATGTTCTTATGAATTGTTAAAAAGAACCTAGACAAGTAGAAAGATCACTAGTAAATGTTAGCTCAACATATTGATTTAGTGCAGAGATTTGCGAGTTCGGCCAAAAGCCGCTCGCCAATACATGATGTGTGCTGACCCACGTTGTGGGCATCCTTTTCAGAAAGCAAAAGGAGACAGGGGGATTTCAAGTGAGGCACCGAAGCTCGTCTAGCCCAGTAGAGCTCGTGGATCGCCTCGAAGTTCCATTTTCATTCCAGTCAAGTTTCCAGTTTTTATTTCCTTTGAAGGTGTCTTTCAATTCCAGCCTGTAATAAAGGGATATGATGTATGGGCATTGTGGCTAATTTCAAAAGAGTGTTTCAAAGAGAATCTTGTAGCCAAATTATAAGGCAAATCTGAGTTGCAAAGCTTTGTACTTGTATTTCTATCAAGCTATGAATAAAATAAGTATTTCCATTTCAAATCTCTGTGTTCAATATTTGGTTTTCTGCAATGGGTGCGTGCGTGTGTTTTGCTTAACTAATGAGTGCGTGCGTGTGTTTTTGCTTGACTAGTTATTTTGTGCAGGTAAATGGCCTTGTGCAAGCGCAACTTAGGCTTGCACGGCATCACGCCTTAGCGAGGACGATCGATCCCGCAGGGATCCAGGCAAGACGGACGACCCTAGCAGGATCGGGGCGTGACAAAGTGGTATCAGAGCACAGCTTTACGTCCTTGGCCTCTTGCAAATATCATTTTCGAAAAGTATATATAAGTACTTTGATGGCTTTCAAAAGAGTCCCAATTTTTAGTTATGAAAAACCAATGCCCATACAATAAGTCCATAATATTTTATGAGACTGACAGAAGTTATACTATTTTGTAGAGAAATGGCTCCTCCTCGTCCATCTGGCTCGACCGATGCGGTAGAACGCATCATGACAATATTGGAGTTACAGAGACAGGACAATGAGGAACAAAATCAGATACATCTGGCCCGAGCGGAGGCCCAACAAAAGCAGTTGGATGCTTTGACCCAGCTTGTCACGGCGCTTGCGGCAAATCGGGAAACCACCGCAGCGAACAAACCAACGGGAACGCCCGAGATCGAGCCCGTAGAGGGTGATGAGCCCCAGCCAGCACACAGGCACACTGTCTTTAGGCCAAAGGACTTCTTGGACGCGAAACCTCCGGAATTTGAAGGCAGGACGTCACCCGACAAGGTGATGGACTGGATAGATAAAATGGAGAGTCTGTTCTCGTTCATAGGAGTTCCAAGCGACAAGAAGGTAGTTTGTGCCGTTATGCTTCTACGGCTGCGGGCAAAGGATTGGTGGAAGACGAAGAAGCCGGCGCTGCTCGCAACGGCTAGGAATGGGAAGATCTCATGGGCCTCGTTCAAGAAGGCATTTCTGGATCAATATCTGCCTCCAGCCATGAGCAAGAAGATGGAGAATGACTTCATCACACTGAAACATGAAGATATGTCCGTGGAGGACTATGAGTCTGAATTTGCTAAGTTGGCAAATTTTGCCGCTGCTTTGCTCCCCACGCAACAGGCTCGTATAAATCGATTCGTTGGAGGGCTGAATGATGACATCCAGTTAAGTGTGCTGGATCGAGAATGTGGGTCATATTCTCAGGCCTTTGAGGCGGCGCTACAGGTGGAACAGTTCTGCCTGAAGAAGGCGTCAGCAAAGACGTAGTACAGTCGGAATCAACCTGCCAAGAGATATCATGACGGAGAGAAGAAGACTGACGGGGAACAGAACAACAAGCCTGTATGCGGCAACTGCGGTCGACGAGGGCATGTTAAAGAGGACTGTCGCTATGGGAATGGCCAGAGTTGCAGTTACTGTGGCAAGAGTGGGCACATCAAGGAGGACTGTCGTGCCGCTAATCACGCTTGTTTTCATTGTGGCCAACAGGGACACTCAGTCAAGTATTGCCCGAAAAAGAATAGAACGGGTCAGAATAAAAATGATGATGAAGAGCTTGGGCAGCTGCCAGGCCCACCGCCGCTCCGAGATAATCCGCACAATCAGCAGTTACGGAATGCCAATACGGGGACAGCGCGCGTCTACAATCTCTCCATGTTGCTTGACCCAGAATGCAACACAAGTGGAGGTGAGTTTGTATCTTAAGTTTTGAGGACAAAACTTTTTCTCAGTGGGTTATTATGTAGTGCCCCGCTCCTCGCGGTCCACTATGTAATACCCACGGCTTGCTGACTCAGTCATGAACTGAGTATTTGGTGAAACCTTTGCCGGTATCGATTGATCACGGATGAAATACAATGAACCTTTCCAATTGATGGATTGGCTTCTATTGAAATGAATTCAAGAGTTTTGCTGAATGTTTTCTCTTCGCTGCTTGGTTTTGATGAATGCGTTTTTGTGTTGGTTTTCGATGATTGGTTTTTATTGTTCGCTTTCATCGCATTTCGCATTCATTCCGAATCTTGAGAGAAAGAGACGAAGTATGCTAATCAACTGTTGGTGCCAATGCAGGCCGCGTGAATTGTTCGTGAACGGCGTATGAAGTCCCTCCTTCTCTCAACTAAGATTCATCTCGGTGAGTTGCTTCAACCGAACAAATATTGATCTGTACGCCTAATAAAAATGATCTCTAGTCCACTCTTTTGCCTTGTCCCAATGATCAACGATACCACATCCACAAAAGATAAAAGAAGATAATTGAATTGAATCAAATGCAAGAATATGTGTTGCTACTCGATCTGCTCGATAAGAATGATCATCTGCTTGTCCCCAGTATGCTTGAAAATGTAGACATGTACAGACGAACTTGTACGTATTGAGAAGAATCTGAAGGCACGAAATAAACGTGTCGTATACCTGTGCATAAGTCCAAGTGTGTCTCATCTGATAGAACGGCTAGAGCATGCATTTGGTCTCGGACAACTTGTATACAAGGAAACATTTGTCTCTCGGGTGGTATCTGGGGGCACCTGGAACTGCTCGGCCTAGGAGAGATTAGGGCCTCCATGTGAAAATGGGAGTCGATCGGAGTCCTTAGCGACGAGCTGAACCAAAGAGTCACAATGGCTAATCATGGGGATAACCCATGGACCAACATGTAGAATAGTCCACCTGCATGACCCGAATGACAACTTCGATATCTGCAAGAATGAACATGAATTACTCTATATGCAAATTGTGCTAACATGTTTTGTGCAGGGATGACTGTCGGCGTTGGTAAGTTGATTATGATATATTGCTACTGTCATGTTCTTATGAATTGTTAAAAAGAACCTAGACAAGTAGAAAGATCACTAGTAAATGTTAGCTCAACATATTGATTTAGTACAGAGATTTACGAGTTCGGCCAAAAGCCGCTCGCCAGTACATGATGTGTGCTGACCCACGTTGTGGGCATCCTTTTCAGAAAGCAAAAGAAGACAGGGGGATTTCAAGTGAGGCACCGAAGCTCGTCTAGCCCAGTAGAGCTCGTGGATCGCCTCGAAGTTCCATTTTCATTCCAGTCAAGTTTCCAGTTTTCATTTCCTTTGAAGGTGTCTTTCAATTCCAGCTTGTAATAAAGGGATATGATGTATGGGCATTGTGGCTAATTTCAAAAGAGTGTTTCAAAAAGAATCTTGTAGCCAAATTATAAGGCAAATCTGAGTTGCAAAGCTTTGTACTTGTATTCCTATCAAGCTATGAATAAAATGAGTATTTCCATTTCAAATTTCTGTGTTCAATATTTGGTTTTCTGCAATGGGTACGTGCGTGTGTTTTGCTTAACTAATGGGTGCGTGCGTGTGTTTTTCTTGACTAGTTGTTTTGTGCAGGTAAATGGCCTTGTGCAAGCGCAACTTAGGCTTGCACGGCATCACGCCTTAGCGAGGACGATCGATCCCGCAGGGATCCAGGCAAGACGGACGACCCTAGCGGGATCGGGGCGTAACATGGACTACCAGACTACTTTACAGATGAGCGCCAACAGCAACACTCTGCATGATATCCAGTATAACATGGCCCGGCATCCCATGATGCCATTTCCTACGGGTCGGGACCCATCTCGCA
This sequence comes from Iris pallida, assembly GCA_029216955.1. Lineage (NCBI taxonomy): Eukaryota > Viridiplantae > Streptophyta > Magnoliopsida > Asparagales > Iridaceae > Iris > Iris pallida. Next base: position 4,366,400 of record JANAVB010028819.1, read on the forward strand.
AGGCTACCGGATTGACGACCCATGGGCCTTGCGGTATTTGGATCCTGATGCGGCGTTTGTTGATCCTTGTCGCTCTGCCAACGATTCAGCCGATCCATCCTGTTCCCATGCTCGTGATGGTTGTGGTCTTCTACCTGCTGCTGATGTTCACTTTAGTTATGTTTTTATCATTTTTCATGTCTTAGCACTCTTTGCACTATGTTTTTAGACTTCAATTTATCATGTCTGAACTTCTAGTTTATTTTCTTTGGGTTTATCAAAACTGCTTAGCTGTCCCTTATGATAACTGGTTATGGTTATGAATTGTGTGCTTGCTATCCTCAATTTGTCACATTTATCTCTCTTTATGGGGGAGCTATGATTCATTTTGCTAAATGACAAAGGGGGAGAAGCATAGATGTTTGGTTGATATGATCTTATATGTTGTTGGATATTATATGATCTTGGATATTGCGTTGTGCTTGGAAAAAGATTTTGTATCAGGACATAACCGAAATAGTTTATTACGGGGGAGCCGACATATCTATTTACGGGGGAGCTACTCAATACAAACTACTCCCTTCAACATGTGTCCAGGTATGAATGTTGTGACATACAAATATCGTTTTTGTCAATTATCAAAATGGGGGAGATTGTTGACCCAAACTGGATCACAGTCAATATAATTTAGAGAATTAACAAAACAATATTTGACATGATCCAATACGACACATTGAGCTCAAAGTCAAGAACATCTTCTACAATATATCAAGCTCAAGACAGGGGTCATCAACAAGTTGATCATTATAATTGTACTTGTAGTGAGTCTGTACTTTTCATTTTATTGAGTCTAGGAACATGTACGTTGAGTCGTACTGAGCTATCTCGAACCTAGACTTCACTCTCCAAGCTCCACCATACAAAATAAGACAATCACCAAACCAAACCAAACCTCTCATAGCCCATTATATGTTCTGGCCCAATAGAAACCGAATTCGGGCCGAACTCTGTCTCCTAAAAATTAGGATGCTAACTAATTTTTAGGGCCTTCTTGATACTAGCTATCCAACGTTCGAAATTTTGAATTCTTGGGACAGAATTTTGGCCGAACTCTGCCTCCTCAGACTAGTATAAGTAGAGCTTGAATTCTCTCATTTCAAATCATCTCTCATCTTCAAATATTCATGCTTTCTAAGATCTACTACTCCAAGCCCCCCTCTTTCATATCTCCTAAGCCACAACTCTCCTTAGCCCAAGGTGCTCAGTACGATATCAGCTAGAAGTTGTGTGCAAGAGTGAAAGAAAAGTCACTTGGACAATTCTAAGTTTCGCCTCTGCGAAGTTGTAAGAAGTTGGCGTCCTCTTCTGAGTAAAGGCACGTGGTTGTACCCTATTTCACAAATAGTGGATTTCAATCATGAGTGAGAGTTCTCAGGCCTGGACTAGTTCTCCACGAGAGAAACTAGGTTAAATTGTTGTGTTTGCGTATGCTCTTCTGATCTCTATTTATTTTCGCAATACTTTCTGATTATGTGGTTGGCATGAATTATTGTCAGAAGTTTAGCTAAATGGAGTAGTTTAGACTTGATTAAGGTTATTGTCTTGAGCCTAATAGTCCACACTCACCATAAACTTGTACTAGTCAATAGAAATTTCCACTACACATCATTCTGACTTTTATTCTAAATCTTTTAGGACAAGCCTCAACAACCCAATAACTAGGCCCGGCCCTGGCCTATCAATAAAACTCATCATAAACCTGACCTATCTAATAGGTCTTAGCTCAAAAGACAACAACTCCACAGCAAGTTTAACCTAAACCAATGGTCCATAAATATTATTCAAATTACAAACCCGAAACAGAGCAGCAATCGAATGTTAGTATAGTCAAGACACTCCACAAACCTGACCAATTTAACTCTTAACCTAACATCCAACGGCTACTAGGCCATTCAATTTACATTCCCCACTGATACTGGTTTGCAATGTCTCGGTCCATAAATATTAACATCTCTATAACTTATACAACTCGTCCAAAGCTTACCCAACCGATTTGCAATGTCTCAATCAGTCATAATACATACTGGTTTCACTAGATGCCCTAGATTTCTTGAATTAAGTCAGCAAGTTGGGTTTGGGTTTGGGTTTGAGCTAGAGGGTCTGTCACGACCCGCACCCTGTATAGGGGCACGAGAAGTGGTTACGTCCAGCCTATGCCGCAGTGTCGGCGGTAGTAAGCTGTCCTAGGTTGCTAATAATCTCATACAGTGTATAAAAAGTACTTGTCCAGATATCAGCTCCGAATGGAGGACAAGTAAAGGGTAGGATACTCAATCACAGTCTAAAACACGAAAAGATAACACAGAAGTTATACCTAAGGAATTAAAGACAACAACAACTAACTACTAAAATAATACAACAATGTCTCAAACAAACTTAATACAAACTCAATGTCTTAACTTTAATACAACAAGTCAAAACTTGAAAGCTAAGGTAGTCTACTAGCTAATCTCCTGAATCACTCCTGAGAGTCGGAACCAAAGGTAGCTAATCCTTCGCCAGGTCCATGGGAAGTAGGGCATGTGTCCTCATGATTATCATCTGTAATATTTTCAACAGGTCCAATCAGGACGGGAACGAGTACAACTCATCTAGAAAAACTCAAGTAAATGACAAAGAACTATAAAGCAGTTATAGACAATTTTATTGATGAACATGGCATTTTTATACAGGTAATATGGCATAGAGAAACAGTAAGATACAAGAAAAGAAAGGTAACTAAAACAAGAGAAGAATCATGGCAATGAAGACTGTAATAAAAGCTAACTGAACTAGAATAACATGTATGAGTCCAGACAGTACGATATAAGTCTAATATAATCCCAGTGTGAGTCCAGTCCATATAATTCGATACCAGATGATTTCCAGTACAAGATGAGTCCAACAGTGATCAATAAAACCAGGGTGAGTCCAACTATGATCTAACAGTGTGTTTTAAAATACCGAGGTCGACATGCAAACGGCTGTAGGTATCAGGCACATCTCTCACTGATCGGGCAAGAGATGGATATGCTTCCGGTAGATTCCAGTGGGAGATTCCGGATTTGGGGTATGTCTACATGTCTTACTCAATATTTTCCCGCCCAGCAAGTGAATCCAAAATCGACAAAAGAATCGAGATGAGTCTGGCCAATACATGATGATTCCAGAAATGATTCCGGAATGATACCAATGACTCCAGTAATAGAGGCCAGCAAGTAAGGTATGTGTCGATACATGAATCCAGAAATATCCATACGTGTTGATACAGAGAATCACATAGAACTAACTAGAACTGAAATACAGTAATCGACAAATAAATGAGAGAGCTATCAGAGAATGTACTCGCCTGATACTCTGAAAAGAGTAGTGTAATATCAGATGTCTGTACCAGGGTCACAATGTCCTAAAATAGAGCAATACAGTTATGACATGTCCAAAATGAAGGTAAATAAAATCTACGATGCAATCTATATGAATTCTAAGCCAATCTAGGTCAAAGTCAAACTTGGTCAACACTACAGTCAAACTAAGTCAAATTAAGTCATACTAGGTCACAAGAAGTTAAACTAAGTCATACAAGGTCAAACAAGGTCAAACAAGGTTAAACAAGTCTAATCTAGGTTAAAGTCAACTCTTGGTCAAACATTCTAGCCAAACTAGTCAAGTTATCTAGGGTTTAGTCAACAATGGTCAGAATAGTCAATTACTAGTCAATATGGTCAAGCTAGGTCAATCTCAGACTAACTAAGGTTTTGGTTAATCACAGACTAGTCAATAAGGTAATTAGGTCAATGGTCAACTCTATAAGGCTAACTCAAAACCAAACATAGGCTAACATGTCTTAGGATACCTAAGATACTATACCACAATGTTAAGGTATAACCAATCATCTATACAAGTATATCACACAAAATATATATAGTACAATACCAACCTTAATCCTGTAATCAAGCTAATCCCATTCTCCAACTCAAGTCATGACTCAACTCTAAGTATCTCACTTAACCCCATACATATCTTCATCTATATAGGATTACCCTCATAATCCATATGGTCAACCTAATCATCTAGTTAGGGTTTAGTCAAACCTTAGTCAAATAGTCCTTCTATGTTCATCCAAGTCATTTCTAGGTCAATTAGGTCATGGTTTGACCTATAGTTGACTTTGGTCAACAATGGTCAACAAGGGTCAACTTGCTAGTTAAACTAGGTCTACTAGACCTATTGGTCAATCCTAACTTGCTACTAACCATAGGCTAGTGAATCTAGGACACTAACACATATAGGTATATATATATATATATATATATATATATATATATATATATATATATATATATATATATATATATCCCACTATGTATATAACATATATATACTCTCAATATATATCTAATACAAATATATATAATACATAATCTATATATATATACCAACTATATATATAGATAACCAAATATATATATATATATATATAATACATATATATACATATATAGATAGCTAACATAAATACACATATATATATATATATATATATATATATATATATATATATATATATATAATACCCTATATAAAAGATATATATATATATATATATATATATATATATATATATATATATATATATATATATCTTTTATATAGGGTATTATATATATATATATATATATATATATATATATATATATATATATATATATATATATATATATATATATATATATATATATGAAAAAAAAAAAAATATATATATATATATATATATATATATATATATATATATATATATATAACATATATATAAAAAAATATATATATATATATATAACATATATATATATATATATATATATATATATATATATATACCATATATAACATATATACATATATAGGTAGAGAGAGAGAGGAATGGGAGGGTGAGAGTGGGGGTGATGGGGTGTCATGTGTGTGTGTGGACTGGACAGCAGAGGGGGGGTTAATCTCAGGAAAACTGAGATGGGGGGACACACAAACACACACATACATATATGCATATATACATATACCCATATCTACATATATACATACATATACACACTCACATACTTATATACACACACACATACTTATATACATATATATATACAGTATATATACACACTAATATACGTATATATATACATAGAAATCAATTTAAAATTCAAAATAAATACTGAATAATATCATGAATTACTGTTCATAACTGAACATTAGGGGAAAACCAAATTCAAAGCCAAAGACCTAGCTAAGACCCAAAACCAAGGGTTGGTAATCGTGTCCCCACACGTGTACGTGTCGTGTGTGTCCATGGGAGTCCACCACGATACGACACGGCGTGTCCAGTGGTCAAAAACCTAAATCGGGTAAATTGACAGTGCACAGCGTCGTGCTAAGGTGCACACGCGTGTAGGACACGACACACGTGTCCATGTGTCTCGTGCACACGTGTGTAGGTTCGCCTAGGGTAGGTCTAGGTGTCCCACAGCCTGATACATGTCCAAGTGTCACACAATGTCGTGTCCGAGCCCGTATCAGAGCTCAATTTCCACGTGTGTGCTGTCAGTACAAATTCAATGCACATACGAATTCGTGTCCGATACTACACTAGAAGACACGAAACTTGGGGGGCATGTTCGCAGACATTGCCCCCTCGTTTCTACCAAGTGTCACCCCTCCACGTGTCATGTCGTGTCCTACGTGAGTCCCGAACAGTAGGGGACTGAACACGCGCGTGGCGCAGTCTCTTGCAGCGAGGACAGAGCCTCGTGGACACGACACACGCATCAATACGTGTCGTGCTCGTGTCAGGGTGTAGCCTAGGTCTAGGGCTAGGGTTTAGGCCTGAACTTTGTGTCCACGTCGTGTCTAGACACGATACGAAGGCCGTGTCAGTGTGTGTTTAACACTGTGTGCAGTGTAGTGCACGGTCAGTGCGTGTCAAATTTCTTACTCGACACGACACGAAGTGTCACGAAACTCGAGGGGGGGCTTGTCAGAGGGTGCCCCCACCTCTGTGCCAAGTGGCACGTGTCCACGTGTCCAATTCGTGGAGAAAACAGTGTCGGGTTTCAGGGACAGTGCACTGTGTGTGCACAGCGTGTTTGTGTCCATTTTGGACACGGACACGACACGATAACGTGTTCAGTCAACTAGGATTGTGTCCTACATGTCTAGGGCTACCCAAAAATGTAATTTGTTTTGGAAAACAACAACTTTCAAACCATAGTGACATTTCACCAAATACTTAATTAAACACACAGATACGTGTCCGATACGGACACCAAACCCAATCCATATCCTACCAAACTTGACACACAATCAGGGTTTACCTATATGCATGCAACCATGAAGAGAAAACACAATCTTAATAGGTTTTGTGAGTGTTTACCTATTGAGTGAAAACTCAATAAAAACAAGGTTTTGGGGGGGGGTGTCCTCTTCGCTTGATGGTGGCCAAAATGCTATGCAACCTAGCTAGCTAGCTCCCTTAGCATCCTCAATGGTAGGGGGTTCCAATGCAAGAAGTTTGGCTCAATTCGGTGTTGAAATGGTTAAATGGTGAGGGTGTGAAGGTAGAGGGAAAAACTAGGTTTTAAGTGTAATGAAAGGAGGCATGAATGAAGGGGGGGTGCATATATATGGTGGGGGGTAGGGTTGGCTGCCATGGTTAGGGTAGGGGTAGATATTTAGGGTTCATCCACCTTAGCAAACTTAGCTCCTAAGGCTTTGACTAGGTAGATAGATATTTCTAGGTTTTCTAAATATCTAAGAAAGTAATATCTTAGATATTTCCAACCTAAGATATTTACACATAAGCTAATATCTAACATTAGCCTCCTAGGTTAGTGACTAATCTCTAGATTAGTGCTAAACTAGGTTAGGAGCTAACATGACACTAATCAACTAATTAAATAATAATAAACTACATAAATCCAAATAATTTTTAATAAATTACCAAAATACTCTTTTAACTAAAAAGTGGTAATTTGATATCCTAATCACATGGTTAGGCTTACATGGTCATGGTTAGTCTCTAGGTTATGAAATCTCTAGGGTTTACACTAGGGTTATACTAGTAAAATCACAAAGTCATAAGCCATGACTTAGAAAATAGTTTTAAATTAACTAAAATCACCAAAAATCATATCATGACTAAAACACCATTAATAAATAATAAAAATAATAATTTTTCAAAAATACCCCAATTTCAGAAAACTGGGTGTTACAGGGTCTAGCCCGACCAACTAGTCAAACGACTATTGTGTCTATACTAATGGGCTGTCACGACCCGCACCCGAAAGTTCGGGCACGAGTAGTGGAAGCACGTCCAGCCTACACCGCAGAGTCGACGGTAGTAAGTTGTACACTCCTCAGGTATAACCAAATCCAGCAATGTATCAGAGATCATAATAAACAGAATCTAAACTCAATCGTAATGTACTAACAGGAAGATATAAAATGGAAAGATAAATCCACAGAGTACAAATCTGATAGTTAGGTACAGTCATCCTTAGAATTATTACAACTCAGCAAATGTTCTGGAAATAGAAATCAAAAAGACAGAAAATAAAGACTAGGCTAAGCTAAGCATCCTCCAGTGGAACATCGACTATGTCATCTCCTGCATCCTTCCAGCTAAACCATGATCTGCCTCAGGTATGTCATAGTAGGTGGTACACCAATTCTTTAAGTTCTCTCCTAAAAATGTGGTTATCCAGTCAGGATTGGAGCAAGTACAATTCATGATCCATTATTCATAGCATGATAGAAACTATAAGACATGTAATAGAGTAGAGAGCAAAACTAAAATAACAGTAATCATGATCTGACGAATATAGAAATAGAAGTAAGACTAAACATGGCAAGATATCAACATGTGACGCAAACAATATGAGTGCATAAGTCCTCACTACACTAAGTGTGTTTGAAATACCATATTCTATATGTGATCGGGCTGAGGGATCTACATGGTATGGCTCAATCATATGTGAGTGTATGATTAGCTATTAGGCACGGTATTCACTGAGTACAGGGTTTCGATCACATTATACTAAGGTATTTCATGCCCGACTAAATATCATGGATTTAAATCATAATGTGAATAAGGTAAAACATGAAAACACGGAAGCATGGAAGCATGGAAAACACAAAATCATGATATAGAATCCACAATACTAATCTCGTGTAAGAGGCGTGTCGATAATCAGGAATGTACATCTAAAAACAATGAAAGCGATCATCATGAGTACTTGCCTCGGGTATCTGAAGTCATCGTACGCGACACGATCGTGTCGACACGGAAAGTATCACAGTCTATAGAGAAATAATCCAAATGAGTCGTCGCATATCATAATGTCCAATAGAAGTCCAAGATCCAAATTGATGTCCAATATCCAATAGTAGACCAAAATAATCCATAGCAGTCCATACCCCGTGGAATTAATAAAAAGAAGTTTTTAAAATAAAAGATTTATGGGTGGACTGTGCTAGTTTCAAGGATTGATTAAGCTCTAAAAAATTTCTAAACTATCTCATAAATATTAGGGGCTATTGTAATATATGTCAAGTTCCATGAGGATGTATGGTCATGGTTAACTATAATTAACACTACAGCCTTGAATTTTTAATACGTTCCCATGGGCATTAATACCTACTTAACTATCTTAAATTATTATAAATATCAAGTAACTCCCAAAAGCTATAAAATGATAAAATCAACTAATTTTTATGTCTTATAACACTCTCTAGGACATGATTCATTTATAGGTCTACTCCGAATCTCCATCGGTATGTAAATTGATTATCTACTCCTTAAGCAAATAGATTCTAAAAAGAATACTATTAAAATCCATAAATCTAATATACTCAAAACTCAAAGATGTTTTCTAGGCCAAGGTAGAGTCTTGTACTACTAGTTGTAACTATGTTAACGGTCTCTAAGCTTGTATACGTGCTCCTTATTACTAAACTTCGACTAGTCAAGTTCAAAGTAACCTGAATTCTCCTCATGAATGCTATAAGAGTACAAATTGCAATTTCTCATTAGCGGATGCTACACACGATACACACGATACTAATTAGTTATGTGGCCGATGATATCAGAATAGAAGCAAATAACAATGTTACAAGTTTCATTATCAATTGGTCACGACAAAACTAAATAGCTCAAATCACATAACTTCCACCATGCGAAACTAAATAACCAAAGTCACACAACTCTCACATATTTCGTTTTAGTTTTAGAATCTCGTATAATATTCAAATTTTATGTTTAAGTCTCCATTTTGGACAGTCAACCCAAGTCGACCGTTAGTACGAGATCCAAACCCTATTTTGGACAATTTGGAAACTAAACTTAAATTTTTAATATTATATGAGACCCTAAAATCAAATACCCTTAATAAAAGGTAAGTAGAAACAACTCAAAAGAGTTGTTGTACCAAACCTTACCCTAAAACTATTGTGGGATCTAAATTCAAAAGAAACGGTGTAATCCGTTGGAATGCATTTAATCATAAAACCGATGGCTTTGTTAGCCATATGCGAAAGAAAAAGTTTAGAAAAATGATACTTTGCTCGCAGGCGGGCTGGCCTGTCCGCCGCGTGGCCGAAACCTATTGCCTGCCACCCCCCCCCCCCCCCCCCCCCTTATATGCATGGATTCCATGCCGGTTGACCTGCCAATGGGACGACATCACGCGACGGACGGACTGGCCCGCAGATGGACAAGCTAGCAGCGCTCAAAAATTTATATGTTCATGTACTGAACTTTTGATAATATAAAGGCACACACCAGACTCTAGAAGCTTCTAGTAAAGCCTCCAATTACTCCGAGATCACATAATATTCTCCACAATATATAATAATATATAACCAAAAGACCAAGGATATTACTGAGTTTTTGGTGCAACACATTCTTGCATAAAAATATAATTAATTAAGGATAAAAAAAAAGGTCATTACATATTCACTAACTCAAATTTATATTCAAATCTAAAATCCTTCGTAACCCTCTCTCTTCCTCTGTGCATAACCCTCTCTTTCTCTCTTCTCCCTTTGTGAGCCGCTCTTCTTCTTCTAATGAAAATTGTCCACGCAATCATCCCTCGTTCTGCCCCTTTTTTCTTTCATTGGAAATTCCTTACCTTTTTCATCATCCCGATTCTCTTAATAATTAGATAATTTTTCTATATTTAATTTTGATTATTTATTTATTATTTGTTCTTTTAAAATTTAGGTGAACGAACGATGAAAATATCAATCACATATCGCTCCGCCATCCCAAGATTTTTTTTCTCTGGGTAAAAATTGATGTTATTTTATTGTAATAATAAAATTGTTAATAATATTTGTTGTACAAAAATTAGATGCTAATTTCACCAACTTGATTTAATTTTGATATTTATTTATTATTTTTTTGAAATTAGGTGGATGAGAATGTAGCAAGAGATTTTCGCAATATCCTCCTCTTTAAAGAGGCCATAATTTTTGAATATATAAAAAATGACATCAAATTGGCATTTTTTTTTGTGATATTTTTGTTCGGACATCTAGCAATCATAATGGAATACACTGCCTACGGGGACTCTTTGAGCAGATTTGCAATGCAACAGATTCAACGAAGATAATATGTGTTTTTCGTAATATGTTGATGTCATTTTATTGTAATTACAAAATTGTTAACCATGTTTGTTGTGCAAAATTTAGACGAAATATTTCTACAGTTGATTTCCGAAGTCACCTAGTGTCATTTCCTGGTAATTCATTAAAAACTAAGAATGTTACCTAGAAAAAAAACCCTCCAAATAGCAATAACTTGAACTTTTTTGTTGTTGCATATTTTAGCAAATTTACCAGCAAAAAATAAAAAGCGTTGCACCAAAATAACACTGGGCATAATTTACGTCATGAGAGACCAAAGCAAAGGAAAGACGCACGCACATAAAAGTTGACAGTTGCAAATGTATTCTAGTTAGAATCCCCTGAAATCAACCAACGAGGAATAGGAGACATTTTCATCAGCAGTTGCGATCCTCCCTTCCCTACTAGTACTACCACTACCACTACCACTTTTGCTAGTTGCTCCCTCGTTGATCTTGAGAGAGGAGGTCCCACTCTCCAGACCAGCCATTTCGTACAATTGCATTCTCCCGCGCTTTGCGTCCTCCAAAGCTCCGTCCCAGCAGGTCTCCGCAAGGATTTCAAATGCCCTCTCCATCTCGCCTTCCGCCACCAGATCTGGATTCTGCAGGATGACGAGGTACACCTGATCCGCAGCCGCTTTCCGTATCTAAGAATGACACAATGTCAAGAATTATGATAAACGTCAATGGAAGCCATGCATATGAATGAGCATATATGAAACTGAATCCATCTAGCCAGGGGGAATGCCGCCCTTGCTACCACTTGGGCTAGGGATCTCTAATCTGAACGGTCAAAACGACAAATCCAACATCTGCTATTTCGGAGATGCTTAAGAGGAGGGATATATGCACTGCACGTACGTTGGACGTATTTCATATTACTTGGAAAGATCAAACAATAGTCTCTTAATTTTTTACTATTTCTATACATAATTACCCAAATACCCATGTTAAATTTAATGACCAATTTTAATTAGTAAACATAGGTAAGGATTTTTTGGGAAAAAAACATCCACGGTGAAGCCCAAACTTTTCATATTGTATAGTAGTATAGATATTGCAAAGTTATGTTTGAAACCAGTGTACATATTTACAAACTGGAAAACATATCTTGTAAACAATCTTCTTGCAAGATTTATGAGGTTGATGCATAAGACAAGCTTATGCAAGGATCTGAGAGACAAATGTAGGGCTAGTTTGGTTTTCATTTGAAACGGAGAACAACAAACATGTTGGGAACCAAACAACGTTCCGTCTGCCGTTTATGTTTGGCTTGCATGCGGAAATGGCAAACACTCCAGCTGAAACAGGAATCCAACTAGCCCATAAGAATAATAGCATAACTGTAATCTTTAAGCATACTTGCATTTTGTTTAGATATTTTAGCCCAACCTTGAATCTGACTGTTGAAACTTCTTCGAACTTGAGTTACTTCAATATCTATCATCCATTGCTTTTAATATATAACTGGACATATTTAATGTCACCTAAAGTAACATTAGTTGCAAAGTATGGGATTTAAAGAAGAAGAAAAAAAATGTTACCAAAAGCCATCGTTTTATGCTGTTACCTTTGGATATCGATGGCCAAGGAAAGAGAGAAGCTGAGAGAGTGCCTGAGAGTTTATAGGCTCCTTAAAAGAGGCAATATATCCAAGAACTGAAAGGCCTGTACATAACTTGGAAAAGTCTTTTGAACCCTTCAAATCAATCCTTAAGAAATCCAAAATCCCAGCACCAAACTCCTGAGAAGACTCCTGTTTTCCCAAAATGAAGGTTAGATTCAAAAGGCCATTCACAACCTAGGATATAGTAATTAGTAACTAAGCTGAAACTGAGGGCGAAGGAAGGGGCACAGAAATACAAATTCTACCTTGAGAACATATGCATATACACACAAGGAAAACAAAAGAGCTGGCAAGGAAAATAAACACATCAAGTTGTAGCCTCAAAAAAAAATGTGATGAGTTGTTTGTCTTTACCAAGTAATTTGTTCTTGGATAGTTTGTTAAATAAACGTAGCATTCAAGTAGTTTTAGAAGTATGTTCTAATGATGTTTTCTTTCCTACTTTTCTTTTTATCATCTTTCTTTTTATCATCTTGTTTCCAGTTTAACTTCTGGAAGTGAACACTCCACAGGCAGATAGTCAACCATCTCATAGAGACGTAAAGTATGGTCTAATGCTGTTTTGTTTCCTATTGTTCTTTTTATCATCTTTCTATTTTGCTTCTGATAGGTAAGCCTTGTTCCAGTTTAACTTCTGGGGGATGAACATTCCACAGGCAGATAGTCAACCATCTCATAAAGATGTCAAGATAGATTATGGAAATCAACTTTATTTTAGGCCAAGTTACACATTAGACTGCTTTTTAGTAATTAACACGTTCCTCAATATAACTTACATTTTACAAGGTGCATTCTCTTGTTAATATAGAAACTAATTAAGCTCCATGTACTTTCCGTACCAGAGTTTATACACGAAGCCTATAGTCGTTAGCACCAAAGGAGTGCTATACCATAATCTCAACAAGAAATATTCACCTTGGTGATATGATGTTGATGAGGACGCTATCATGAAGGTCTACATGAGACGAAGGAAAAGATCCAAACAAATTCCTATTGTGTCAATGTGTTTCACCTAAAATTGAAGCCAATCTGAAATTGAAGCCAGCCTGACGCCAGGCAACCAACCAGCTGAATTTGTTAGTATTTGATTATTTTCATAGTTGTTCATTCAAAGTTGTTTGTTGGTTTGTAAGTTGTTTGTTAGTTTCAAAGTATGCTTGTTGATTTCAAAGTTAGTTTCAAGGTTGTTAGTTGTCAACATTTTTTATCATGAATTAGGGGATAGCATGTAATATTCAGATGAATTATTGCAGTAATCTGTAAGCCTCCTATATATAGGCTGCTGAGAATGATTTTGGAGCATTATGGAAATGAATAAAAGATTACATTATGGAAGTCTCTCCTCCTCAGATCTTCCGTTAGTCTCATTCTCTCCCAAACGTTCTGTTCGTGAACCTACATCCAATCCTCCTTTTTGTGTGCTACCATCTCTTCTCATCCATCAAGCAGCAGCAGCAGCAACAACGCATTCAAAACAACAGCAATAACATCCTCAACATTATAGTCGCCTAATCACATATCCACAACACCGCTTCACTGGTCCATTGCTTCCTCCAGTTCTATCGGCTTTTTCAATGTCCAAGGTATGGATGTTCTTGCATAAATTTGAGCATCTTTATGTTAGCCTCTTGCAAAGCAGATCCACCAAATAAAGTGAGTTTTGTGCATCTACTTTTCAATGCCAAATCTAATTATTACTGAAGAACTCAACTGCGATTTGTGGAAAAGTTTTTTTTGCAATTGATTTAATATATGTATTAAGATTGATTGATCCTGCAAGCAAAACAAAGGTTAAGGCCAGCATTATTGTCCATCTCAAAATTTATAAAATTTTAATTTATTCAACCCGAGCCTTATTTCGGAACTTATTTAGTCTTGGAATTATTATTGATCTTTTTTCTTATCTTACTCCACATCATTTGATATAAGAGCCTGCATAATTCCATAATTAGTAATATTTGCATATAATGAGTGACACATTTTCAGCTCACCGTCGAGTGATGCATCATGTTCATGTTATAGATCTTAGCCCACCATCGAGTGGTGCTCCATGTTACCATTATTTTATTGTTTCATGCGAGACCCTGAATTGTCTGCTACACATCTCTCCCCGGAACCTCACTTGCATATGTTAGTAGCCAGGAATGATATAACCCTAGTTAGCTAATGATAGCAAGTTGTAGGACATAATTAGCGACGATTGCTGAACGATTATAGTGCTTTCCTGGTTGTGGCTTCTTGTAGAGTCCTTTTATTTAATTACTTCTCATTTATTTCTTTTCCTTATTTTATTATTGCTTTTTGATTGCTTGCATGCTGGTTTAGCGTACTTTAGAGTTTTCATTATGGTACTTCTTATTTGGGATTGACTCTACTGGTTTTGTTTCGCCAGATCTCGTAGCGGAGCTAGAGGATCCTCGGTATCTCTTGCTCGATGGTTCAAACCAGGAGGACCACTTCCTGAGTGGGTTCCTGATCCCTTCGCCTACTTGTGTATTTTGTATATCTTTTTGGGCGTTTAGTCATCAAGCATGTGTTAGCTCGTGTTCTGGGAGCATGTTCCCGCCTACGAACAACATGGTTGTATATACACTAAACTGCAACCAGTTTGTGATCATTTTTTATTGAACATTCTCGCTAGTACTCCATTTTATATTACTGAACTCATGACCATCTATGTTATATAGTTTGGGACGCCTTATTGTTACTTTACTGGTATTTATAAATCTTATTGTTTACTTGCTTAATTGAGATTAAGACACTTAGGATTGGCTGACCTAGTATTGACTGTTGGCTTGCAGAGTAACTCACGTGTCTTCCTACAACCGTAACTGTACTTCGAGATATTAGCGTACTCCGTCGTGCGTAGCTGGTCTGCCCCTGCTCTCCAGTATTCTGATTTTAGGACGTGATAGTTTGGAGAGATGCTCCTTGACCTTGGTGATTCCTACTAAATCATCACCGGTGATAATAATATCTTCAACATAAACTAAGAGTATCATTGTCCCACGAGAGCAACAATGGGTGATTAATGAGTCTGTTGAGCTCCAAGTAAACACAATTGCTTGAACAACCTTGTTAAATTCTTGAACTAAACATGTACAAATTGTTTGAGACTATAAAGGAATTTCAGAAGATGGCAAACAAGATTCTTTGTCTCAACCTTATATACAGGAGGTTGGTACATATATACACTCCCAATCAGATCCCCATTAAGGAGTGTGTTTTTTTTTATATCTAGTTGATGTGCGGACCAGGAACATGAACGACCAGAGAGATAAGAATTCGAACAATGCTTAATTTGGCGACCGGAGAGGTCTCATGATCGATACCATATGCTGAGTGAAGCCACGTGCGACCAGGCAAAGTTTCAACTGCTCAACAAAACCATCTGGATTGTGCTTTACAGTATAAACCTAACTACAACTGACACATGGATAGACCGGAGGAAGATGAACAATGTCTTATGTGTGATTTAGGCATGTCAATGGTTGACCGAAAATCCGTATCCGATCCGTATTCGAACCGAAAATATCCGAAATTTCGGATACGGATACGGATTCGGATATCTTATCGGATATTTATCGGATACGGTAAATGCCATATCCGAACCAATAAAATCCGAACCAATAATATTTAATTTTTTTAATAAATTTAAAATATATATGTGGCTTTCAGAAATTTATAATTCAGCCAGCCCATCATGGGGGAGCCCATGAGCGGCCCCAACAGTGAGCAGCCCGTCCTGGACTGAAGACTGAAGTAGATCCGCACGCATAGGTTGCAACTTGCAACCCTAAAAATCTCTTTCGAGTTTCGGCGGAGGATCTCAAGAGCTCTAAAAAAAAAACCCTCTTTCTTCAGATCTGCACGGAGGAGAAGCAGATCCGCACGCATAGGTCCGCCGTCCGCACGGAGGAGAAGCTGATCTCTCCCCTCTCTATCTTCAGATCTGCACGGAGGAGCTCTTCCTCTTCGGTTCGTGCGTCTTTTGCTTAGCTCTTATTTTATACTTCTGATTTTGTGAAGATTATCTCAGATTTGTACGAATTATTTTGTGAAGATTATCTCAGATTATTTTGTGAAGATTATCTCAGATTTGTACGAATTTGTATGAATTTGTATGAAATATGTCGAGAAGCTTTAGACATCTGATTTTATACTTCTGATTTTGTTAGGTTTTTTATGTCGAATTTGTAATGCTACATCTGTCATCTAGTCATTTTGGTAACAATCTCTTAGAAATTGATTTAATTTTTTTGTAAATCGCTTAGTTCTTGTTAGTGAGACTATCTAATCTCACAATGATTTTTTTGGTTATATGCATTATGAAATTCATGATTTTTTTGCAGCCTCTTAGAAATCCAGCAGGTTGAATGATTTTGTTTGCAGTCTCTTAGAAATCCAGATCTTTATGTGGTTATATGCAGCAAGGTTGTCAAAGGCGCAAGGCGCACTCAAGGCGCAAAGGGTCCATATCGTCCGAGGCGCAAGGCACACTTAAGGCGCGCGCCCGAGCGATGCGAGGCGTATATATATATATATATATATATATATATATATATATATATATATATATATATATATGTGTGTGTGTGTGTGTGTGTGTGTGTGTGTGTGTGTGTGTGTGTTTTCATTTTGCCTGAATTTGAAGATTTTGATCCTTGTGTTGATCTATTCTTTAATTTAATTTACTGGAATTTTCACGACACCAAAATAAATTCTCTTGCAATTTGAAGTTTCCTTAAGTTTGAACTACGTAAACACGCATTGTGAGGAAATTACGAATTTTATTATGCACTGTGCTGGAACCTGTGTCACCTCTTTAGTCTCTCTATATCGAGGTGCGCCTTAACCACATCCTGCGCATGAATAATGTCGCCAAAATAAATGAGTCAATGTGAATTGAATTTTTTTTTTCCTACACATGTATACAAGCAAAATCAGCAAAATTATCGAGGCGCGCCTAGGCGCGCCTTAACCACATCATGCGCCTGAGGAAAAGGCGCGCCCGACGAACTGCGCCTCGCCCAGACCCTATTAAGGCGCTGCTCCTGCGCCTAGGTCCAAGGCGCGCCTTTGACAACACTGATATGCAGTCTCTTAGTTCTTGTTAGTGAGACTATCTAGTCATTTTGGTATGTCCAGGCTCCAGGCTCCAGCAGGTTGAATGATTTTGTCATCTAGTCATTTTGGTATCACTCTTAGAAATTGATTTAATTTTTTGTGATGCATATGTCCAGGCTCTTTATGTGGAGAATTTCTTGTTGTATGTATTTTTTAGTAATCTTATTGGTTCGGATATTATCCGATATCCGATAAAATTATCGGTAACGGATATGGTAGCGAAAACGTATATCCGATCGGATATCGGATAGTTATCGGATATATCCGATAGTTAATGGTTCGGATATGGTATTGCCAATATCCGACCAATAAGCTACCATTGACAGGCCTAGTGTGATTAGACCACAATGCATTCATTTCGTCATCTATGGTAATATGTCACCCATGATGGATAAGAGCCTCTCTCACTCAACAGGAGTGGAAAATAAGACAGCATGCACAAACTATAGAAGGTGTGAGTTGATGATAGGAAACAAAATTACTAATATAATAAATAGTGCAAATACAAGGTTACTTAATATGAGCAATAGGTCGATTATTTGGTGGAGACATGTAGGCCTACAAGCACACAGAAATTGGTTTCTTCGACCTTTGTGTAAAGTGGGGAGGGGAGTCGAGAGAGGAGGATCTGTTGGGGTAACTACGGGAGGAACTCGAGGAGAGGAGAGGGAAGAGAGAAGGAAGAGGGATATGTAGGGTTATCTGGTATAGTGGTCGCGGAAGAGAGGTAGGAGGAGTAGGATTTGAAGGAGAGAAGAAAGATACGTGCTAAAGGAAGGTAACGTCAACAGAGTGGTGACCTTTTTTTCTCACGAGGGGAGAGAAAGGGGAGAGAGAGAGAGAGAGGCCCTGAACCTAACACTTGAAACTAACATTGGGACAGTGTATATGGTAATGCAGCGATAAGGTGTATCATTCCTAAATGGTAGAACCTCCTCGGTAATGTGATTTTTAGCACCACAGTCAATAATCCAGAAAGATGATTTGGAAAGACAACTAGTACTTGAGGCAATAGAAATGTATGTCGAACAAGAGATGTTCTCGCAGACTCTGGAACTCCTATAGGGAGAGAGCCACCACGACTCTTTTGGGGGGAGAGGTAGGTTGGTCGCTCCCAGGTGTGGGAACCTGGCTAACAGTAAGAGGCTGATTTGTGTATACATACTTTTGCCAGTGGATAGCCTCCACATGATTTGAGCACCACAGTAACGACAATTTAGGTTGTCGTGGTAATGATTATGAGTAGTAGTACCACAAGAGGACATGACTAGTCGACCACCAGCACGGTCGAGGGACGACGACCATGCTCCTGAGACAAGAGGGCAACGGATTGTGTGAAGGTATCAAGAGCTGTGGAAGGTGGCACATGGGTGGTAGAAGCAAAGATGCCCTGTCATGGAGGGTGTGACATAAGCAGAGAGGATCGTCGATCTATCGATCTAACACTGGCAATGTATGGGGTAGGCAAGCCAAATACAGAGTTCCATTGAGATTGCTGAAGAACAAGGTCGTGGAAAGTGGTTGAAGAAGAAGTCACTCCTAAAGAGCCCTAAAACTTGGCTACAAAGTTGGGAATGCCCTCTAGCAGACGACTATAAGATATAATAGACGCTGGAGAATGTCTTGCATAAAGGATAAAGCTTTGAGTTGATCACAAACTTCTCTTGACAGTCGTAAGGCAAACTACTACATGATATACATCGTCGCTCACAGAGTTGGTAAGAAGAGTAAAGACTTGACTATCATCAAGTGCTAATGTCGAGTAGGTGGCATCCATCGTAGCATGAGGAGAGTTGGTAAGACGATGCAAGAATCCACGATCAACAAGTGAGCGAGATGTAGAGTGGGACCACTCGAGATAGTCGAATTGGTGCATACGGAGAGAGAAATAGTGGCCAATCGGAGATCATGCTTTGAAGTTAAGAGTAGAAAGAGGGGGCAGGTGTGCTCGGAAGGCGATGCGAGAATCCACGACCAACAATGCGCGAGACGTAGAGTGATATCATTCAAGATAGTTGGTGCATACAGAGAGAAACAGTGGACAACCAGATAGCGTGCTTGAAGTCAGAGTAAAGAGAGGGGTAGATGCGCTCGGAATAGTTGCATTGGAACTCAAAGTGGAAGTATTGGTTGAGGAGCTAGAGTAGGATGCCATAAGATTGAACTTAAACATTGTACGACGGAGGATGCACTATAAATGTAGTAGACCTAAAGAAGCCAAGCACAAAGTTACCGAAATCGCGAAGGTCGAGAATTTTGTGAAATCATAGTGGGAAAGATGTCAGAACCAGATATGGATATATGAACAGTAAGAGGAAGCCAATTCAAAATATGAACATGATAAGGTATGGAGATCACCGTAAACGAAGTTGATCAAGGATAAGCTGCCAGATCTACATATAGGCCAAATAAGAATCGAACTTGATTGAGGTCGGGACTAGAGGGCCATATCTGGATCGAACTAAAGCATCAAATTTGAGCGGGTCGGTACGTCGAGATCAAGTCGGAACGGGACGAGAAGGATTGTCGATTCGATATCGAGTTGGGACAAGGCCAATCAGTGAGAGAGTTCTTTGAGGCAAATTTGTTGTCAGTAAAGGCTGAATTTGGTCGAATCGAGTCTAGAGTGGGGGTTGTCGTTGAAGGATGGATACGGTCGGACCGAGTCTTGAGTGGGGTAGAAAATGACACCCGGCGGGAGTTGGTGAAGTCGATGGAAACGGTAAGGGGTTAGTTGCTGGTGGGGTTGAAGAGTGTAGGGGGTTGTGGTGGTGAATGGGCTAGGGTTAGGTTTAGGGTTTACGGATGGTGGCACCGGCGGCTAGTATTTTGGTATGAACAATAGGAGAGCTAAATCCCAAGGATTTGCTCTGATGCCATCTTGAGATGTTGGCTCAACTGACTTGATTTCTTTAGCTATGTAGCACTTATTTATACAAGATTAGAGAAACTCCAATAGGCTTTCCACTTTGGACCTAAGCCTCAATACATAAACTCTCATACAGAAACCAAACTAATGGCACAGTTAGCAAGTCGTTATGGAGCAGAATGACATAATTATAGGTGGAAAAGTAGAAGAATTGCATTAACACATTTATGTATGCTTAAAAGTGTAAGCAAAACAATCTGACTTCATTTGGCAAATGAGTGAAGCATGTGTGACCTCTCCTTGATGAGGGCTACTGTTTCTCATATAATATGTGTCTAGTTTGGCCACAATTTTAATACCATTAAGAATTTTGCACTAACAAATGGACAAGGTATAAAAATGTCAAACAATAGAAGATGTAGGAGAACATCCACAAATATGGCCTGAATAGTAGTGCAGAAATCGTCCTGAGATGATAATACAACATAATAGACAGAAAAAGCTGCAAATGAGGACTTACCTCCATGTCTAGGAAGACCTTTTTGCTAAAGAGAACATCAATTGTCTGCAAGAATTGTTAAGATTCTAGTTTAAAAACAAAGGTACGAAAACATAAAACTACTTTGCTGGAACAAGTAAAGCTAAAATCATGAACCTACTTAATTAGAACAAGTAAAGATGAAAACCTACACCAAATTAACACTGCAAACAAAATCTTGTTATAGTTCATTCCAAAGTGCAGGACAATGCTCGGAATGCAATGCAATTACTCTTTAGGAGCAAGGCATATTATCATTAGGTTGTATCATGTACAGAATATAGACATCATGTAAATCCTACAATAGAGTTCTAAAAGTTTGAACAACAGGATGACTATACTTTGTATATGCCAAATAATTTTACATATATAAGTAAACAACCCATAATTCGCTAAGAATGATGGATTCACCATAAGCAATATGAGTCATATGACTGATCCACCAACAATAATTGGAATGCATGATCAAAGCAGTATAGTTGAAAATGTACAACAGCACAAGTAACAAATGCGTATGGTCAAAGTAGGTTAGCTGGAAATCAAAGGGTAGATGAGCATTTGATTAAGAAAATTAAGATGATGTGGAGCTTATCCTGTACAACTTCTTTGAAACTATTAAGAAAACAAGTAGTAGCAATAAGAGTAATATGTACGTAAAGGGGACACAATGAGGAAGAGGACAAAGTAACCGATGAGATACAATATACTATGGTAGTTAAAATATAAAACTAAAACAAAAGTTTATGGAAGAAGGAAAACATACGATAATGGAGACAATTAACAGAAATAAAAGATGGTTCAACCACTTCTTAAATCGGGTAAGGCTCTACATCGGACCCATTTTCTAACTGGATCCGAGCACACATAATTGAGGATCTAAATATGACAACTTGATCACCTGATATGAATAGAGAGATCATCTAATTCGCTTAAACCTAGCTCAACTCTTCACTTTATAAGAAATTTGCCTAGATAACGCAGTCATGTTTAAAAATACAATAATTAGATAATGTTAGGAAATTTTAAGAAGATGCTTATGATGTTCTCCAACTCCAACCAACAAGTTGGTATATACAAAAATGAATAATTGGGCTATCTATAACCAAAACCAAATCCACTATAAAATTTGCTTTCAGATGTGGAACCTATATGTTTCTAGTCAGATTGGATCTGGGGATGGACCAAGTAAGATGGATCTGTAATGCATCTATGTAGATATAATAACTACATATTGTAACAAAAAGTTACTAAAAATATATACTAAGAAAATCAAGACAGATGTATAAGCAAATATGATGAAATTTCTGTTAGTTCTCCCTCACAAGATAATATTTCCAAAAATAAATATCTTGGATAATCCTAGAGAAGATCGAAATCAAATATAGCTTGGATTCAAGATACCGACCTTATGTTTATTGGTCAGCTTGCATCTGTATATGGACTAGGTACGTAAAGCTTATCTGTAAATGGAACTAAGTATGATCTGCGCCAAAATACTTTTCTGCACCAAGGACAAAGTAATTTTATCACCATGATCCCATGATGTTTTGAAGTTATGTATATCATTCACTCGGTTACTCATCATCATCGTCATCCAAGCTTTCTCCATCAGAATGGGATCAGCTGTGGAGCAAAAGAAAACTACATACAAGATTTGACAAATTTTTATGACCGGATGTCAACCTAACATTAACCCTCTATATCATTAATAACTCGGTTACTAAGTGAAAAAATCCTATAAATGAAGACTTTTTAAAGTTCTATGTTCTTATCGAGGCCTATAAAAGGTACTCAAGTGTCTCACATAAACTTTGAGAAGTGAGGAATTATTGCATGGTGAGCCTATGAAACTAACATGTAGGTATCTGTATTGTCAAGATTTTAAATATATAATGTTGGCCCATTTCTGTCATCTCGAGCTTTTGGGACATTGGTTAACTAATACATGATATGATACAGATGTTTATATTTTCTAACACCACTACAAAGTAATTAAGGGTAGAGACATAGAAATTATATAATTTTATTGTCAGGAATAATTTATTTGACATAAAAAGAGATTGTAGCAAGACCCGAGGGCACTGCTATAGAGGTCACTGCTATAGTGACTTGTGAAGTGTGTTGCACATCATGAGGCATAATGAATAAATAGAAAATGGCTCTTGAGGTCACTGTAATGATAGCTAGCCTAAGTATATTATAGTCTCTTCTCAACCAATATCTCCCAAGGAACATGTGCCATTTGACAAGCAACATAAATAATCTTCTGAGTGTGTTGTTATATCTTACGTGGATATAGACAATTACCTTCAAAGTGGGTATGATAACTCTATCGCATTTCTGATACTGTCGGAGAATAGATAAAAGATCAGTACTTAAATTATACTCTCGGGAATATCTCTTCTCAATAGCACCATCTGCAGCTTGAACATACTCCACTAAAGCAGCAAATGAAGCCCTGCGCAAGGATTCTTGCAATCCACCCACTGAGATCACAAACCCAGAAAGCACGGATCTGCTATAACAGTTGAACTGAAGCAAATGAACTAAACGTGGATAGCATATTGTAGGATCCTGAGTAAATAGGAAAAATACAAGTGAGACAAATTTCAGTAACTTCCATCACTTTATATACAAGATAAACCATACTACATCCAGTTAAAGAAGGTAGACAAGCGAACACATCATATACTTGGTTGGAAAGAAGATATTTCATTTTTGCTATTTTTCGTTAAATGTTTTTAGAACCTAAGACTTGCTACTTTTTTTTGAAAAGACAAGTATACATCATGTTAAATATTTGTTGGAACTTTGAATCTTTTGTAGTTTTGAATCTTTGATATGCTACATTGTGGAACTTGCTTAACTTAAAACCTTAAAAATACAATATATATCATGTTAAATATTTGTTCCTTAAAGGCGTTCCACGTTCCAGATAAACGTATTGCATTCTGAAGTAGCCTACCTTCCAAGTATCTACTATCTAGCATCTCTAGACATTTAGCACTTCTAGAGACTTCAACAACTTAGACAACTAATTTCAACAATAAAAACAATCATTTCTTTTTGTTTGTTTAATATTAACATGTCTTTTTAAGTTTCTTAAAACTTCTTTATATTTTGTTTTACATTTTTCTTGGAGGGTTTTTCTACTCTGTTGTTTTCTAGGGTTTTATAAAGTATCATTATTTGGACACTAGAATGCACAACAAAAAATTATTCGAATGTAACAAGGCCATACTCATGGATAATGCATGTTATATTCATGAATAATAGAATCATATAACACTAATGTTATATTCTTTGCTCATAATTATCGACTTTATGATGAACTTATCACTTAATGCTTCACAATGCTCCATATCATTTTTCAATGTGTTTAACTTCATCACAATATGTAGGCTTATATTGATTTTCGACCAAATTTACTATGCAACACATCTTACTATACACGATATGATGATCTAACTAATTGATACACGATTAGTATCACCATTTGACAACTGTAGAATTCAATGGCATGGAATACTCACATGCATAAATACACAGAGGCAACCACATTTGTTTCGTCCTATCCAACACAGGTATGGGTACTGGATACAATATGTACCGAGTAAGGTGGTACAACATGATGTGAATCGACCTATTCGATTCACAAAAGATTTGTAGAAAAGAGAAACAGAGAAAGATAATGATCTTTTTGTGAGAAAAGAACAAACTCCCAACTTTGGTGGACGGACAAAGTCTAAATCCTTCTTATTGATACTTGAGAGTTTCTTCTCAATACAAGCATGGAAAATAAAAGATGGCTAACCCTAGTTTATATAGGGAAAAACAAAGGCTTAATTAAGGAAGGGTTATTATTGGTGAAAGACCAAAATAATCCTTCCTGACTAAAATAGGAAAATGACTTATTAAGGAAGGGTTATTATTGGTGAAAGACCAAAATAATCCTTCCTTACTAAAATAGGAAAATGACTATTTAATGATAGGTGGGCCCACATCAATACCGCCCCCTAAAAGAGCCACCTTGTCCTCAAGGTGGAAATCTGGAAACTGCGTCTGTTGCTATAGCGGCCTCTTCCTCCGTCGGATCCTCCTCCTCGTCGGGCAAGATTACGATCTGCAGCAACTTGCTCGCACATCGATGACCGGGAGTGAACCTCTTGTCGCATCTGAAGCACAAGCCAGCTGCTCTTCTCGCCTTCATGTCAGCATCCGACAGGCGCCTCCCCGGTACTATGGAGCCCCCTGTCCCGCCTGCGGGTCTAGGTGGTATTGGTGCCTGAGCCTCCGCTGCTGGTCGTGGAATTACTAGGCCCGTCTGACTGTGCTGTCCCGATGCTCCCCAAGCATCTTTAAGGCGCTTTTCTTCCGCCAATTTCTCCTCTGCCTTGTGGGCCAGGCGGAGGAGATCTTCTAAGCACCGCGGACTCTGCAGCCTGAGCTCCGCTCGTATGGAGGGCTTTAAACCCTTCATAAACATACCTATCTGTAACTCGTCCGACACCCCTCGAACGCGTCCAGATAGTAATTCGAACTTCGCGACGAAATCTCGAACCGTCCCCTCCTGTCGTAGCGACGACCACTGCTCGTAGAAATCACCCGAAGCCGTCTCCTGGAAGCGGTCTAAAATGTATCCCGTCAGCTCCGCCCAGCTGCTGAACGGGGTCCTCGCCGATCTCCACCGATACCACGCCAGGGCCTGGTCCTCGAAATAGATTCCGATGCATCTGAGGACCTCTGCCTCGGTCAGCTCCATGATCTCAAAATAGCGCTCCGCCCGAAAAATCCACTCGTCCGGGTTCTCACCCTCGAACGTGGGTAGCTTCAGTTTCTTCAGCCGGCGATCCGCGCTAAGGTCACCGTGCTGCATATCATCCCTGCCTCGTCCTCCTTCCCAGCGGTGTGTATCTCTCCGCTGGGTCTCGTACGGGCCTCTGTCAACCTCCTCATACCGCTCGTCAGCCCAGACCTGCTCACCCCACTCCTCCACCGGACCCCTGTAGTCACCGACTGCCCTCGCCCGTGGTGGTCGTCGTGGGGGCAGGTCCCCTCTCTGGAAGTTGGCGGGATCCGCCGTTCCCCCAAAGAAATTGCTGCCTCCGGCGTGCCTCGCTCCTCCTGGCGGTTCCGCTCCTCCCGTCCAAGCCGGAACTCCCGCCAAGCCCCTTCCCGGACCCGCGAACCGATCTCCGTAGTTCGCTGTCATCGTCCGACCCCCGTAGGGGGCCCCAAGCCCTAGGGCTTCTCCCGAATGTGGAACCGGTCCGCCGGGACCGTACGGATCGACGGCGTCCGGCCACGGCCGCTCGTCGGCGGCTCCTCTGGCGCCGACCGGCCAGGGGTGGCGGTCGTGGGCCGGCCAGCGACCGCCCCCAACAGCAGCGGCCCCGCCCGGGCTCGCGCGGTTGGCGGCGACGCTCCCGCGGCCTTCGGCCGCTGTCCGGCGAGGGTCGCCGGCCGCCAGGGCCCCGCCCGGCGGCGCGGCGGCGACGGCGGGTGCGGGCCAGCTCCCGTCGGCCGGTCCTCCGTGGTCGTCGGTCGCTTCCCCCTCCGTATGAACAAACCCTAGTTGGTCGCCTAGGGTTTGGGTTGTTGCCGCCCCCGTTTGGCTTGTCGACCCGGCACCGGTCACCTTCTTTGAGATGTCTTGCAACAACTTCATCATTGCCGGAATCGACGTCATCTCCTCCCGCATGCTTCGTACCTCGGTCTGGAGATCCTCCTGTGTGGACGCTTGATCTTTGATTGCGGCCTTCAAACTTTCGATCTCGATGTTGAAATCCTCCCGAAGCCCCTGGATCTTCTCCTCGATCGTGTTCCTTGTGCCGGACGCCATGGATCGTAGAGAGCTCTGATACCAATTGATGTGAATCGACCTATTCGATTCACAAAAGATTTGTAGAAAAGAGAAACAGAGAAAGATAATGATCTTTTTGTGAGAAAAGAACAAACTCCCAACTTTGGTGGACGGACAAAGTCTAAATCCTTCTTATTGATACTTGAGAGTTTCTTCTCAATACAAGCATGGAAAATAAAAGATGGCTAACCCTAGTTTATATAGGGAAAAACAAAGGCTTAATTAAGGAAGGGTTATTATTGGTGAAAGACCAAAATAATCCTTCCTGACTAAAATAGGAAAATGACTTATTAAGGAAGGGTTATTATTGGTGAAAGACCAAAATAATCCTTCCTTACTAAAATAGGAAAATGACTATTTAATGATAGGTGGGCCCACATCACAACAATTTCTAAAATGCAATATAGTCAGTAACTATGTAGTCTAAGTTTAAAAGTAAATAAAGTTTAATTTCTAAAACAAAAGAACGCACGCTATATTTTAAGAGACAGGGTCATACCTAATGAGATGCACTAGAAAAGTACCAAACTACTACGAAAGTACACAAAATTAGAATTTGAATAAAAACAAAAGATGGACATGTATATGTGGTTCGTACATGATATGGGTACACCTTCCTAAACAAAATACCCTCGCTTAGTGGATTCATAGGACACCAATGAAAACTGATAAAAATGGGAGAAAAGATGAGAGCAGTTGGATTTTCAATACTCAGAGCATCTATGTCAGCTTCGAGCTCGACTTTCGAATTCTACCACTTAAGATGCATCCACCATCGATTAATGTCCCAAGAAAGTGAAAAAGTGGAGAAGAGAGGCAATGACGGGGAGATGATAATACTCCAAATCTATACTATCTATACAATTCAGGTTTTTCTAATATAACTCCCTTAAAGCTACACTATTTCAACATATATCCCTTAGATATTATTTGCTTAGTTCCCATAAACCATCTAAAATATCAGTTATATGTACCCCTAGTAATGTTTACAATGGAAGATGGAAGATCAAATATTCCCTCAACTCCAATCGAACAAATTTTCGTGAACGTTTTGTCCTCCTGGATGTTACTCATCTTCAACCACCTCCTACCTCTTTTCTCCCTCAACCCTCACCTCCCTTTCTTGTCATGTCTGCTCCTACCTCATTTCTCACACCTCTACTTCCATACCTTCCCTGTGGCTCCTCGTTTCTTCCATAGATCCTTTACTTACCTGTAGTGCCCCATCCCTACATCGTGCCCCGTTGTTCGTCCACGGGGTGCGCGAGAAAGGAACACTGTTGCTATCGATTCGGTCGGGACCGATAGGTCGGGATCGACCGAGTCGATCGAACGGAAACGGTTGAATTAAGATCCATTCCTCGTTATGGAATATCTTCTTCGGAACCAAGTCTCATATTCAACGGGTTGCGTCTCGAGGATTGACTCTGCGGCTGAGTCGGGAGAGACCTCCCGTTGCTCTGCTTTTCATGCCGCTTGCGTTGGTTTTGGCTTTGTTTTCTGAATGCGTTTTCGTGAATGTTTTCGATGGTTTTCATAGCTTACGTTTCGAACTTCGCATTCGTATCGAATTTCCTTGAATAACACAGTGTTCTAATCGATTGCTTGTGCGATTTCAGGTGATCGCGTAGGCAACGTCTAGCGCGGCCAACCAGTTTCTTGCCTCAAGTAAATACTAAGGTGAGTGGCTGACCCTTCTTCCCTCGACCCTCTTCCCTAATACATTATCGATACTAGACATGTGCTATGCTAGATGTAATGCAACGTCATGATTGATATTCCGATGAACGGTCACACGACGTCCCACGAACATGAACTATACAGATGCTTGTCATATAATATTATCGTGCTTGCAATTATCAAATCATATAGAACCGTGCTAAGGAAGGATGAATCGATTAAATGAATGTCGCAACAATACTATAAGATGTGCCTTGAAATAACAAATTAACTTAGCACGGTCATGGACAACTTGTCGACAAGGGCGATTGTTTCTTCGGACGGTATCCCGAGGCCACGGGACCGTTCCAGCCTAGGAAGAAACACGGATAGCTATGCCGGATGCATGCCACGGTAGGCAGTGGCTTTCAACGGGGCTCGCTACCTGCGCTGAAGGACCTCTGTCTACCAAGCTATATGTCCAGGATGGCTTGTCGTGCCAGTGACCTTCACGAACGTACTCTATTACGTTTTCTTATTATCAACATGACAGGGAAGAACATGGTAAGTTTACGCTACGACGACGCGCTCTGCCGGGGGTAAGATCTATCGTCATTATACGGTTGTGCCTTCAAATATAAGTTTGAATTGAGTAGGATGGATATAAACTTCACTAAATATTTGCATGCACGCCCACTTGAATTCTTCAACAAATGAGAGCACGGGATTTAAATTGCCACGCACCAGCACAAAGTGTAAAGTGCTGACCCTCGCTCTCAACAGGTACTCGGGACCAGGATAGCGTGCCAAGGAACTAAAGGCGACGCTCCTTTCGTTTGAAGCCTTGCTAGCGCTAAGGCTAGCTCTGCAACATTTTGAAGACTCCAACCCAACTGCATCATGAGTCACAAACTCTCGCCGATCCCAGGTCTTAGAGAGTCGTTTTGATGTTTGTAAAAAGGGATGTAAATGTATGGAATGACTATCTCATCGATGTCGGTTGTAAGCCCGCAAGGCCTCTTTTGTAATCGAGTCTGTAACCTAACTTATTATCAATGAAAATACAAGTTTCCTTTTCTAAATGAATGTGTTCAATTTCTCTGCGTACTCTTACATATGTTGTTGTTTCGGATAACCTTATGAACCGCCTTATGCAAGCGCAACTTAGGCTTGCACGGCATCACGTCCGGGGGACGACTATCGATTCTACCGAATCGGGGCGTGACATAATGGTATCAGAGCACGGCTTTACGTCCTTAGCCTCCAGTGTCGAGTTTTTAGTCTCAAAAATCGTTGGTCCCGTGTCGATGAGATATGTCGTTCCATACGAGTGAGCCCGTAATAAGTTTTGTGACTAATGTATTTTGCCTTCAAAAATCCCAGAAGGCACGTCGGTGAACGTGGCGGCGAACGAAGAAAGTGCTTCGAGCGGCTCGAGTAGCTCGAGACCCGGACGCTCAAACGATGCCATGGAGCGGATGTTCCGCATGCTGGAAGCGCAACAACGACAAGCTGAGGAGAGTCAACGCCAGAATGAGCAACATCGACGGCAGACGGAGGCACGTCAAACTCAGTTCGAGGTCCGATTCGAAGCACAATTCAAGTTGCAGCAGAAGCAGCTTGATACTCTCCAGCAGATCGTTCAGACGGTGGTGGCCAACAACAACAACTCTGCGACAGCCCATGCCGTAACCGAGCCTGCGGCCAGACAAAGTGAAGTCGATCCGGAGGCACCCGAGCCTACACCTGCAGCACCGAGAAGTTCCAACTTCGACGTGTCAAAATTCACAAAGAGTTGCCATACTTCCTTCAACGGCACGGAAGATCCCTCCTTGGCGATCGACTGGTTGGAGGAACTGGAAGACAAGTTCGAGCTTCTGGGCGTCGAAGAGTCCAAGAAAGTCGCATGCGCTCAACTTCTACTCCGGTCGAACGCGCACGACTGGTGGGCCGTGCAAAAGCGAGCGATCAGACGCGACGACGAGACAGCGGCAATTTCTTGGGCCACCTTCCGTGAGGCGTTCGAGATCGAGTACCTCCCCGAAGCCGTTCGACAAGAGAAGGAAAATGAATTTATGCAGCTAAGGCAAGGGAATATGACGGTGCGGCAGTATGCAGCGGAGTTCAACAAGTTAGCCAAGTTTGCTGGAAAATTCCTGCCCTCCCTGGCGAGTCGTGCTCGACGGTTCGAAGTGGGTCTACGACCATCCATCTACGCCCATGTGTCCATTCCGCAATACAAAACGATGGGGGAGTCTCTCAACCACGCCCTCTGCCTTGAACGCCAATATCCTCCAAGTGCTGCCGGCGCTGTGCATACCTACAATCACAAACGCCCAAGCCACGCGGGAGGAAACAACGTGACCAAGCGTCCGAACAACGGGCACCAGGGCGGACAACAGGTGCGGAACCAGGAACCTCACTGCACAAAATGCAACCGGAACGGACATCTCGCCGTCGACTGTGAAGTTCAAAATGGCGGATGTTTCATTTGCGGAAAAATGGGTCACTTTCATGGAGATTGCCAGAAGCATAGAAGAAACAACTTGGAAGCGCCTCAGCATCCACAGCACCATCCGGGGAATCAAGTTCCGGCGCCTCGAGCACCTCAACCCGCACCGCAAAATGGCCAAGACCGTCGCCCCAATGCCCAGGGCCGCGTCTACGCCATGACTCGAGATGAAGTGCTTGCGTCAGATACGGTCGTGACAGGTATACTTAATTTCAATAATGTGCCTGCTCGTGTACTATTTGATTCAGGTGCTTCGCATAGTTTTATATCGGCGGACTTTGCCGCCGAGCACAAATTTTCGATAATATCATTAGATCTCGACCTTAGCGTAAGCACACCTTTGGGCACACCAATACTCACTAATTTAGCCTGCGCCGACGGAATTATCTGTATCGGCGGTCAAAAGATCGGTCTTGACGTGATAGTCCTAGACATGAAGGACTTCGATATCATTCTGGGAATGGATTGGCTCGGGCCGTGCAACGCAACCATAGACTGCGCCAGAAAGACGGTCACCTTCCGCATACCAGGAGTGCCTGAATTCTGCTTTTCGTGTGGTAAGGCGTCGTCGACCTGCATGCTGATTTCGGCGATTTCTGCTCGGAGGATGTTGCATTCTGGGTGCGAAGGCTATTTGGCGTCCGTCCGATACATGCGACAGGATGGTGCAAACGCGGGTCAGACCGACGTTGTGGCAGAATTCCCCGATGTGTTCCCGGACGAGCTACCCGGCATGCCCCCCGACCGAGAAATCGAGTTCAGCATCGATACATTTCCCGATACTCGACCGATTTCCAAGGTCCCGTACAGAATGGCTCCCGCCGAGCTGAAGGAACTCAAGGTCCAGCTACAAGAGTTACTCGATAAAGGTTTTATTCGGCCTAGTGTTTCACCGTGGGGAGCGCCCGTATTGTTCGTGAAGAAGAAGGATGGGTCCATGCGTCTGTGCGTCGATTACCGAGAGCTGAACAAGGCCAACATCCAGAACAAGTACCCATTGTCCCGCATAGACGACTTATTCGATCAACTGCAAGGCGCCTCGGTATTTTCGAAGATTGATCTCCGCTCAGGCTATCATCAACTCAAGATCAAGTCAGACGACGTGCAAAAGTCAGCCTTTCGCACTCGGTACGGCCACTACGAGTTCTTGGTGATGCCATTCGGCCTGACGAACGCCCCTGCCGCCTTCATGGATCTGATGAATCGGGTATTTCGACCCTTCCTTGATAAATTTGTGGTAGTCTTTATTGACGATATTCTCATCTACTCGAAGGACAGGGCACAGCATGCAGAACATCTACGGGCCGTGCTCCAGACACTTCGAGAAAATGAGTTGTTTGCAAAGCAGAGTAAGTGCGAATTTTGGCTAAGCAGCGTATCCTTTCTTGGTCACATCATTTCGTCCGAAGGCATTGCAGTCGACCCGAAGAAAGTGAAAGTTGTTGCTGATTGGAAGCGGCATGCGTCTACTAGTGAGATTCGAAGCTTTCTTGATTTGGCGGGATACTATCGACGCTTCGTGAAAGACTTCGCGAAGATTGCATCGCCACTGACTCGCCTCACTCAAAAGGGAGTCGTGTATGAGTGGTCGGATGACTGTGAAGCTTCATTCCAGGAGCTAAAACAACGACTAATTTCGGCACCTATACTCGCACTTCCGGATGGGCCAGAGGGTTTCCAGATATTCTGCGATGCTTCAGGCCAGGGCTTGGGATGTGTGCTCATGCAGCGAAACAAGGTGATATCCTTCGCCTCCAGACAGTTAAAGCCGCACGAGAAGAACTATCCTACGTACGACTTGGAGTTAGCGGCGATCGTGTTCGCGTTGAAATTGTGGCGTCACTATCTATATGGCGTGGCGTGCGTGATCTATACCGACCACAAGAGCCTCAAGTATCTCTTCACCCAGAAGAAATTGAACTTGCGACAGAGGCGCTGGCTCGAACTGATCAAAGACTATGACTTGACGATCGACTTCAGTCCGGGCAAAAAAAATGTGGTGGCGGACACTCTGAGTCGAAAATATCTTGCCTCGCTATCCATCAACTGCAGACTACTACAAGATCTAGAAGAAATGGACATCGATCTCCGGGTTCGATTCAGGGATATACGGTTGGCGCAGTTGCAGTTAGAGCCGAGTTTGCTTGAAAAGATTATGGCCGTTCAGAAGGATGATCCGTACCTGAAGAAAATGCGCGAGCGAATTTCGACAGGTAGTGTGACCGACTTTGCGGAAGATAAGACCGGCGTGCTGAGAATGAATGGCCGACTAAGTGTTCCGGATGATTCAGAACTACAAAAGGAGATAATGTCGGAGGCACATTATGCGAAATATACCTTGCATCCAGGCAGTACCAAGATGTATAAGGACCTCCGCACGACCTTCTGGTGGCACGGGATGAAGAGAGATGTGACGCTCTTCGTGTCACAATGCATGGCCTGTCAGCAGGTGAAAGCTGAGCATCAGCGACCGGGCGGGGAGATGCAGAACCTTACCATTCCAGAGTAGAAATGGGATCATGTCACGATGGACTTTATTGTTGGCCTGCCGAAGACACCACGGGGGAGCGACGTCATCTGGGTCATCGTCGATCGACTAACCAAGTCAGCGCACTTTATTGCCATCAAAGTTACTTGGAGCGTTGATCGCCTGGCGCAGATTTATCTTGACGAGATAGTACGGCTGCACGGAGTTCCAGTATCCATCGTCTCTGATTGGGATTCGCGGTTCATGTCGCGGTTCTGGAGTAGCCTTCAGTCGGCGCTGGGTACCAAGTTGCAGTTCAGCTCAGCTTACCATCCTCAGACCGACGGCCAAACGGAGCGCATTAATCAGATTCTCGAAGACATGCTACGACTCTGCACAATTGACTTCAAATCAAGCTGGGACGTCCACCTACCGCTGGCGGAATTTGCATACAACAATAGCTACCAGTCCAGCATCCAAATGGCGCCGTATGAAGCTTTGTACGGCCGGAAGTGCAGATCGCCCATTTGTTGGGATGAAGTCGGGGAACGGCAGATACTCGGCCCAGAGCTGGTGGAACAGACTGTGGAAAAGGTCAAGCTAATTCGGGAAAGACTGAAGATTGCACAGAGTCGGCAAAAGAGCTACGCCGACACCCATCGAAGACCGCTTGAGTTCCAGGTGCGCGATCATGTGTTCCTGAAGGTGTCGCCCATGCGAGGAGTTACTCGGTTCGGCGCGAAGGAAAAGCTGAGTCCGAGATTCGTTGGGCCGTTCGAAATACTCGAGCGGGTCGCCCCAGTGGCCTATAAAATTGCCCTACCGCCGGCGCTTGAAGGTGTGCACAATGTCTTCCACGTCTCCCAGCTGCGGAAGTACGTGCACGATCCTAGCCACGTGGTGGATTTTGGCCAGCTGGAGCTAAAGTCCAACTTATCCTACGTTGAAGAGCCAGTTCAAATCTTAGAACGCAAGAATAAACTGCTGCGAAATCGGACGATCCCTCTCGTTCGCGTACTCTGGAGGAACCATGCGACAGAAGAGTCAACATGGGAACTCGAGTCAGAGATGAAGGAAAAGTTTCCTTCATTGTTTTCATACAGGTAGATTCTGTTCTTAAGTTTCGAGGACGAAACTTATTCTTAGTTGGTTATGGTGTAGTGCCCCGTCCCTA
This sequence comes from Iris pallida, assembly GCA_029216955.1. Lineage (NCBI taxonomy): Eukaryota > Viridiplantae > Streptophyta > Magnoliopsida > Asparagales > Iridaceae > Iris > Iris pallida. Next base: position 4,400,927 of record JANAVB010028819.1, read on the forward strand.
CATCGTGCCCCGTTGTTCGTCCACGGGGTGCGCGAGAAAGGAACACTGTCGCTATCGATTCGGTCGGGACCGATAGGTCGGGATCGACCGAGTCGATCGAACGGGAACGGTTGAATTAAGATCCATTCCTCGTTATGGAATGTCTTCTTCGGAACCAAGTCCCATATTCAGCGGGTTGCGCCTCGAGGATTGACTCTGCGGCTGAGTCGGGAGAGACCTCCTGTTGCTCTGCTTTTCACGCCGCTTGCGTTGGTTTTGGCTTTGTTTTCTGAATGCGTTTTCGTGAATGTTTTCGATGGTTTTCATAGCTTACGTTTCGAACTTCGCATTCGTATCGAATTTCCTTGAATAACACAGTGTTCTAATCGGTTGCTTGTGCGATTTCAGGTGATCGCGTAGGCAACGTCTAGCGCGGCCAACCAGTTTCTTGCCTCAAGTAAATACTAAGGTGAGTGGCTGACCCTTCTTCCCTCGACCCTCTTCCCTAATACATTATCGATACTAGACATGTGATATGCTAGATGTAATACAACGACATGATTGATATTCCGATGAACGGTCACACGACGTCCCACGAACATGAACTATACAGATGCTTGTCATATAATATTATCGTGCTTGCAATTATCAAATCATATAGAACCGTGCTAAGGAAGGATGAATCGATTAAATGAATGTCGCAACAATACTATAAGATGTGCCTTGAAATAACAAATTAACTTAGCACGGTCATGGACAACTTGTCGACAAGGGCGATTGTTTCTTCGGACGGTATCTCGAGGCCACGGGACCGTTCCAGCCTAGGAAGAAACACGGATAGCTATGCCGGATGCATGCCACGGTAGGCAGTGGCTTTCAACGGGGCTCGCTACCTGCGCTGAAGGACCTCTGTCTACCAAGCTATATGTCTAGGATGGCTTGTCGTGCCAGTGACCTTCACGAACGTACTCTATTACGTTTTCTTATTATCAACATGACAGGGAAGAACATGGTAAGTTTACGCTACGACGGCGCGCTCTGCCGGGGGTAAAATTTATCGTCATTATACGGTTGTGCCTTCAAATATAAGTTTGAATTGAGTAGGATGGATAGAAACTTCACTAAATATTTGCATGCACGTCCACTTGAATTCTTCAACAAATGAGAGCACGGGATTTAAATTGCCACGCACCAGCACAAAGTGTAAAGTGCTGACCCTCGCTCTCAACAGGTACTCGGGACCAGGATAGCGTGCCAAGGAACTAAAGGCGACGCTCCTTTCGTTTGAAGCCTTGCTAGCGCGAAGGCTAGCTCTGCAACATTTTGAAGACTCCAACCCAACTGCATCATGAGTCACAAACTCTCGCCGATCCCAGGTCTTAGAGAGTCGTTTTGATGTTTGTAAAAAGGGATGTAAATGTATGGAATGACTATCTCATCGATGTCGGTTGTAAGCTCGCGAGGCCTCTTTTGTAATCGAGTCTGTAACCTAACTTATTATCAATGAAAATGCAAGTTTCCTTTTCTAAATGAATGTGTTCAATTTCTCTGCGTACTCTTACATATGTTGTTGTTTCGGATAACCTTATGAACCGCCTTGTGCAAGCGCAACTTAGGCTTGCACGACATCACGCCCGGGGGACGACTATCGATTCTACCGAATCGGGGCGTGACAACCTCTTCCCAAGTGACTCCTCACGTCTCTCCTCCTTTCATCCCTCCTCGGGGGATAGAGGAGGAGCCATGGAGGAGGGAGGGGAGGAGTTGGTGGTGGCACCGAGTGTTGAGACTTTGAGACGGAGTTGGTAGTGGTACGATGGGAGATCGTGTTGGGAAGAAAAGGAGGACAATAGTCATCTTCTACTATAGATTGCAGTTAACCAAAAGGCATGGTTAACTTCTTTTAGCAGGCAGATACAAAGGAGCACTTATAAGTCGCCTTTTTATGACTTGGGCAACTTTTAACTTGACGAGATTTAGAGGACTTATGCTGGAATAGGATATATTTAAGGAATTTATGTTATACCAATTGTAACTGAAAGGATGGATATTCGTGTTATTATTATCCAAATCGATTCCTTTTATGTTTTATTACTTCATAAGGACAATGGTCTCTGCAATGGCATCTCTTTTATCCTCTCTCTGACAACCTCCATTGACAATGACACCACGGAATGCACAATTTACTTGCATCTTAGGTGCCCCTCCATTCTAACCAGCTTCTCTATAGTTTCCAATACGAACTCCTCGAGATCGAAGGCATGTCCACATCTTATTCGTATAGCATACAGTATGAACCCTGCATGCCACAATCGTGCATCATAGCCGGACAACAACAAAAATGAAAAGATTATGTCACACCATTGAAGCATTTTCCATCATAACATGGTTTGTTGTGTGCATTACTAAAAATCATGAGGTCTCCACCAAAGAAATGGCCAAGTTTACCAACTCCAAGTAGGCAAGACGAAAGGACCATACAATAAAATTTGAAAGGAAGTTGGCAGGTAGGTAGAACTATTTTCTATGGTCACGCAGTTTAATACCCTACGATGAAGGAGAAACATTCAAATATCCCTAGTGTCTAGAAAAAGTTTAGAGGAAGTGTAAAAGGACAAAATTATCTGTATTGCGGATAACGTTCAGATTACTGGATAGCATCTATCAGTGGCATCATAAGCCAAATACTATGGACTCATTCGTACAAAAGTGAAAAACAGGAATATAATAAAATTAATCTTTCTTTACAATCATAAAATTTAATCAGTACAAAACAAGAATAAAATGTAATGATAATTGATCTAATTCAGATTTGGAACTATACATACTAAAAAAAGGTAGTGCTAAACTTTCATGTTGTTTTGCTTATTAGGCATCCCTGTAGGTCCACCTTACTCCCCCTAGGCCTGGAGTCATCACATCTAGGCCCAGCTTAGGTCTATCTAGGTCATATGATTAGGATAATTATTAGTTCCTTTCCTAAGTTACTCTATACAGTTCGAATAAATTCTTTCATTTGTTTAGTTGCATATTTTTCTATTTCTAGTTTTTATTGGTTAATTGTTTAAGGTGACCTTTAGCTGACTAGAAGATATGCAATGTGTTCTCTCTAGAATGTTTAGGTTTATCCCCAAAATATTTCCAATGTCACATAGATAGTATTCATTTTTATTATTTTTAATATTGAAAATTGCATAATGTTACATAGGTCACATTTAAGCCTGCCTAGGACCCTTCCTAACTGCCTAGCAACTGTGTTTCACAACATTGCATACTTGTGCATCTCTCGAGACAAATTTGTCATCCGAGCTTGGCTATCCGCATGGTCTATCTTGATATTATGGACAACTGGACATCCGAACCCTGCCTATTGTTAGACATGTCTAAGCCTGCCTAATCCCTGCCTTACCACTAGATAGGCCAACCTAGGCCTCAGAGCAACAGGTATAATTAGTCCACTCTTTAATTTGCTTAAAATTCGTCAATGTAAGTAAATATCCACAGAATACTAACCAGCTCATTTGCTTAGCTGCATACATTTCCTATTTTTTTAGAATTAGCAGATGACTCAAATTTGTTTTCCCTTAATCGTCAGATTTGTACTTTGTAGGTCATGTTCAAGTTGGATCTACTCCCTTCATGGTTTTAGACTCCGGTTTCTCAAAACAAAATTTCAACATTTTCTAATTAACATTGCTAGGCTCAGCTTAAACCCTACCTAGGTCCCTAGGCGCCAACCTCTTCCTAGCCTCCTAGTAGCTGCTTTTGTGATTCACAACATCAACTATACACAGGAATCAGGCTTGCGTACAGACCAAGATGTGTGGCAAGTAGTGGTATCAACCTTGTTGTTCTTGTAAAGCTCATGAAAGCAGCAGGTAACCTCTTTCCACAAGAAGTAGCTATGTCAAAAGCAAAAGACATAACGTGAATTATAGGGAAATTGAAATAGCCAAGTTTAAACAAGTTCCAACATAACCTAGAAATGGATTTATTTAGTAATAGTTGCAATTGGAGATAATATGGAACTTAGAAGAGACTTCAAATTATAAGTTATGTAATCAACATAAGTGGAAGACTGCACAATTTTCATTTTTTTGTAGTATATTGTAGTTCAAATTAGAGATTGGAGAACCAGAGTTCTAGAACAAATAACTCGCACGATAATACCAAGGAAGATCAAATAGTGCGTTCTTGACAATTGTGGTTACACAAACCTATTATTGTAAACTGTAATTCCTTACCTATATGATTGATGTATCACATTGTATGACATGATCCCACGGACTTTTGCATAGATAGATTTGCAAATAAATTAGCCAATCAGCACCTAAGAATAACCAATGCTATAGTTCCAAGAAAGCATTCAATCACTTCTCTTGCTAGTAAGAACATAGCTAACCAGCCACATGGGTATCTTTGTTGTTTCGGGAACTTCCATTCCAAAACGTGGAACTTTTTGTTCTGCATTGGTAAAATCTAACAATCCAAACATCCCAGAAAAGAACTGAAAATACTAAATCCCTATTATCGTGCATACTGAATGATGCTTTAATCTGAGATATATGCTCATAAAATGCTCTGGATTTGCTATCTTAGTTATCAAATATAAATGCAAGCATTCTTCATCTGTCAGCAACTGAACTGCAGGTGTTTTATCCTACAAATGTACCAAATTCCCAATCAAAGGGCATCTTAGTGCCAAAAACCTCTCGTTTGTGCAAGGGTCTGGGGAGTGTCAAGATATACGAAACCTCACCCCCATTTCTGAAGAGGCTGTTTCCAGAACTCAATATGCATCTAGGATGTATCATTTCCCCATTAATGAAACATATTCAGTAGAATATAAGTAAAATTATGTTAAATTCCAGTCATACTTGTTCCCTATGGAGAAATAACTATACAATGACTGATAAACAAAACTTCCAAGAAAAAGTTTCATAAGAGACAACATAATGTGCTAGATGAAAAAACTTGGGTCTTTCAATCAGAGAATTAGGACCTAATATAATGTAAGAGAATAGGTAAATTATCAAATCCAACTCACTCTGGATGATATAAAGAAGTGATTCAATTGGCACAAATCTGTATATAGAGAGAATAGTAAGACTGCATGTCATGATGAACTTACCCCCCACTTCAGGTTTGTATCATTGGGAATAATGTCTTCAAGAATCTCCCTATAGGGTATGAACGGAATAAAACACTTTTCGTTGTATAGAATCCTTTGAAGAGTTTTAGCAGCTATATCTCTAAGCTTATCCATTTTCTCAACAGCTTGTTTTGCAATTCCACCAACTAACTTGGTAGCAATATTTGCATCAAAAAGTGGATACATGTTATCTTCTTTAACTAAGTCCTTGTCTGGAAGCCCAGGTAAGTAGCCATTATTTGGTGCATTCTTGGTGTTAACCAAGTCTCTCTTGCAAAGGATGTAAGTGCACCTCTCAAGCCCATCCATTGCAGCTTCACGCACCCAGGAGCCCACATCACCTCTGTTGTCTACCGAGTAGTCATCAAGAGCTTTGAACAAAGTCTCTATCACTTCCTCTTTTATCAAAAGAAAAATAGAACCATTATCTAGAGAATTATGACTATCAGAACCACCAGTTAATGTTTCACAAACTGAAACTAGTCCTCTGACAGCGTTCACACGTGCTTCAGCATCTGGATCATCAGGCTTATCCTGAATATAGAAGAAATTGTCAGATACAATATAATAAAGAAATCAATAAAGATATGATATAGATTACTCTAAAAGGTATAGTGTATACAACCTGAATTAGACAAGAACTACATAGCTTTTTGAGGATAAATGTCCATCTTACAGCCAAAAATGTATAAGGCAATATACCAAGAGCCAATGATGCACCTCTTCTTGCAGCTACATTTGGATCATCTAGAAATTCCAGGTACTTTGAAGTGATATCATGAGCAACTTTATCACTGGGAACAAGATATGCACGAACAAAGTGTTCTAGAGCATCTACAGCAGCACACTGTACAGAACTAAATAATTAGTAGCGATACAAGTAAAACTGTTGCAACTGTACAATAACACTTTCTCTTATGGCAGCACAGAGAAGAATGAAATCCCTATAAGCTATAGCAAGTCTAATCATCCAGAATCTTTCTGTCTTAGGAGTTTAAAGGGTCACTCCTTGGTTGCATAAGCTTAAACTGCATGACAGACAAAGGGTCTACCTATTTGCCAACTAACCATTGTGCTTTATGGTGAGTCCCCTCTTCCATTACTTGGCTATGACTATGACATGGCACCAACGTAGGAAGGGTTTTCATCAGGCAGCAGAGTCCACTCTTCCATGGAGCTTTTCGACATTAAGACGTGCTCCAAGCCAACCCCATTGAAATGGGAAAAGGCTTGCAAGATGAAAATGATGATAGTAATGAAACTAGAAAACCTTATAAAAGATTTAATGGGAAAAGATTAGGATAATCAATAAAAGTATTACAACCAGAAATATAGCAAGCACCATATGTTCTCATATACACTAATGCTAAGTAGTGCGGTCAGGCGTAAGCTTTAAGCATATCAAGAACTTAATAGTTAAGCATATCAAGAACTTAAACTATTAACAAGGCTTACCTGAATCTGTGAATTGGGGTGCTTGAGATTCTCATTTAGCGTATCAAGTAAACACTTCTTATTTTTCTCTTGTAATGTTATTTTAGAAAGAGAGAGACACTCAATAAATCTGGAAACAGCAGAGCGCATGATCTCTCCTCCCTTTCCACGATAAAGTCGTGCTTTTTCAATTGCAGGCACAACCCCTGACAATACTTTTTGCCTGTCTATAAAAGGTAAAATCTGTGACCACACGCAAGTAGATATAAACGAGATAACACCATGGAGACTTCCCAGGATAGCAAGTATAGAACTAAGCACAATGGAACCAACCCATAACTCAACCGAAGTATAGAAACAGGCAGTCTTAAAGAGGTCATAAATTAATAAAAGAAACAAGGTGCTAACTTTAGTGTAAAGAACAAGAAGTTACATGTAATAGTGAAAACAATAGAGAACCTATCGTTCTAAGTAAAGGAGAGAGAATGTCTGTCATCAGTATGCCAGATTTACATATGTCTAAATATTTCTGACCAGGGTTAAATGAAAATGAGAAGAGGTCATTTTATTTTTAAAGTGCAAATATCAGTTTCCACAAGTTTGACAATTTTCTATGCTCAATACGGAAACTGGTTTGGGGCATTAGTTTAATAGGAGAATGTTACACTATAACTGATAACATCAGGTTCTTGATTGATGCAACTTATTTGAGTTAACTAAGGTTTTTAATCGGTGCAACTTATCTGACTTAACTAATAGTCGTGACATACTGTTAGGTGTTATAGCTTACCACAACCTAAAATGAATTAGTAGGAGTACTATTAAGTTTCACTTTAAAGCAAGGATTCAACCACTTCCATTACTTAGTTAATTTGGAGAAGAAACAGGTTCCAAGTAGCTATAATGAGAATATTAAGATGTATGATGGAATTACGAAGACCGTGCGAATCATTAGAGGAGATAGTAAATCATTTCCGGTTACCATTGGCTAACATCAAGGATCAATGTTAAGTTCTTACCTTTTTTAACTAATTATGGATGAAATTAATAGTCATATACAGGAGGAGGTTCATGGTGTATGATGTTTGCTGATGATATTGTGGTGTCAATGAAAGTACAGAAACATTAGATGCTAAAATAGAGATGTGCAGAGAAACTCTGGAATCCAAAGATTTTAAAATTAGTAGGACAAAAACAAAGTATATTAAATATAATTTCAACCAAAAGGAGGAGACAAATGACAGCAAGAGTACATATAGATGGACAAACATACAGATGGACAAAAGATACATAGAAATGATAGTTTCAGATATAAGACCAACCATGCTTTATGGTACGCAATGAAGAAACAACATGTCCATAAAATTAGCGTAGAATAAATAAGAATACTAAGATGGATGAGTGACGATACATTAAAAGATAGGATAAGGATTGAGTCTATTCGCAGGAAGTTAAAGGTGGCACCGAGGACTAGATGGGATAAAATCTTTCTAGATGGTTTGGAGTTTGGACGTGTAGCGTAGATAAACAGATGCTCCAGTAAAGAGGTGCGACAAGATAATAGTTGATGTAGCCGCTAGGACTAGATGTAGACCAGAAGGAATATGGATTACAGTTTCAAAGAAGGATATGTCTTTGTTAGTGTTAGAGAGAGCATGGCCCTTAACAGAACTAAATGGAAGAAAATGATTCAAACATTCAGATAAAAGTTTTGTCCTTTTTTTGTTAATTAGTTAATTTGGAGATGAGTAGTCATATACATATAGGGGCTTATTTAAAGAAACCTACCATCTTTGGTTGTTTAACCTATAAATATAGCCTTAAGAGGAGGCATTTCATATAGTAAGTTATATTCTCTGCAAGACTGAGAGGAGAGACCATAAGGAGACAGTGATCTAGGATTGGTGAAGCACAACATACAATGACTCAAAGACAACTAGCTTTAGCCCCTCGTAGTTCAACTAGCTTTAGTTACTCATAGTTCGACGTAATCACACTACACTTCACGTACATCTCCTAATTAGATTAGAAATTCTTTCAAGCAAGAGTGATTCATGTTTTTCTTGTTAAATTTACCAGTGCATATGATGTATTTACTTCAGATCTATAAAGCCTCGGTACTAGATACGTCCACGAAAACGAAAATACCAAGGCTATATGTTAAAGGATAAGGTCATATCCAATTACATGCACTAGAAAGTTGCCACAAAGTATGGAAGAAGTTCCCAAATTTAAATTGAAAATAAAACAAATAAAAGTTTGGATACGCTGCAGTATATACAAGGAGTACCAGTACCCAATAAGTATTTGGTACCAGTATACCTTCATGAATGGAGTACCCATGCTTCATAGCTTCGGATAAAGGATTATAGAATTAAATTTGACATCAAGGTTCACATTATTGGTATCATAATTGATTTCAGACCCTTCTTATGAGTTTTACTATTAATGGTTACGACGATCTTGAAGGCTTCGAACGAGAGTTTCGTGGTTCTTTATTTTGGAAAGTCAAAAACTGAAAATAATAATTATTAAAACATAGGCAATATTTCATATATTTAGGCTTAATTTTATGTATTATTTGTTATATTTTGTTAGCTTTGAATGGAATAATATTAAGATTGATGAATGTCGTGAATATACAAATATACGACTTCGACAAATGAAATGGTTACAGTTGATAAGAAATCATATTAACACGCTGTAACATATAGATGTTTGACAAGCCAAATGATTGTCTAGATACCTTTTTTCCGGATGTCTCTTTCCTAGTAATTTTTCTTTGTTGAATTTACTAGTAAAGAGAGTCACAATGTTGACATTGACCAGTATCACACGGTAATGGTAGGGGTCAATTTCGGATTGGGACAAATCAAAAATGATACGACCAATACATACCAATATTGACCGATACTACGAACCTTGCTTGACATATAATCATTAAACGTGACAACAATAGTGCTATCGATCAAATAATAATCATATTTTTTTTATTTTAGGACCAAATATTCAGACATTCCTACCACATAAATTTCAGAAAGTATTTGGTGACTGCATTAGATTATGTTGACAGGGCACCCTAGTGATTATCTTTAAAACAATTGTAGAAAGATAGGCTTTCTGCAGTTGGGTAAGTGCACTTTTACAATAACCTCATTGAAATAGATATAACCCTGCGAGTCTTGTGCTGTCTTTGATTTAGTTCCAGTCCCAAACCCACATAAAGGAAGGTTGTGTTGGTCAACTAAGAACTGTGTAAAATGTTGTCATACCACTATGAAACAAATCATTACAGAATGCCTGTCACTATCTAATTCACCGCATAAAACATATTTATAATTGAAAACATGTTCACTAAAACTTAGGTAAGAATCAGCGTAAAGTATCTCAGTATTCATACACGTGACATGGCAAAATGTGAAATTAAGCTGTCAGATCTCAAGCGGGGTAAGAATAATATTGAAATGGTGTTAGACTGGCGATGTCGAAAGCTTGTACATCCCAACTAGTGGGACGGTTGTTAGACAGGCTTTAGTCAATTGAGCTAAGTTAAGGAGCTGACAATACTGAGGGATATAAATAACATAATAGACTACATGAGATATAACTTCAAACAGTAGCATGGATTACAGAGAGATTGATACTCATGCATCATTTGTTCTTATAATTTACAATTTCTTTACGCACAGGGGCGGATCCAGGAGCTATAGTCAGAGGGGACTTCTCTAGATATGGCAATGTAAAAGGTCAAATATAATGAGAATATAATTTTAGCACTATAAGTAGCCTAATGGTTGAAAGTTTATTTTCTATTCAGTAGATACATGGTTCAAATCCTTCAACAAACTAAAGAATTTACCAAAATTTTAATAGCTCATATATAATGTTATTCTTTATTTCAAAATCTAGGGGCTTGAGCCCCCTCTGGGTTTCTATATAGACCCACCCATGGATTTGCATATATTTGAATTGTGACTTGTTGAACATTTTCATTTACTTATTTGATCTTACTGTACCCTTGAGATTTTTCTTTTCGAGAGCAAAGGCATAACCGATCAGTTCAGATCAAGGCATTATGATGAGAGGATCCTCTTTCCTGGGTACACGATATTAAGTATATTATCAGAATATCTAAGTTCACTTCTGTATTGAGTTGTAGATGTGATCAACTCTTCTTTGTATAATCAAACCTTTCATGAACATTCACGAAGTTATATGGTTTTAGATATGTTAGCAGTTCTAATAAAATATGGATCTTGGTTTTCTGTTTTGGAAAAAGGTATCTTGGAAAGAAAATGGATGTGTACCTTTAACTTCATTTGGATATTTGGATGAGTTAGGATAAATTCTTGAGAATTCACGGTAAGTTGTGGTTTTGTGACCCTTAGATTGTAGAGGGTTATGATTGCTTAATTCCCCAATAGTCCCTATATTCACTTGGGGCCTGACACAGAACCCAAGTATTAAACAACTTGGAGTTTAAGTACTACAGATATGGACACAGTAACGCAGATTACTATATCTAAAAGTTCATTGCATTACATGTCCTGGTGGAAGAGATACCAAGATGACATCAGTCTTGGCCATGTCCAAACTTTTAGTTTCAAGTCGCCCAAAATTGAGCAGTTTTAGTTGACGTAAAACTAAAATCTGCCATCCATTGGTACTAACAACGTATGCGTTCCACATCATGGATCTATTAACTTCCTATGTAAACTGTTTCCTTTTGAGTACATCCATCAATGATATACAACTTCCCATTTAGACTATTTAATACATGTATTTTACTTCTTTGTATATGCAAGTGCATGTGTGTGTATTGCATCAGAAGATCGTAGCTCAAATAAGTGGTGACATGAGTTCAGTAAATGGAGCAGATAATGCACCCCCTCATCCCGATGCTGCCCACAGCATTAATTGGATAAAGTAAGTCTTTTTGCTTTTGGCTAAACAAATACCCGCATGGGAAGCTTTCACATATACAGTCTAGAATTCAAAATATATCTGTAAGCCATTTAGGTATAGTGAGATTTCGGATCAAACATCATCATGACGCCAACGTTGAGAAGAATGTTATTCATAGCATTGAAGCAGAATGGTTTATAATTTATATAGATGTCTTCTGGAGTGCTTTGTATTGGAAGATACACTTAAAACTTGGAAAGGAAAAAAAAAATCTAAAATCAGCCAACAGACCAGCCATATCTGACTCGAAAAGTTGGGCAATGGGAAAACATGTTCATACAATTCAGCATATCTGAAATGAAAACGCTGAGATGGAAGTGACAATATATTAAAAATAAAATAAGAAGGAATGCAGTTGACAGAAGTTGACGTGGTTTATCTATTGAGGATAAGGTAAACAAAATTATTTGAGATGGTTTGCACATGCGCTAGAGGCTCCAGATGCACCAGTTAAAGTTACATGATTTTATTTAGGGTTGCTTGAACTCTAGACCGGACAAGCTTGGTTTGGCCTATGAAAACTGATATGGTGATAGTTAATGTTAGAGAGATGGCCCGTGACATGGCAGAATTGAAGTATCTATTAACCAACCCCAAAAAATCAGTGTAACAGCTATGTTTATATTTGCTAAAGATTTATAATGTATTTACATCTAGTGAGAATTTTGGATTGTTGAAAACTCTATAACCGTACACAAACCCAAAACCCTGATTAGGATAAACGAACTAAGCAGATAAAGCTAAGCTACATAGACTGTCAACTCTTGGATGCTGTTTTATAAGGATATATATGCAGTTCATCAGAACCACCAGAGAGAGAAAGTTATAGGTACTTGGTGCATAAAAGGTACCAGCAGTTAATAGCGATTACTAACCAGTAGAGAAGGTAAAGCCTAACTTGTGCAAGGTTAATACGAGTTCTCCAGCAGCTAATGTTGCACCATGGCGCATGCATAGATCCAGTGACAGCGTGCCGGGTATTAATTTATCAAGAACAAATCCAGCAAAATAGTCAAGATCATATTTTGCAACAGCAGAAAGAGCCTGAGCAGCCAACTCTCTTAAGCTTTTGTCCTAAAATATACAAGGCTAAAAGTTAGAAGAAGTGAAGATAGAACAAATTTGGGTACCTAGCAAATAATATTTGCTTTTAGCCACACAATAAAGAAAGTCAAACACAGGAAAAAAAAAATAAAGCAATAATCAGAGTGTTGAATGCCTACTTCAACATAGAATGAAGACATGGAACATTTTATCTATGGTAGGGAAGAAACTTAAAACCTGGATTAACAAAACATAATACACAAATTGGTTGGCATTCAATATGTTAGATCCGTTAGAATTGTTTTAAATGATAGAGGTTGGACACCATAGCAGAGAAAAGAGATCAAAAAGCATAAAATGGAAATGTTGCCACAACCAGCATCTAAATTCAATAATTCACAATGTGAATATAATCTGCAGCACAGGATTAAAATGGTTCAGTGATTTTATCAATGAGCAAGGTTCCTGATATCAGACAACAGACTCAAACAGGTTTGTGGATCGCCATAGTCAGACTAAACACTAATGAAACATACATATTATAAACAAGGTTTAAACCTGAATGATCCAACACATAACAAGTTAGGCTGATATATCAGCCGGTTTAGCTGATATACTGACCAATTTGGCTAATATATTGTTAGGCATGAATACCACTGACATGGGTCAAGACTGCTTTCTTTTGTCCCTGTCAGTCATATCTTATTGTTCCCCTTCGAAAACGGTATAGCAGCCTGTGGCCTATATCCCTAACAGTATCTGTGGGTTTAAATTCCACTTTCATTTTGGAATCGGACATCAAACATGCTATGAAACAACTGTGAACTTATTACAGGAAAGTATCATCATTTCTAAGTTTAGTTGTTCAACATATTTAGATGTAGTGTATAATCATAGATATATGTAATAAGTAAAAAAAATACAAGTCATTATATTGATATCTAGAAGGGGCAAGCTAAGTTATAAATCCTGAACACCAAAAAATATTTATCCAAATCCTCTTCTTTGCGGAAGTCACAAACAGCCCAATGGCCTGTAACATAGGCAAAGTTCCTGATGTCGGATAGCCGACCCATAACGAGTAGGGGGGTGCCATTCCGTAAATCGGATTCTGAGCGATATACAGAACATATCGGTAGATATGACCTCATGGTGGTATAGGATAATAATTACTTCATATATGACATGAATGAGACATTTCAGAGTATTAACATAAATAGAATTGAGTTAGGCTTTGGTATAATTTAAAGTATGGCTTTATCCACTCAGTACATATTCTAAAAACTAGGTTGCTTGTGACCTGGTTTAAATTAAACCCAAATGATCCAACCCGTACCTTCGGCTGACATATCGGTCGGTTTAACCAATATGTCAGCCGGTTTGGCCTGGATATAGCCAATATGGGTCCTGACAGGTTTATTCCATACTGGTCAGTCATATCATATCAGCTCCCATCCGAAAATAGTATATCGAACAGTATATCGGCTGGTATGACTGACTGATACCTGGAACAGGAAAAAAGGACGGGACAAACTATGCAAGCAACAAACTCCTGTCAAATCGGCACTGGAAACATCATAACGAGCCTCAACATTAAGGGCAATTGTACAAATGCAGAGTAGTTAATCTACTTGACTGTAATAGGAAAACATACAAGACAATAGCATGTCATATGTAAAGGGCAATAAGTATTTAAGGCACTAACTAGCAGAAGATACCAATATCCATTTTCTCATACCCAATAGTATATACCAAATCAAACAGTAACAAGTTTAATATATTTACCTTTTCCATCAAAATAAGATGTCTAAAATACATTTTGGATATGATTAAAATATGAGGTTTGCCACAAATTAACAGGCAGTCATTTACAAGGTCAAAATCTTAGTAGTTCTGTTCAGACTTTTATTATGTACAATATAAGGTTTTGACTTGTGAATTCTCTCTGTAGATATGGTTGACCAAAGCAATGCACAATGGTTGGTAATAACTATGAATAATAAAAATGCATGAATATGTAAGCCACAGTAAATGAAAAAGGATATTACACTACAATATATACAGCAGAGCATAAAGCAACATATAAATGAGATCCCATGGTTTGGAAATATCAATTAACCAAAAACAATTAATGAATGCCCACTAGCGCAAAGAAGAAGGTTAATACCCAGTGGGATATTTTGCTGCATAGCAATTCTTCGACAAAAGGGTAGAGATATTCTTTATACTGAGCAATGTAGACAGAAACTACAAGATAAGAATTTGCTCGTGAGGCAAGAGAAAAATAATCTGCCATATTCACGATGTCTATGCCATGCGGAAAAGTTCCCTGTCTACCAACATTCTCCTGGAAAGCAGCAGAAGCTGCTCTTCTACAATTAACCTGGCATCACAGAAAGAAATAGCCATCATAACCTCGATTGCATAGATAAACAAAATATGATCAAAATTTTGATTAACACCATTTAACTATGAAAATAGAAAATTGTTTCCAAGAAAATAATCACCTCTCGGTCATAACAAGCAACTGCTATAAGATGGGGAGCAAGCTGCTCCAAAATAACTTTCATATCTGAGTTAGAGTATGCCCGACCAAATGCCCAGCACACGTACGCAGCAGCATCACGTACATGAGATCCAATGCTATGTGGACCTCTCCGCACATCATAATGTAGCGCCTAGAGGAAAACAGAAGAAAATCATTATGAATAATAAAGGTATCATTTCAATTGGTTTTCTTTTTGGCTGGGCAAGCAGATATTCAATAGAAAAAATAATTATTATAATTAACTGGTAGATTTGAAATGTGACCAACTCTTCTTTTAAAAAAGAACACAAATAGTGGAAGACATAATTATGAAGCATTCAGCTCTCTGCCCCTTGAGAAAGTTAAATAATATGAGATGTATTGAAGTTATAGCTGAAACTTCCGCTAAATTCTGAGACTGACAGCTGATACAAAGTAATGTACAAGATCGCAAGTGACTGGCAATCTATGTTGCACGAATACAGACAGGGATATAGAATAAGGACATGATACAAATACGGACATGGAATATGTGCCCTATATTGCACAACACGAACAGGAATACAGTTATGGACACGATATGGATACGAGCACCAATTTCCCATTCCCATGCAACATAGCTCACAATTGAGAAAGCTCTTTCTTAAATTCAAAGATAGCATGCTCCCTCTTCAGATATTCCTTAGTATGTAGTACGCAAGAGAAATATGCATCCATTCAAATTCGAACATGATGGGTCATACTTATCCCTACCAAGCTTATGGGCCGCAGTATGTTAGACATATCATTAAAGCCCACATTGGCAGATACTGGTACATATTGGTTTATATGGAGAAATATTCCAGTTACACTTAAAATTCACACAGGCTGAAAACATCCAAGACTAAGTTAGTTACCATGAGTTGGTATTTTGATTTCGTAAACTTATCTTAACAAATACTAGTTTCAAAGATGCCTGTCATTCAACTACTATATTAGTAAAGTTCATGAAAAACTGTCAGTTATCTAATGGTTTAAGTCTCGAACTGCATATGTTCTTGTAGGCGAACTAAAATTGGTTTAGTTCACATTCATTCACATGTTACAATCCTTTATGATCATACAAGAAACATATCTGCATCCTCGTCTAGCATATATATCAGACATGACAGTTGCCTGACAAGGGTGGAATTGTCATATATGATCTAACCTACTTTGGACTGTACCAAAGCCAATGGAAGGTCTAATATGCATCTTGAAAAGATTTGAAATATGATGGTTAACATGAAAAGCTATTCTTATGATAGAGACCATCATTAGGCTGTTTCAGAATTTGCTTATCGTCCTGAACTTATATATATATATATATATATATATATATATATATATATATATATATATATGTGTGTGTGTGTGTGTGTGTGTGGAAAAAGGTAATTTTATTGATAATGAAATTTACACCAAAATCTCACTTTTAAATCAAACAATTGACATCATACTCTATATTATGCAGGGTGCCTATTGGAGTTGTGCACAGCTCTTCGAAGATTCCGCTCTCTCCGGACATGCCAAACAGTGGCTGCCAGCTTGATATGTGTCTGCTTGTACCATCGTGTTCCCCTACTTCGATGATTGGCAATAAGATCGGTCTGCGCTGTCATATCTATCCCTGGAGGCCACTGGCACTAAGTCCAACTTGTTGCACTGATAGAGCTACAGCCATATGGTCCATGTCACGACCAGCTACCCAAATTGTTGGGCCGGACCGAGCCATGCCTAACCTACGCTTGATTATAGCGTAGTAAGCTGTTCTAAGTAAAGACAGTAATGAATCTAAGATACTAACAGTTCTAATATCACACTTTAATAGTTCATCACAACACAGCATTTATAAGCAAAAGTAAAATAATTTCAGATTTAATTATTACACTTCCAAGGTATTAAACTGGAGACAAAGTCCAGTGACCAAAAGACATAGTCTAAACAGTTCAACAACTAAGCCAAAAGGGATCTAAGCGAGACTACCAAGCGAGGTTCCCTGCGGAAAGATCCTCGGGAGCAATGACCTGGTCCTCTGCTGTGGACCCATAGTAAGGATCACAGAGCAACTCTTCCTCAGAAAATATGCCTACAACGTTTTCCTGTCAAGAAGGGAGCAAGTACTGGTTCTACAAACTAAATATAATGAGCATGGAATGAAAAGAGATGTAATAAATAAAAATCATGTCATATCATAGTCTATCTTGTAGCAGATACATTTGTCATGTCGACATATGTATATCTAGTGTTTGAAATTCTAGCAGATACCTGATCGGTCAATAGGTATAAAATGTACTGGTATACAAGTCTACATGTTATAAAATGTACGTACGTACAAGTCTACAAGCATAGGTGTACATACGTACAAAAATGCGGAATAATGGCCTACAGCAAGGTCTGCATGTAATGCAACCGAGCTCACTACTGTAGAGGGGTCTGATCACGTACTCAACTAGCAGTTTTTCTATTACCCAAGTTATAATCATGTGAGAGATACAAGAGCAGTTTAAAGCATGTGAAAGATACTGAGAGCAGTTTAAAGCATGTGAAGCATACGGTAGATATATAGAAACATGTAAGATATGAATTTCAGTTTAAATAATTGTATTAACATTGTTCATACGCAGTTCATTATCATATGCAATAAGTAAAATTTGTAGTGGTACTTGCTCGAGCAAAACAATGAAATAGAAATGCAGAGGAAGAAGCCTGGTGTCTTGTCACTGTCAAAAAGGGCATAATAATCTCAGTTCCTATTCTATGTTCAAGACTCTAACACTAGTGGTGCGACACGACTTCTAACTGGACACCTAGCTAAGTGATAACCTAGTATAGAAGACTAATATGGGGTGACACTAAGCCTATAACCAATACTTGAGTCCTTAGAAACTCAAAGATCATTTTAGAGTTTTACAAAATCCAATTATATATATATATATATATATATATATATATATATATATATATATATATATAATATGAATTGTAAGTTGTAGGTTATTAAAATATCAAAGTTGCACCTCGTTATTCGTACATCGAGACCTACGACACGCAAATCGAGACAAGACGATCAACCATAAGGTTAACAATCGTATTGTAGCGATCCACATGGCCATCTTGCCAATTTCAACGATGTAAGATCACTGGAATTGACTGATCTCGGTTCTGATGCACGAATTCCGAAATACGAATATAATAAGAATTAACTATAAGTTAAGGGTGATACATAAGAAAAAAATCTACAAACGTTGTTGTATGATAAAACAAATATCACCAACGTGTCCAGAATGGTCAAATTAGCTAGGATAGTCTACTCATAAGTCCAATTTGGACACAGGAGCAAAATGATAATTTCAAGTCAAAATGATGTCCGTCGTTGGACCCACTTTGTACCGAAAAACGTGTTAGGATAAAAGTCTACTAAACCTAGCAAATTATATGTTCACGTGTTCAGAATGACGATACGAACTCAACGGTATATCCGGAATTGGATTCCGATTAGTCGATCTCAAAATGACACGTTGACCCGAACATTTGGAATCTGGTTTGCACGAAAATGCGTACCGGTGCCAAAGTCCACTAAACCTTACAAAGTATAAGCCAACGTGTCCAGAATGAAGATACGAACCCAACGGTATATTCGAAATTGAATTCCGATGAGTCGATCTCAAAATGGTCCGTTGACTCGGACTGTGGACACCCAATTTGCACCGAAATACGTGTCGGGACCACGTTGCTCCAAACTTAGAAAATTATATATGAATTCATGCCCGAACGACAATACGAGTCCACTAGTGGTGTCAGAACTGGAATTCGGAGCCCCGGGTTCAAAATTAAAATTTTACAAGTTGGAAATTACGAATTCGGACGGCCAACTTTGGCGTCAAATTCAACCAATCAAACGAGCTCACAATGAAACGAAACTTTAGGGTCAAGAAGTTGGTTATACCAGCTGTGCACAGGAACTGGTGGCGCGTCAAATGGAGCTGCGACGGCGGAGATACAAGTCCACGAAGTTGGCTCCACGAAACTGTCCAAAATAAACACAATTATTCGGACAACTTGACGGCCGATTTTGACATATCAAATGGACGAATTAACGGCTGAAACTTTAGAGGAGTGAAGGGGTATATACCGAGATAGAGATGGAAGAATCGGATCGACGATCCAACGATCGGATTGTCTAGAAAATGCGAACGAAGTCGCTGTCCCGAGACGTGATTCTGGATTTGATTACGCGCGCGTCCCGATGGGATTTCGTGCGAAATGCACGAATAGCCTGTATTGTACGTCGGAGAGGACGGTGGCCACCAGAGTGGGGTTGCCCATGGTCGCACACGGGGCACGGGTCGTCGACAGCAGTGCGCGGTCGTCGCCATGCTGCAGCTATCACTGCTCTGCCGCTGCTGTAGCTTACTGCTGCCTTTGCGGCTGCTGCTACGGCCTTTACAGGGTAAGCGGCGGCTCGCGGGGCGCGCGCAGGCGATCATGGGCGCTGCGACGTAGCGACAGAGGTTGGCTGCAGCCTACGCGTGCTGCCGCTGCTCGTGCGCGCGCACGCGCGGCTGTGTGCGATAGCCTGCTGCTGCACTGCGTCGCAGCTGGTGCTGCGGTTCTTGCTACCTCGCGTACGCGCGGCACTCGGTTGCATGCAACCTCCGACGTACGGTGGTGGCACAGCAGTGTAGAGGAGGTTGTGGGGAAATGGAACAATGGTACGAGGAAAAAATTAGAATGCGGCTAGGGTTCTTTTTTTGAGAATGGAGGGAAGAGATTACATAAAGAGGAAGGTGCATGAGATTGGGACGGTCAAATGTTAAAGATTGAACGGCTGGATGAAAGGGTCCCTAGGCATGCTCCTGACATGTTGCTGCCAAGGTTCGTACGAGGAAGAAGCAGCCACAGTAGCAGCTAAAGTTGAAATCATGGTTGCTAGGTTTGGGTTTGAGTTAACCACCACTACCCAACCAATACTTCTACACCCTTATTCCTTCCTCTGGCTATGGTTGGGTTTTAGTTGTAGGTAACACCCAGCACATTGTTGCGGGCCATGGGGATTTGTAAGGAGGAGAAGGCTTGATTCTTAAGGAAAAAGAAGGTAATAAAATATAATAGGATTTGTGTGGTAAAAGAAAAAGAAAAAGGAAAAGGAAAAGAAGCCCTATTGATAAACTTATATGGGGCTGGCCAAGAGAAATAAGCAAATATTCATTGGCCCAGGGAACTATAATTTATTTGGTCCAATGGAATTTTAGGTTGGGATAGAAGAACATTTGTTATTATACCGTCTCTACTATATAGGGCAAAAGAGAATTCCAATTCTAATAGCAATAATAATATTAGAATTAGTCAAATTGGAATGAGGGTTAAAAGGGTGAGAGGCCCAAATAATATATACCATTTACACACAGAGTGGTTTGAAATAATTAAAAGAATTATAAAATCAATAATTATATATATATGAATTTGATCAATTATGATCATTAATGAAATAATAGCATGTGGGAGCTCAATTGGATGGCACACAAGTGGCATGCGCACACTAGACTCAAAATAGGTCAAAATCATATATTGGGTCGATTAGGTTGGATCAATGTCGAGCCCCGAAATTAACTCAAAAGTTTGGTCAAGTTTTACGGTAGACGATCAAATGGTCTAAATTGATCATAAGGTTGCGTGATGCAAAAAGAATACAAGGGAACAAGTTTGAGTGGGACATCATATACCAAAATGAAGATAATCTTGTCTACTACAAAACTCATAAAGGAAGTTTCGAGAGGTTGACATCCCTGACGCTCCAAAAATCAAAGTCACTGAAAAGTACATCTAATGATCAAAAATAATTCTAATAAGATATTTATTGAAAATAATTCATTTAAAAAAAATTAAAAAAATCCTAAAATTCAGGGGGCTCACAGTCGATGTATACTCACATTGCAAAACCAAATGTGACAAATTTTCCATACTTTGTTGGCAAAACTTGAATCATTGTCCCGGAACTTGTACCCCAAACCGAACTAACCTGTCCAGCGTTAACAATCGTCCTTGGATAGCCATAAGCATGTTCAACTGCATTTTAACTGCAAGGCCTTTTACCCAAATAAAATATGCAAGTGGCAGGACCGGACATACTGTGCGGCACTGGTTGAACGCCAATTGAGCTTCAAAATAGCAGCTAGCAGATCCATCCCAAACCCGAGCGTCCCTGACCTTAACCCGATCGGTTTTGACATTGTTTATTTCTGTGGCGAATAACCTACCAACCGGGTGGACATCCAATGTAGTGTCCCGCTCCCGTTGGACGGCGCACTATGTAATAGGCTCGTGGCAAGTCAAATTCAGTCGAAAACATAGATGGCTAGTCTGACTCAGTCATGAGTTTGGTACATGAAAACCTTTTTGGCATCAATAAAATCGATTTGGAACGAATGCTATGAGAACCCCTTTCAACTACTGGTTCGACTTCTATTGGAATAAGTCCTAGATGAAGCGGACTGTGTCTCGGCGAGTGAGCTCTATATAAGAGTTCCTTTAACGGGGCCGATCTGTTGTTGGTTTTCTTGGATGTTTTATTGATGTTTTCGCTGCTTTGTTTTTGATGAATGTGTTTTCACGTTGATTTCTGCATTCATTCTTGAGAATTTCGAGAGGTAGGATTGAAGAAGGGAATCTAATACGATGTTGGTGCCATTGCAGGAGCTCGTTTAATTGACGTTTGATCGTTGTGAAGCAGACTCCTACTCTCGACGCATTCTCTACTTGGTGGGTGATTCGGTCCCTTCTTTTATACTCCACGTCAACAAATTCTGATTGTTTCAAATGTTCAAATCGACAATACCCGGTTAAATGCATGTTGTACCGCTAAGATATAGAACATGAGATAATTGTAGCTATCTAGTATAATTAGGCCTAAAACTTAACACGATAAGCTTCACACGCAAGCCAAGCAGTTTTGGTTTGAAACCGTGAAACTGTTGAAAAGAACGGAAATAATGAAACATTGGTGGTGGCACGGTGCCTCAGGATGTTTGGTGCCAACGGGTAGCCAAATCGGGACATACAGCTTTGAGGAAAATGAATCTGTTACGTAAATTTATGGATTATGCTGCTTAAATTCTGTTTCGTGTCATGCATCTGTTTCATAGCTTAATCTGTTCATTCATCCGTATAGTCATGGACAATTTGTGCACAGGGTTAGCTTTCCTTAAAACGGTATTTGGGACATCGGAACCGAATCGATCTAGAAGAAAATTATGAAATCGTGCTTCGGCACAAGGCAATGCGGGACCTCCAGTCGAACTTGCAACCTAGGCTAATAGGGCACTGCAATGTTATGTAATCGCCCTTCATGGTGTCGATATCACCAATGATCGCATATAAGCTGGATAGCATGCTCATCTATTATCGTTTGTAGATAGTAAGTATTGTATCTGTTTTAATGTAGGGACGAGCACGGTCGTGTTAAGAAATGTTATAAAATGCTTATTTTTTTACTGCTTTAAATTACATCTTTGATATGAATTAAACTCATCTAGTTCTAAATAGCAAGACAATTTCGAATGCATGCAAATCTGTTAAGTTATTATTGTTATTTTATCTTATGGGAGTATAATAATAATTTTAGATGTACTGCATATCAATATAAATAACATGAGATGCAACCTAAGGGTTTTATATACTTGTAATCTCTTTTCTCATATTTCCTCTTCTTCTTCTTTATTCCTTCTCTTCTCTCCAAACTCCACTTGGTATCAGAGCATCTTTTGAAGGTACTATACATCCCATCCACGACTGTGCCGAAAAACAAATTGGCTACTTTTCGTCTACTTTTCATGAGTCGTCGTTCGTGGTTCATTTATGAGATCTAGGGTTTCTGCAGATCTCCGTTGGTTGTTCGTTGTCGTTTGTGGTTCATTGTGAGATCTATGATTTCTACAGATCTCGTCTTTTTGTTGCATCTGCAAGTATGGTGGGGACCGAATCTTCTGCGAGGTTAACAGTGTTGATGGTGGTAGCACAGGTGGTTCTCCTTTTACTGTTATTCATAATGATGAATTGGGAAAATTAATTACAGCAGTGAAACTCAATGGGGCGAACTACCTTGCCTAGTCCAAGTCTATCAAAGTAGTGTTGAGGGCGAAGAAGTTGAAATTTTTGACGGAAGAACCTCCGCCTGAAACGTCCGCCGATTATGAGAATTGGATGAGTGCTAATGCATATGTTAAGTCATGGTTGTCGCATAGTATGAAGCCGCACATTGCTTCTAATGTTCAGTGGTGTGAATCCTCCAAACAGATTTGGGCATCTCTAGAAGAATCATATTCACAGAAACGGAACATTATCCGTATCTATGAGTTGTACGAGTTATTGTTTAATACAAAACAAAATGGGAAGCAGTGTATGAAACCCTTAGGTTGCATCTCATGTTATTTATATTGATATGCAGTACATCTAAAATTACTATTATACCTTCATAAGATAAACAACAATAAGAACTCTAACACCCTCCCTCAAGCTGGAGCATATAGATCAGACATGCCCAGCTTGTTACATAAATCATAAAATGGACCACGAGCAAGTGGTTTGGTGAGGATATCACTTAATTGATTCTCAGACCGAACATAAGGAGTGACTATTTGTTTCTTCAGCAACAAATCACGAACAAAATGACAATCCACCTCGATATGCTTAGTGTGCTCATAAAACACGGAATTACTGGCGATGAAAATGGTCGACTGATTGTCACAATAGATCTCCATAGGAATAGGAACTATAATTCCCATTTCATGAAGAAGAGACTGCACCCACATCACCTCAAAAGCTGTATGAGCCATTGTACGGTACTCGACCTATGTACTAGAACGAGCCACGATATTCTGCTTCTTACTGTGTCATGTGACAATATTGTCACCCACAAATGTACAATAACCAGAAGTAGACCTCCTATCACTGCGACTGTCTGCCCAATCAGTATCACTAAATCCCGTTACCGTAAGCAACTGCGAAGGTTTATACAACAAATCCTTTCCAGGTGCACCCTTCAAGTATCGTAGAATATGAGATAGCCTCCTAATGTGGTTGCCGAGGGGCATGCATAAATTGACTAACTACTCCAACTACATAGGAGATGTCTGGCCGTGTAACAGTAAGATATATAAGTTTTTCAACCAGACGTCTATAATGTCCAACATCCTCAAATAACTCTCCCCTGTCAGCATCAAGCTTATCATGATAATCCATAGGAGTCTCAACTGGCCGACACTCCAACATTCCAGTCTCTAAGAGCAAGTCTAGAACATAGTTGCGCTGCGATAGATACACACCTTTCTTAGATCGAGCAATCTCGATTCCAAGAAAATATCAAAGAAGACCCAAATCCTTGGTATGAAACTGACGACTAAGGTATGCCTTCAAGTTTACAATCCCAACAGAATCACTCCAAGATATAATGATATCATCAACATAAACAAACAACACAATAATACTTACCGAGGAAGAATGATAAAATACAGAATGATCTGATATGGTGCGCCGAAAACCATATTGAATAAGAACTGAACTTGTCAAACCAAGCTTGAGGGGACTGTTTCAGTCCATATAATGTTTTCTTCAATCGACATACGAGTTTTCCACTTTCAGCCACAGCATACCCCGGTAGTTGATCCATATAGACCTCCTCCTATAAGTTACCATGCAAGAAAACATTATTTATGTCCAGCTAATGCATAGGCCACCGGCGATTAACCGCCACAGAGATAAGAATCTGAACTGAATTCAGCCGAGCCACCGAAGAGAGTCTCCATATAATCCACACCATATGTTTGAGTATACCATTTTGTAACCAACCGTACCTTGAGGCGCTCAACCGAACTATCCGAATGATACTTAACAGTGTACACCCATCAACAACCCATTGTCTGCTTCCCAACAGAAAGTGATGTAAGCTTCCAAGTTTGATTTTGCTGTAAAGCACGCATCTCATCCATTGCACTTTTCCAATCAGAAAATGACATAGCCTGCTTATAAGTTTTGGAAATGGAAATGGAAGACAATGAAACAGCAAATGGATGAAAAGATGAGGAAGCACGATATAAGAAAACATAATTAGAGATGAGATGTTTGTTCTTTGTAGTACAAAGGCGTTTGCTTTTTCTGAGAGCAATAGAAATATCATATGGATCTGTGGTGATGGGAACAGAAACCACAAGCTCGGAAGTTGATTGGTTGATGTTTGAATTCTGCAGAACTACTAGCATGTCCTTGGATCTTTGATAAATCTGTAAAGGATGATAGAGACAGAAACTAATTCAGGAATGACCGAAAGTGGTATAGGAGACACCAAATCTGATGAAAATGAAATAAGACGATCTCCTGAGGAAAAAAAAAAGGGGTAGACTCGAAGAAGATAACATCTGCACTGACATAATACTTGCGTGACTGTGGACTATAACAACGATAACATTTTTGAGTACGAGGATAGTCAAGGAAGACACACTTCAGAGGCCGAGAAGATAACTTGTCTCGATTAGGTTCCAAGTTGTGAACAAAAGCAACACACCCAAACACTCGAGGAGGTAAGAAAAAATGAGGGACACATGTATATAATATGGAGAATGGAACTTGATTATTTAATACAGATGATGGCATGCGATTAATTAGATAACATGTAGTAAGAACGACATCTATCCAATATTGTTTAGGGACATGCAAGTTGAACATGAGAGTTCGAGCCACATCTAAAAGGTGTCGATATTTGCGTTTGGATATACCATTTTGCTGAGAGGTGTGAAGGCAACTGGTTTGATGAATAATACCACTATCAACACAGAAAGTGTTTACAGAAAATTGAGTATACTCCAAAGCATTATCAGAACGTAACATTTTTATACGTTTATCAAACTAAACATATACTTCATTATAAAAAATGGATAACACATTTAGAAACTCGGATCTTTCTTTCATTAAATAACACCAAGTCATTCTGGAATAATCAACAACAAAAATAACAAAATACTGAAATTCTTTCGAACTTTTGACTCTAGATGGACCCCAAATATCAGAATGAACAAGTTCAAAAAACTGTTACTGACGACTCTCAACAAGACGAGAAAAAGAACTACGGTGATGCTTGCCTAACTGACAAGCCTCACATTCAACATAAGATGTAACCTAAGGGTTTCATGTTTTTGCAATCTCTTTTCTCATATTCTCTCTTCTCCTTCTTTTCTCCTTATCTTCTCTCCAAACTCCACTAAATCCTTGATACGCAGTATCGGTTTAGGCAAGTGGGTTCATCATGCTCACTAGTGTATTCCCAAGTGTACTAATCTCCAACTCCCCAAGTGACGAGCACGTGGCAGAAGCACGACTCTAAGCTAAAGCTGAAGAACGGGAGGCAGCTCGAAGCTGTCACTCCCGTTTTTCGTTATACGTATTTCCATTGTACGTATACGGATTTTGACCCGTATTTTATTTTACTGTATTTTCGTGTTTCTTTATGGCTTGTCTTGATGTATCTTGACTAGGGTTGACCTAGGGTTGGTTTGGTCCAACTTGACTTGCTTTGGATGGCTTGGTTTGGTTTATTTTGATGGATGGTTCAACATGTTGAACCATCCCCTCCCTTTATAAAACCCAACCACCCATTTCTCTCTCTTCATTACTTCCATTTATTTCTTCTCCATTACTCTCCCACCAACCTAGAGAGCCTAGGCAAGTGCAACTTGCTTCATGATGGATCTTCCATTTTATTGTTCTATCTTCTTCTCTACATAATTTTAAACATCTTTAGAACTTGGCATTTTTCAATTTGGTGAATATTTTCTTGTAGATCTAAGTTTATGTTATTTTCGGTTTTGGTTTTGATATATCAAACTTACTTGTTTTCAAAATCTAGTTGTTTCATGTTGTAAAGAATTTCGTTCTACCCCATTTTGGCTTATTGGAGTCCAGATTTCGACTAAATCGAAGGATTTACGAAGCTTGGAAATCATGAACTCCATGGCCATCGTACTCGAATTTTTGGAGAAGATGAGCAGTTCGGCCGCGTGCGCCCTGCGGACCGCATGAGTCTTTGGCCGCATGAGTTCCGGTCCCATCGTGCCCTATGGACCGCATGAGTCTTCGGCCGCATGCGCCCTGCGGACAGCCTTGGTCCTGCGGATCGCATGAGTCTGGCCGCATGAATCCTTGGCTGCCTGCGTCCTGCGGACCGCCTTGGCCCTGCGGACCGCATAAATCTTTGGCCGTCTTGGCCCTGCGGATCGCATGAGTCTGGCCGCATGCGTCCTGCGGACCGCCTTGGTCCTGCGGATTGCATGAGTCTGGCCGCATGAGTCCTTGGCTGCCTGCGTCCTGCGGACCGCATGAGTCTTTGGCCGTCTTGGCCCTGCGGATCGTATGAGTCTGGCCGCATGAGTCTGGCGGTATGAGTTCTCGGCCGCATGCGCCCTGCGGATCGCATGAGTCTGGTCACATGAGTCCTTGGCTGCCTGCGCCCTGCGGACCGCATGCCTTGGCCGCCTGCTTCCTTGGCCCCCATGCCCTTGCCCCTTGCATGTTCTTTATTTATTATATTATTTCATGTTTTAAATTGCTTACACCTTGTGCTCAGCCTAACTTGTGACTACCCGATTTGATGATTGTGAATCTTGGGCATAACTTGTCTTAATTTAACCCTGAACACGGCATGACAATATAGCCTTACATGAATAACTCTTGATAGTGACCCGTCGTGGTGCACTCTTGACAAGTAACTTGACATGATAATTCTTGATGGTGGCCCGCCGTGGCGCACTCTTGACAAGTAATCTTGGTAAGTAACCTAACATGATAATCTTGATATGTTGTTGTGACAGCTATCTTGACTTACTAAGTAACTCTTGTCTTGACATCGTGGGTGTTTGTGCTTGTATAAGCTACATTTCTCGTCTTGCATCATGTCTAGGATATGAATTCCTGGTCACCACGGTCAGGAATTCATACTGAATCTGACTAGGATAATGACTAGATTGATCAAGTAGTTCATGAAGAGATTTTCCAGCTACAGGCAGTCCCGTTATCTGGACGCTTTAATTGGACTTGTAGCCTGCCGTCGAGTAGGGCACATTTCCAGCACACTATCATGTGTTGCACCCCCAAGTCACCTAATCCAACTCTCTCAACTTGCAACTGGATAACCTGGATTAAGTCTGCAGGACTTGTGGCTGTTGGAACATCTCAATGCATCTTGTTAGTAACTAGGCTTGTGATAACCCTAGTTAGTTAAAGTATCAAGCCGTACTCATTGCTTGGCTGTGATTGATGGATGGAGTCTAGTCTAGTCTTGCCTAAACAAGGCCAGTACATGGTTACTTCAGTCCGTTACTGTTATGCTTTACTTATTCGATAATTGGTTAGAGACTAAGTTCTGTTCAGGTGAAGGATTACAACTCCGGTCCTTATTTGGTTTACGGGTTGTAACTTGGTTACTGGAATAGTCCTTTAGTTATCTTATCGTTTATCACCCTATTTTCTCTAACTCATATTTTTCGTTATCCTTTATGTATCATGTGCTAATATGCTGGTTTTAGTTCTTAAGTGAAGCCTCCCTTGTGGCACTTGCTCTTTTTGGGGTCTGACCCAGCTGGTTTTGTATGGCCAGATTTCGGAGTAGCTCCCGAGGATCTTCCAGCCAGATGGTGAACACTAAACGCAATCCTGGCAACGAGTGGGTTTCTTTTGCTCTCCCACTCTATTGTAAAATTATTCTTTTGAGGCGTTTAGCCGCCGAGCAAGTGTTAGCTCGTGTTGAATACTTTACTTACTGTCTGCCTACGGGCTATAACATGATTAACAAATCCTAGGGTTGATCATGTATGACTGAAACTCTTGCTAGTCCTCGCATTTTGTACGACTAGCTTCATGATCATCTGTATATGAAATGTATGGGACGCCTTACTATTGAATATCCGATGGTCTAACATCTTGTAACTATTATTACTTGCTTAAGATTGAGACACTAGGCTTGTTCTTGACCATAAGAGACTGGTGGCTTATAGATAAACCCTCATATGTCTAGACAGTCGTGACCGTATATCGAGGTGGATTACACTTCTATATACGTAGCTGGCTGTGTTTGTCCCCCGTTCTCCAGTATTCTGGTTCTGGGGCGTGACAGAAGCTCTTCTATTTTGAAATATTTTGAAGTCGATTCATCATCGAAGGCATTTTGTTTCAATGTATAAAAGGCCATGAATGTATAGAACGTCAAGTATTATTTTGTGGCGGCTTGTCGAATGTTTTACTTTTGCTATTTCAATGAATTTAGCCGCAACGGCATATGTAACATAAAAACGACATTGTCCTTCGTGGCAAGTTATCAATGACAAGTTATTTTCTTCCTATATTGCGTCTTCAACTCTCTGCATTATTTAATTTCAACTTATCGTCTCAAAAGAATTATTAAATACACGTTCTTGCCTTGTACAAGTACAATCTAGACTTGTACAGTATCACGCCCCAGCGAGATCAATTGATTTGGCCAGAATCGATGTGAGGACGAACAATTCGTCGGATCAGGACGCGACATCCAAGTACCATCACGTATTAGGCAACAAACCGTCTCATTTCTCTCCAATGTAGCATATATCTCCCACCCAACTCTCTCAATTATGCTTTGATGATCCAGACATTGGTCAACCCAAAGATGAGTATCCAGTCCACAACCGATATCCCTCGATATCATACGCTTAATTTTATCCCTATATTGCATAATCGTCTTATATGTTACCGAAAAAATATTGTTCGGTATTTGAACCCAGAAATTGTATCTTTTAAGTACATGTTCCGCATCCATGTGGCCCATAGTGACCTCCCTTCGATGAATTTCTAGATTAAATCTTAGGCATGCATTGTCTCACAGAGTGAATAACGAAGCAACCCTACTCTGCCTTCGGTTCTAGGACGACACATCTCTCCCAAGCAATTGTGTGAATGCCACCACGCCACACAAAATCAGCAGATAACTTGTCCACCTTCCAAGATAGTAGTCAATGGTAACATAATGGTTTGAAGCAAGAATAAAGATATATACGAAAACAATATGCACACAGCCATTCCTGCATGCATGTGTCTTGTGTGTACACATAGCACACACTACATTACCGGGCAAAGTGGGAGATAGAAAGTTAGAGAGATCAAGTGTGCTTCTGTGTTGTGTGACTATTCGAAGTTCTCTAAATGCTGCATACATATTCTTGGCATTTTAATACCAGCAAATCAAGCACATTTGGTCATTTTACTCATCATCATCAAGTCGTTCCCCATCAATTCGGCTATGGAGCATAATAAAACTCCATTAAAGATTTGAGAAATTTTATAATCGGTTGTTACCTGATCTTAACCTAAACAAGGTAGCTACGAGCATAAGAGGGTCATGTCATAAAACTTAGGCGGCTAGTTAGCATATAGGTAGACATATCTTATGGATATGCTAAAACCAAGGAGTACCCTCTAAGTTACCCTAGACAACAAAGAGTCTAGACAAAGGTAAGAAGATACAATTCTCTATACGGAGTTGCATTCATCTCTATGACACATAAAGCCAAAGAGTTAAAGGAATGTCAATCCAATTACTAATCGCAAGTATCCATTTATAATTACCAAATTAATATTAACAACGTGTTATAATTTGGCTAATTAATCATTATCAAGTTTATTCAAATAATCACACATTTTGTTGCACTTGCATCATGGATTTAAGTTGTGTCGTGCAATTGTTTTGGGGTAACACATTTTAAATTTACATCATATGCATTTAATGTGGGTCTAAGTACTAATTTGTAGAATTCAAGTTAGTTGGAAAATACACTTATTTGTAAAAAAATTGGCAGTTATGGATATGTACAGGACTACCAAAATTGTGATACCACTAACATTTTTTGTTGTGCCTTTATCAATGGCCTTGTTTTTATAGTCACATTATCATTCTATAATTTCCTAAAATTTTAACACGTGATTCATGAAGGGAGAGTTCATCAAAGTTTTGGGAGAAAATAGCTCGAGAGAAGAGGGGCCCATGCCTTTAAAACCTAGTTTCTACCAAGAACCCTCAACTCTACTTCAAGCCATGGAGAGCACTAATCTCTAACCATCATAGTTATATTAGAAGTAAGCTCGATAAACAAAACATGACTTCATATTTGTTCTCCGTTTGGGATAAGTCTTTATCCTTTCCTTTTTGACTTTTTTTTTTTGAGCTTCAAGGATTCACCACAATCCATTCATGTAGAGAAGGATTTATGTCGTAGAAGTTAGTTTTTTCTAAATTCTCTTCTGGGTATTTTTGACTCGTAATAAAACTAGGATCCTTATCGAGCAAAACGTAGCCCTATCTACCTACGTCTTCAGACACTATCCTGAGTAAAGCAACTCTATTTTGCCCTAATGGAGCTAGTTGTGGAAAGCACTAAAAAGGGAGAACTCTCGTATAAGTATTTGATAGCCTAGCCAAGCCAGTAGTCAGAGAGCTTACCATGGTAGAACCAACTACACTAAGTTCCTTATGTCACCCGTCGTGAACAAATATGAGACGTGGGCCACAGGTCATACATAAGTTGTTGGGTCGCATCACAGAAGAACACCCAGCATAAAGTTGCACGAGGTTGTTCCAACCCTAAGAATCAAAGGTTTTGTGAAGAATCAGATACATGGACTTGCCGCTATTGGCCAATGGAATTATCCAAGTCAAGCTTAAAAAACTTAGATTATTTGCTATCTTTCTAAGCCAAGAAGGAATGTTTGCATGCTTTCTGAAGTGGTTTGTCGAGTTAATCGATAAGCTCGATTAGAATTTGAAGAAATAAATAAAATTCGCTACGTCTTTGAGTTGTTAGTTTTGTACTTAGTATGGCAATCGGTTCCTAAGCAATTGGTTCCTAATTGAAGTAGATGCTTCTCGTATAGCTAATAAGTTTGCACTACATCTGTCAATGAGATTATACTTTTTTGGCAAACAAAGTTTTTTTTTTTCATTCTCGTTTCTTCTCCTTTTCTTTTTTTTATTCATTCTTCTTCTTCCTTCTTTTCCTCTCACTATTATTTCTTTTTTCTTCTTTCTTTTCATTCTCTTTGTTCTTCCTCTTCCCTCCATTTCTTCCACTTCCTTTTGTCTTTCTTCTCCTTCTTTGTTTTCCTATCCTGTTCTTTTTAACCTCCTTTTCTTCTCATTCCTTCTTTTTCTTTCCTAGTCTTCCTCTCTATTCCACATTCTATCTTCTCTCTTTTTTCACTTTTTCTTTGCATTTTTTATGTGATGATTTACTGAGCAAATTTTTTATGAATTATGATCAACTAACTAGTAGATCTTATTGACAGAAATATGATGATTGACTGACTTACCAAAACTAGACTCAGTCTTCTGCAAGTAAAATCACATTAGCTACAACTATATCTTTTAGGAAGTAATAAAAGAAAACAATGATACAGTGATGGTGTATTGTAATTGCCATGTTGAATGACAGAAAGCAAGAATGTAATTTCCAATCGGATAAACTAGCTTATTACCTTTATGATTACAGGAACTACTTTAGGAAAATTAACTGGAAGTAGCAACCCTCTGCGGGCTAGCTCTGCCAAAGCCAAGCAACCTCCATGCCATGAACCATCTCCCTTCAAAACCATAACTAATTAGAAATGATTCCCTAACTATAAATCAAGTTAACAACAAAAATGAAGTTGCAGCCAATGAGAAAACGGCAAAAATCATGGTAGGCGTGGATCCAATATGCAGTATGTGTGGTGAGGCCGAAGAGTCTACAGAACATCTTCTTTTGCAATACCAAGTCTCTCAACGTGTTTGGGCTTTATCTCCAATAAGAATCAACCTAAATGAGGTTCTACCAGAGTTTGATAAGTTTCTTCATTGCTTGCTAAAAGGTTAATAGAGATGCTTTCAGAATTGGGTGAACGGTTAGTTGGGAGATCAGGAAAAGGAGAAATGATTGGATTTTTAATAACAAAGGCTTTGAAGTTAGGAAGGTGTTGGATAGAGCCCTCGGGCACCTCAGTGAATATGATGATCTTAAATCGCCTAGACAGGTAGAGAATCAGCATCGGCGGAATGGAGGAGTCACAGTCAAACACTGGGAAGTTCCTAGGAAGGATGCCGTGAAGATAATTTTCGATGGAGCCAGGAAAGCTATAAGCACAGAGGGAGCGGCTGTCACTAGGGATGACGGTAAGTTTGTTGCTGCTAAAACTAGAGTGGAAGGGTCTGGGACTCCACTTGAAGCGGAAGCAATAGGGCTCTATTTGGCCTTGGAGCTTATTAATCTGTTAAACCAAAACATGATAGAAGTGAAAGGGGACTCTGAAACCTTGATTAAAGCCATCAACAATACCAACTTCCCTCCGCATGGCGTGTTAGAACGGCGGTCTTCGAGGCAAGGGCTATGGCGGCAAGGAAACCAGGGTTATGTTTTCGTTTTGTTCCTCGAGATTGTAACTCGGTTGCTCATAAGTTAGCAGCAATATCTATATCTTCTTCATCTTCAGATTTATGGTCGCATACCTGAATGTGTAATAAGGCCTATCCTAAGGGATGAGGCGAACCTGGTTGCTGAAGCTTAATTAAGCAGTTTTCTGTTGCTGAAGCTTAATTAAGCAGTCTTCATTAGCAACAAAAACAACACATACAAAAATCAAGAGATATAATAGCTTTCAATGGTGAGATAGCCTTGATTCTTGTGTCAACATAAAGATAAAGTAATAGGTTTTAATGGTGAGGCAGTTTTCTGTTGGCAAAAAGAATGGGTTGGTCATAAAGTTAAAAATCATAATAGACCTTGATCTTGACAAACCTCGCCAAGAGAAAATAGCTCCAGTACAGAAGATAATACATCCTCTGAAAAAGAAGATATTAGACGTGCAGTCAACCGACCAATACCTTTTGCAGCAGACCACCGCACAACCGTGTCCTGCACCATATAGTAGTTAGATGTGTTTATCTTAAACTGAGTGCATAAGAAGAAACAACATAAGAAGCAAAAAAACGCATATCTACCCCTGAAGTTGCACAAATCTATTAAAAAACTTTTCCATTATATAGTTGTTAGCATGTAATAGTTTTGCTGTAATGTACTACACTGAAGGTGTCACAGCATATGATAAATTTAGACATTGGCCTAGTTCTTTCAAGTAAATGGTTGATCACGACACTTTGACCATGACTTCTCCTTGATAAAATGTATCATGTTCGAGCCAAGTCTTCTACCTACCTTTTCATTTCATTTGAAAAACAGCCCTTCCATCACGATCCTCTAGTAAAACTGGATTTGCCTATTAGGATGTATATTTACACAATTTCTATCACCAATGAAAGTGGCAAACACTTCTAAATCATATTTCCATATTCCTCATAGGTGAAAATATTTTTGATCTTTAGATATTATCTCTGAACGCATGTACAAGAACCATCAACCAGAGGCAGGGGCGGCCCTGGCCCAGGGTCCCCCGACAAAAGGGGCCCAACATAGATATATCTACAAGAGAACTAGTATGTATCATGTACCATTTTTGAACAAAAAATTATTGTGGTGTAGTGGTTATAATGTTAGACTTCTACTTTAAAGGTCCTTAGTTCAAATCTTGGTGGTAATTATTTATTTTTACATTTACACTATTTTTACATTATGTATGGGAGCCCCATTTTGAAAGTTTTGCCTCGGGCCCCCATTAGCTCAGGGTCGGCCCTGACCAGAGCCCAGTCAATATATTACATCTAATAAATGATGTTGCTCAGATGTTTTTCTCTGATCACTTTCCATCACCATCTCAGTGATTGCTAAAGTTTATAAATTTTGGATTGACCTCAATGATGGAGTTATGACAAATCTATATGTCAGTAGTTCAGTCATCCATTTCACATGGAAAAATATTAAAATTTAATTAGATTCCAGAATTATTTTTATTTAATGGCCTTCTGTTCCCATTATAGGGCCATTCATAGTGTCTTGAGTCGTGATATTCCTTCTCTCCTATATGAATTTTCAAGTCTATTTTGTAAATTTCAAAGTATATGCATGTGCTTTATTTGAGTCCTCTAGCAACTAATCAAGTCAATTTACTCCAAACATTTAGTTTTCAACCTTTTTCTTGCCCATGGTTATCTTATATGTTAATCTTTGGCCTTATATTAGTATTTCTCATTTTTACCTAATACTTCAAAGTTGAGTAAAACTCCTTTTATTTGTTTAGACCTAATAAATGTCATTGCA
Organism: Iris pallida; assembly: GCA_029216955.1. Lineage (NCBI taxonomy): Eukaryota > Viridiplantae > Streptophyta > Magnoliopsida > Asparagales > Iridaceae > Iris > Iris pallida. The sequence goes on from JANAVB010028819.1 coordinate 4,436,301, forward strand.
CCTTTCAGGAAAATAAGTTTTGCAGCTACCTCCTTGACTCATATTATCAGCTTGCAAATGCAAGCAATTATGTTGTGTGCTATGGTGCCAATATTTCTCAACTCAATGGGATGATTTCGTTAACGAGCAAGTACATATTTATTGGAGAGAATAAGCCTCTCAATTTTGGTTCTACCTGATGTGGACTAAAAAACTAATACAGGAGAGAAGGCTAAATACAAAAGAGACTAATGGATACTCTCTTAAACTCCCACGCAAGTTGGAGCTTACATGTCAATCAAGCCAAGCTTGAAGAGAGAAGTGTAGGAACCAAGGTCTACAGAGAGTCTTATGAGGATAGGCCACCTGGGAAGTAGCACAAACATGATGAAGACAAACTTCCTGAAGGTTGACCTAGTACTGAATAAAGAAAGTGGCGACCAACCTCAATATGCTTAAGGGGCGTTTGGTTCAAGTTTTGGAGGCTTGGGAATGAGTTTTGGATTCTTTAACCCATGTTTGGTTTGTCTAGGTTTGAGAATTGGGGGAATAAGAGGGGCTTCATACTCCCATTCTTATTGGAAAGTAAAATCCCAGGCCCCCTTGGGAATAGGGAATATTGTTTGGGTATTCTGTTTGGACGGTAATACCCTCGTTTTACTTTCAAAATTCTAACTTCTATCCCAAACATGTGAATTAGGTAATAGAAGCATTATGAAATTAATGAAAGGGTATTTATGGAAAACTAAACAAATTAAGATTCATATTCCTATATGAACCAAACATGTGAATGGAAATTTTGAATTTTTTGGGCTACATATTCCCAACCTAACCAAACATGGGCATGAGAATGTTGAATTCATTTCCCATAGGAAAGGAATAGAAATTGGATTCCTAGGAAAACAAAACCTCCATCCAAACACCCCCTTAGTGTGCTCCGAAAGATGTGACTCTTGGAAAGCTTGATAGAAGCTTGACCTCATCCTGAAAGTATATTGACCAATCCAAATCACAACATCAATCTCTAGCATAAGCAACCCCTACGAGTGCACCAATTCAGGTGGATTGTGCAACTACACTCTTGTTGCATCCTCTAGATTCTTGTATTTTTCGCATAGATAGAAACATTTGCAACAAATAGAAGTTTGGAACAAATTATACAAAAGTTCACAAGACTTTTTGGAGCTTTTTCGTTTTATGTTAAGAGATATTGCCAATAACAATTTTTGATGGAAAATGGTTTAGAAAATGATGACTTTTCATAATTACAAGAAACAAAAGCTTGGTATATTGTTTTAAAAGAATTAGTTCTCAAAATGCCATTCAATATATAATATGAAATACCTTTTATATCAGGCATCTTCTTTTCTAGTCCTACTCTTGTGAATTGTTTATTCTTTTTAAAGGAAATTCTCAATTATATCTAATTACAGTTAGATCAGCTCATACATCATCATTTGTGGTTATATCAATTATAGAGTGTTTACTTTCTGTTCATGATCAGTGGCTAACTCTAATTTAATGGTTGAAGGAAATGGCTAAAAGACAACAGTATAGAGGAAACTGATGAATATCCCTTAGTACTACTAGACAAAGAATTAGAAGGCAATGTTAAATAACTAAGAAAATATTTGTTGGTATTTTAGGCAGAATGCAGCTGACTTGGAGGGACATAAGGAAGATTTTGGCTCTGACTTGCAACCTCCCACTAGACTTGGGCTGAATGTCCTGAATATATAAATAAAGTAATGAGGCTAGATTCGGCCTCCAGCTAGCAACACCCTGCTAGGTCTGGGCTGAAATTTCGGCATGTATGATAAACTAATGAGACCTAGGACAAGGTTTAGCTACTTAATGTAGTCAATTTCTCGAAAAATTTGCCATCACAGCTAGTAGGACAAAGTAGACGGACAACATCGCAAGGACTGGGCAATGCATTTCATCGGCTGTGAACCAATTTACACTATTTTGTCTCCCAAACCTCATTGTTTCTCCTATCAACCTCAAATCACCACCATGAGCACATGATAACTCAACCTACTCACAGCACCTGTAATATTCCCATATAATCTTTCCATTGCTTGGTCTCTGTCTTCATCTCCACAGGCCTGAAGCAACTCGAAGTTAACACCTCATTACACTTTAGGAACAAGTCAAATAGGATACTTAATAAAATCGTAAAGGTGAATGTGCATATAAAAGTGAAAGATGAATCAGAAGAACGTCAATCATCACATATTTCCTCATGTACAATGAAAGGTCTCTTGATAAGTAAATTGTCACGAAAGGAAAGATCATTTTCATCAAACCAACATGAATCCAAAGTATGATTATTATATGAAGCAAGGTGGTTGTTGAAATCTGGAAGTGGTGTCTCATAGTGTGCAAGGATAATTTACATAACATGTATACCTTAACCCATTCAAATATTTTCTATCAAAGAATATGAAACACAATCAGTCAACATATCCTGTTTTTCATCTCAAGAGGAAGATGATTTGTCTGAACCCAAAGGTCTTACAAACTTGAAGCTTCACAATTCTGTAAATGGAGACAAAAACTTGAGAAGTCTTCTTCTTCCAAGTAGCTTGATGTATCTCAGGTATAAACAATATATAAAAGGCCAGAAGAGAGGAAGAAGGAACAGCAGATCCATAAAGTTCCTCCCCTTCCTTACAGATATCCACAAAAGGTAAAGGCTAAAAGCAGGTGAATAATAGTAATCATGTAATATTGGGAAAGCATAACAGAGTGGTATCTTAAAATCTTCAACCCACCTAGCTCTTCAAATTTAATAATGTACAGCCAGGGAAGATTTCATTAGACTCTGCATATGGGTTCTGTTTAGAATGATCACTAACCTAGTATAACAACATAGAAAGTTACATATGGCAGGAGTGCAAGCACATGAAAGCATATAACTGATAACGGGGATACAAGTACAGAAATTATACAGTAGGGGTGATATAGCAAATCAACTATGGTGGAGTGGCAAGCAAAGGATATTAGACTTACTTGAGGTAGAAATTAAGGGATCTTATAAAAGTTTCGCACCATACATACCGAATCTTTCAAACCAGATAATAGCAACTCAATTATCTCCTCCACAATCTCTGGGACATCCATATCTTCTTCTTGTGTGTGTTCTAGATTTGGTATATTGTTGTACTTGTCGATGTGCTGATCAAGCATACAAGAATTACTTTTTTCAGCAGTATTCAGCAAAACATTTCCCCCTAAACAGCTATTTTGTCCCTGCATGAATAGCAAACAGATGAACCAAGGGATACCAGTAATCCATCATTATGCTGCTGTGCTCACTATAACAAGGTAGTCATTCAATATATAGTGAATTACAAGATCTCCAGCCACCAGTGGATAGTAGAGACTGAATGGATCTATACTCTAGGGATGAAAATACAATCTACTGAAAAATGGTGAGGAAACAATATCTTCGCTATCATCATTATCCTCCTAAATTCCAGGAATGAAAAAAAATTTTCCAGAAAAATGGTGAGTAGTTAGCCTATATTTGTTTTGGAATTCAGTTTTAGACACTTCTATTGTTGTCTATAGTTAGCGTCTTTCCTGCAAATTTTTTTACATATTATTATGTTGTTATTAGTTACTAATTGAGGTCTTAATTGTAAACCATTATGTAGCTACTTTTATCTTGAAACCTAAGTTTTTGTTTACCAATAGATGCATATTGAATGTTATTACTTATTATCTTGTTAGAGACTGCTCTTCATGGTTGTGTCATTCAACTACAAAAGTTTGTGAAACCCGAAGTGATTCCTTCCCATCTATTCTCTTCATTTTCTTTCTTTTCCCTCTCCACGAGACCCTAGCCTACCAACCTTCGTTGGCTTCCCTGTTCTCTAGTGGTCCACACAAGTCACAAATAGTGCGATGTTGTGGTGGTACTCAAGTTTGTCGCACAACTGTGAGCATGGGAGTGACTGATAAGATTTCAGGGGTAGTCTAGCAAGTTAAGTGTTCACTAACAAATGAGGTTTCTTAAAATAGGTTCTTGAATTGTTTCTTTCACTTAATATCCTTATTTGTTAAATTTCTGTCAGTTTCCTGCTGAAATCCAGCCACGAAAACCTGCAGTATCGAATGCTCAATCCTCTAGAAAAACCCATATCAGACCTCAAATTTACTTCCTTTTATGAATTCCTACAAAACAGAACCATAACCCTTCCATATTCATAAACCCTAACCCAACTCGTAAGTATTTTTCCTAAAATTAACATTGAGTCACCACGAAGGATGGATTTGATTGAATTGTTCTTGCATCAAGGGCTTTTGGGATTAAAATCACTGCAATCTCTATGGTCTTCTATGATCTTCACCCCCAGGATGCAATCTGCTACTCTAGGTTTGAATTCAGTAACTACTAACTATAAAGAAACCTAAGTATTCAAATAATGAAGTTCTTGCCAGAGTAACCAGAAAACTCCACAGGAGTAAGTTTTAGCTGCAGTATATATATATATATATATATATATCCTTATTTGTTAAGTTTCATATCCTTATTTGTTAAATTTCTGTCAGTTTCCTGCTGAAATCCAGCCACGAAAACCTACAGTATTGAATGCTCAACCGTCTAGAAAAACCCAAATCAGACCTCAAATTTACTTCCTTTTTATGAATTCCTACAAACCAGAACCATAACCCTTCCATATTCATAAACCCTAACCCAACTCGTAAGTATTTTTCCTAAAATTCACATTGAGTCACCACGAAGGATGGATTTGATTGAATTGTTCTTGCATCAAGGGCTTTTGGGATTAAAATCACCGCAATCTCTATGGTCTTCTATGATCTTCACCCCCAGGATGCAATCTGCTACTCTAGGTTTGAATTCAGTAACTACTAACTATAAAGAAACCTAAGTATTCAAATAATGAAGTTCTTGCCAGAGTAACCAGAAAATTCCACAGGAGTAAGCTTTAGCTGCAGTATATATATATATATATATATATATATATATATATATATATAAGGGTCGTAAAAAAGATGGGAACGAGCGACTCTGGATCGGGCGACTCGGGAGCGACGAGTGCTAACCCTAGGGGGTCCCAACTCTGGGACCCCGGCGCTGCCGGAGGCGAGACCGGCGGCGGGCCGGCCGGAGGGGGCCGGCGAAGGGGACGGCGGCTGCAGGCGGTGCAGCAGCAGGCGGCGCGGGCGCTGGTGGCGTGATCTTGGGACGCGGGGCTGGCGGGGTAGGCGGCGCCGGCGGGCCAGGCGGCGCCGGCGGGCCAGGCGGCGCCGGCGGGCCAGGCGGCGCCGGCGGGCCAGGCGGCGCCGGCGGGCCAGGCGTCGCCGGCGGATCAGGCGTCGCCGGCGGATCAGGCGGCGCCGGCGGTGCAGGAGGTGCGGCAGGCGGTGGTGCTGACGGGAGCGGCGATTCTGTAGTGGGAGGCTCGGCGACGGCGAGAACTCCCGCGGCTCCGATCGGTTCGACTGGATCTCAAATTTTCCAAACTGGATCTGGGTCTCGTCTTCAAGACGGACAGACGGATGGAGAGGGGTGGACGACGGTTACACGTCGCCGAAGCGGAAGGGTTGGAGGTAAGGAGGGTAACGATCAGGCCCCCTCGCGGCCACGTTCCTCATTTGATAGGAGGGCGGGTGAGGGGATGAGAGTGCGGAAACCGGCTAATGCGCCTGGGATCTTTTCCCGGGGGACGGCTGGTGATGGAGGAAGAATAACTGGGTGGCGACCGAAACTGACTGTGGCGGATAAAGGGAAGGGGAAGGTGGTGGACGTGGGAGGTCAGAGGCCTACGCCTTCGCCTACACCGGTCCCCCTCGGACTCAGGAGGCATCCCCATGCACGGTGGGCAAGTCGTGGGTGGACATATGCAAGCCAGGGGGTTCGAAAAGCCCCACAACCATGGAGTTCGTGCCTCCAAAGAAAGTGGGGAGTGGTTTCCGGGCCACGTTCCCTGCGGAGGAGATCGCTCAGGTGACGGCGTTCTGGGAGAATACATTGGTCCTATATGTGATGGGGAACAAACCCTTTTATGGACAAATACGGGCTTATGCGACGAGGGTATGGCAGCCTAAGGGGAGCATGGAGTTCTTTGCAAGGGAGAACGGTTTCTTCTATGTGAAGTTCGGGCTAGCAGAAGATGTTACCAGGATCCTCCAGGGTGGACCGTGGACGTTCGACGGAAGGCTTATTATCCTGAAAGAGTGGACTCCGGACCTGAAATGTGAGAAGGAAGTCCTCAATGCTATCCCGGTATGGATCCGCTTTCCGAAGTTCCCGGTGCGATATTGGAGCATTCCATTGCTCATGAGACTTGCTAGTCTGGTTAGCCGGCCGATTAAGGCAGATGATGCTACAGCCTTCCGCTCGAGACTGATGTATGCGAGGATGTTCGTGGAGATCCGGGCTAGAGGGGAGCTGTCGAGCATAGTTGAGTATGAGGTCCCTTCGGGTGAGGTTCTATCTCAGAGAGTGGAGTATGAATGGGTGCCCCCTACCTGTTCACTTTGTGCATGTTTTGGGCACCTGGATAGCTCCTGCCCGTCTGGAGGACAGCAGAGGGAGGCTGCCTCGGCTCCTACTGATACACCTGGTTCTTCTCGGGAGACGGAGCCTACACCCGGGGACGACGTAGAGGGAGAGCTTCTGCGGGAGGGAGATCAACCGATGGAGGAGGCTAGGGGTCAGACTACCTCGCCAGTGACGGCTCCTACGGGGGGCGCTATGGTCGTCTTCGCGGCGCAGAGGAGCATGGTCACCAGAGGCATTGTGACTTCGGAGATAGAGGGGCGTGGAGTTGGCGGATCAGCTAGTGAGCAAGTTTACAGTAGGAAGAGGCGGGCGGGTCCTCTGCGGGATGGTCCTCCAAACGGGGGAGGTCATTCCCCTGTGGGGGGGAAGAGCTTTGTGTTGACAACCCTGTCTGGGCACTGATGCTTTCTCAGTTTCCCGCCCACCATGCCCCTACTGTTGAGGTGGAGAAGAATATGACAGAGACGGATATGGTACCTCCCCCGGGTACCAGTTCCGAAGATGTTCAGGGGAAACCCTCACTTAATAATTAAATGACGATTATAGCCTGGAATGTGAGGGGTGCTTGCTCACTAGGGAGATGGAGGGAGATTTGTGGGATTCTACATAGGGAGAAATGTAATATATCTATGCTGCTGGAATCCAAGATAAAAGGGGATAAGACGCTTGCACGTCGGACCCTAAATTTTTGGGGCCAGCTTCACAACTTGGCTCTCTGCGACATGGCGCGTATCTGGATCAGATGGAGCTCGAAGTGCTGGGATGGGGACCTGATCCTGATGTCGGAGCAACTGATTGCCATCGTTTTCACGAACAAAGGTGGCTTTCGGTTCTTACTAGGAGCGGTATACGGCCACAACGACAGGAGACGTCGGGAGGTCTTATGGCGTGACATTGCCAGAGTGGCGTCCGTTGCTGATTCCTCTCACCTCCCGCTCCTCCTGATGGGTGACTTCAATGCTCTTTTGCACAGAGGGGAGAAGATAGGTGGCAGACCGGTTCCAGATCCGATATTGCAGGATTTCCAGAGTTGTCTTCTCCAGTCGGGTCTCCAGAGCCTATCTCGCTCGGGGTTCATCTGGACTTGGCACAACAAAGCAGTCAGGAACAGGGTGGCTTGTCAACTGGATAGGGCCCTGGGCAACGGGGAGTGGTTTCGCCGCTTCCCTCACTCTATAGCTGTGGGGTTGGCCGCTGGGACGAGTAACCATTTCCCTATCAGGGTAGGTCTCACTTCCAGCCCCTCAATACGATCTCGTCCCTTCCGATACAACAACGGCTGATTTCTTTCCGAGGGCTACTCAGAGGCGGTCTTGGAGGGTGTGTCACATCAGGTTGATGGGACCGTGCAGTATCAGATGGTTCACCGGCTCAAGCACACTAAGAAGGCGATACGGACTTGGGTGAAGAGGCTGCCTAAGACCTCTCTTGAAGATAAAGAGACGGAGCTTCGGGTCATCCAGCATGCCATGCAATCTGATATGTTAAATGGGGACCTTGCGGCTAGAGAGAAGGAGCTGATTGGGGAAGTCAATACTTTGCGGCTTCAAAAGGAGATTAGTGCGGCTCAGCGCGCTAAATGCTCCTGGCTTAAGCATGGCGACCGATGTTCCAAGTTCTTCTATGATGTCATTCGCACCAGACAACATTGGAATACCATTTCTCAGCTTCTTGATATGGATGGCAATCTGATTGGGGAGTCATCCAAGATCTCAGGAGAGGCGGTCAGGTACTACTCTGCGTTATACTTTCAGACTGATTATCTATCTGTGTTCCCAGAGGTAGTGACGAAGAGATTGGTGACTCCATATGGAAATAGCCTTCTGCTGGCCCCTGTCACTATGGAGGAGGTGGAGGCCATTATCAAGAAAGCGGACCCCAACAAAGCTCCCGGCCCGGATGGATTTAGTAGTGGGTTCTACAAGCGCCATTGGGACATTCTGAAAGTTCCGATTCTTGAGGCGGTCCAGGAGTTCTTCTCTGAGGGGAAGCTTTTGAAGGAGCTTAACCACACTTTCTTGACTCTGGTGCCTAAGAATGAGGGGACGACCTCGCTGGCGGACTTTAGGCCTATTGCGTGCTGTAATTATCTTTATAAAATAATTACGCATCTCATGTGCCGGCGCATGGAGGGGATTATGCAGGACCTGGTCTCCCCGAACCAGGCGGCGTTCATCAAGGGACGATCTATAGCGGAGCATAGCCTCCTAGCACATGAGATGGTGAGAGGCTTCAACAAACCTGGCGGAAAGAAGGCTTGTGTGAAGCTGGATTTGAGGAAGACCTATGACATGGTCAATAGGGAGTTCGTATGCCACCTTTTGTCTGCTATGGGGTTTGCTGATCATTGGGTCGCGCTGATTCGAGAATGCATATCGTCTCCTACCTTCTCGGTCCTTATCCAGGGTATTCTGCATGGGTTCTTCAAAAGCAACCGTGGACTCCGGCAAGGTGACCCCCGTCACCCTACCTGTTCATGCTTGTCATGGAGTACTTTACCTGCTTGATGGATAGGGCGGTCCATTTCGGGAGGATTGTCCCGTTGTTCAGGAGAGTTGATCCGCCGATTACCCACCTCATATATGCCGACGACCTACTGGTGTTCATTCATCCTTCACGGGAGGGTATGAACACGTTATCTGAGATTATGGGGGAGCTGAAATCACACTCGGGACTTCAGATGAATAGAGAGAAGAGCAGGGTCTACTTCAGTTCACTCTGCCTTCAGAAGGATCGTGCTGCTGCACTGGGCGTGGAGAGGAGTGAACTCCCCGTGAAATACCTGGGAGTTCCTTTGACAGTCAACTATGCTCGTGACCAGGATTGTTGTAGTCTGGTGGAGTATGCCCAGCGGAGAGTGGAAGGTTGGCAAGCGGCCGGGTTATCTTTTGGGGGACGTATTGAGTTAGTCCGATCGGTTATCTCTACCCTGGCTCAGTTCTGGCTGCAGTCTATTTTGATACCCATGACTACCATCAGGAAAGTTGAAAGAATCTGTGCCGATTTTATCTGGAGAGGAGGCCTTCATGCGATCTCTTGGGAACAGCTATGTCGGCCAAAGAAGGAGGGAGGTGTGGGTCTTCGACCTCTGCTGGCTATCCGGGAAGCCTCGGCCCTGAAACTGGCATGGAGGTTCATCAAAGGAAAATCCCTTTGGGCGGAGTGGATGCACTCTCGCTATGTGAGGAATGGCAACTTCTGGAGGTGTGGTATTGACAACAATCACTCTGTGACCTTCAAACAAATTTTGAGACACAGAGCCGTCCTCCAATCGGCTGTCAGGAGGATCATGTGTGATGGGACTGGTACTGACCTTTGGCTGGACCCCTGGATAAAGCACCAGTCTCTGGTGGACATCTTGGGCGATCGGGACCACAGGGAGGTGGGCAGAGGTCTGTCCTGTCAGCACATCATCAGGAATGGAACTTGGAGTCCGGAGTCCTACCGTCATACAGAGGGACTGGGTGAGAGTATTCACGGGATTGAGATTGATCCATACCAGCCGGAGGATATTTGGATCTGGGATCCGCCTGGCATGACTGGAGGTACTGCCTCGGGTGAGTTCACATTCCAGAGTGGCTACAACCTTATTCGTAGTGCTAATCCCCCAATTGGGGATTATGACTTCATCTGGTGCAAGGATCTGGCCAGAAAAATACAACTAAGTATGTATCACCTCCTCCTTGGTCGTCTGCTGACCAGGGACAGACTCATCTCTTTTGGGATCCAGGTCCCCAATCCGAAGTGTGCTCTATGTGATTTGGAGGATGAATCGCTGTCTCATCTATTTTTTGATTGTGGAGTTTCATGGTCTATTTGGTCTGAGCAGATACGTATGCTGGGTGGGGGTATTCCGGACAGGTCGATTGATGATATCATGGGTATTCGAGATTGCAGAGGGAAAGGCTTGGCCTGGTTCAAGACTGCTAGGATTCGGCTGGCAGCTGCTGTTTGGCACGTTTGGCGAGAGGAATCGGCACATATTCGAGGGGCTTATCACCCTTCCGATTGGTATCCTCCATAATTTGGAGTTTGATGTAAAAGAAATGGTCGACTGACGGGTGGGCGACCATTCGTCTGTATGTTGTATGAGTATTGTCTGATTTTGGAATAAAATTTACCCTTTTTCCATATATATATATATATATATATATATATATATAAAGATGGCTTGAAAGCATGCAATATTTTTGAACCACGTCATACATTATGCTAAAGCACTCAGAGAAGCCTATCGCTAACGTACCTCATTCCATACCACATTATCAGTGTTCCAGTTTTCATTCCACATAGTAACTATGCGCAATCCAGGTAATTTTGGTTCTTCCTAAGTGATTGATTCTTCCCTTAAGTTTTAGAATAGTTTGTTGCTCACTGAAACCTATCTACCAAGCCAATTGGGTGGCCCTTTGAGGTTCCCAAACAATTATTGGGATTAACATATTTATATGTTCTATAGTGGTTTTATGAGAGCCAAACCAAATTCTAGCATTGCCTAATAGAAAATGAACTCCCACTATACACATATTAAATCTGTTATACACTAAATCAAAGAATAGTGTTAATTGTATATAATATGTTTAACGTTCAATGCTACAAAAATTGATATCAGTTTTGCATGTGATGTTATTTCTAAACCATGAATAAAAACCTTTTGACTTTCGAAAACTAAGCTCTTATCTGCTGGCCCATCCAGTACAGCCAGGCTAGGTAGGGTTTGGAGGATTACAGCCACATGCTAAGTTAGATTGTTATTGGGAGTTGTAGGTACTTAGATTGGTTTAGGATTGACCTTTAACAAACTAAAGTCCCAGATTGCTACCTTAACAGATATGTGTGTAATGCAGGTTCACAATACCGGTATCAGAATCAATCATGGATCCTTCTTATGGATATCGGTATCGACTTTGGAGGTTTCTGATCGGAGTTTTGAAGTTCTTGATTTCAGAAAACGAAAAAAATATACAAAATTATTAGAAAAACAGAAAAATATTTGATACATTTAGACATAACCTTGTGTATTATTTGTTGTTTCCCATTATTATTGAATGGAATAATATTCAACATTGTTGAATTGTTCACCCGTAGTAGATATTATTGTTTAATTTACTTGTTTTTAGACAAAATAAACCCACTATAAGATACTTTTGAAAGGAATAATATCCATGTTGCGAATTTATAGATATAAATACTACTTCAGCAAATGGTAATGGTTACACTGTTTCAATAAGGAATCTTACCAACACATTCTAGCATATTGATCTTCGACACGACTAATTCATTGTGCCAACAATGTTTTTTGTCATACTAATCTCTTTTTATTTTTTATTTTGCTAAATTAGCCGGGAAAGAGAGCTCCAATTTCAGTATCAACCAGCATCAGCGGTGATAAGTATTGGATCATGGCATGCTGAAACAATACGACACAGCCGATACATATTGGTATCGGGCCAATACTACTAATTATGGTAATAGTGTGATCTCAAACGAGATATAGAATACATGCAACCTTCTGCGCACAACAGCCAACTCTTTATTCCTTTAGTTGTCTTCTCATCCAGATTAAGCTTTTAAAATATATAAATGAGGTCTCACCTACTAAAAGGATATGGAAAGCAGCCAAAGTAAAGTGTACTATGAATTACCTCTCCAAAGGATATTCTCCTGATTCAAACATATCAAAGAGCATCTCTGTGCAGGTAGAAATGGATTTCATTTCAACATTGGTATATAAAGGAAAGCAGAAACTAACAGGTGATTACCATTAGATAAAATGAAAATGTAGTAGTCAAACAACCTAAAGAATGTATCATGATAAAGCAACAAAGAACACCAAAAATCCTTCTTATAAATGGCATGGAAAAACAAAAATAGTTGAGGAAATGGCAGACCTTATAGCGCCACGATGGGGAACAATGGGGTAGACAAGTAAGCCCGATTCTTTGTGATAGTTTAACCAGATATTTCCGGAGCAAAGGGCTCCGAACTGCAGTAGTAGACTTCATCAAGAGAGAAATATCACTCCAGATAGTAGAGACCACAGATAACAATATATTTCGACTACCAATCTGCATTATTTGTATGTAGCAAAGAAATAAAACTTCTAATACAACAATACAAGCCTTAAGTAAAGAATGTTATAGACAAAATAACACCTCAGAACAACTTTCCTTCCCAATCATAGAGTTTAATTTACAACAAGAAAAGAGATGAAGAAATGTGTGAATCACAAAAAGATGAAACCTCAAAAATGATGCTACCTAAGAACATTCAGAAACAATGAATAATAACAATAGTAATTGAGCATTTTCAAAATAAATAATAAGTAAACAACATTAATATTCAATTGAATGAAAGATAGCAAGTTCATAAAATATAATAACATATAAAAGAGTATAAAGGACTATAAAGTAGTCATAAAATGCAAAAGGTCAGACATGAATAATCTTGCCCAAATTGTACTATCACAAGTACACAAAAAGATGCTTGATTTGCAATATGTGAGTTAAATCAGTTAAAATGATGCTTAAATTATATATATCAAAATATGCTTAAATTAACTAGGGGTAAACACAGGGCCGGCCTGAAGCATTTTAATGTCCAGGCAAAATCCAAAATGATGCTTAAATTTTGAATATTTGTTGTTCTACACTAAACTTCAGTTTGACATGCATAACGTGTGTTAATCAGGAAAGATAACAACAAAAGAAAGGATGGCATACCTTGAATATAGAAGCTAGAGCTTCCACAACGCCAAGTAACTTAAATTGATTTGCAACATCCTCCGTGGAAGATAACAGGACTTCATGTGCCCATTCAGTGAAGCTGAAGATATCTCAGTAAGAATGACGAAAAGCCTCTGCTCAACGAAATCTTATTTCCATAGTAATGATAATTTTTAACGAAAAATAGGCATATTGCAACTTAGAAAATCTAAGATTTATCATCAAAAAGTTTTTAAGTTTGAAACACTGACGTATAATATACCAAGACTGACGGTGTGAGAATAATTGAAGTAGTAATGAAGGAGTTTGTACTTCATAGTAACATACAAGAAAGAACTAAGAAGAAAGATGTCGTGGGAAATGATTGACCACTCATTAGCATCTTGATATTCTAGGATACAACCCATGTAATTTAATAGCATGTTTTCTGATTCTAATTAATAATCATAAAGCATACTGCTCATTTTTAAGTGGTAATGGTGGATCCTTTGTCTCCTACCTTATGTTCCTTTTGTAAGTCGTATCAAAGAAATTCCCATGTCTGATGCTCGATTGACACACCCAACATCTCTTCTTTAGCTTGTGTTCCTAGGCTAAATGGCTTCTTGTTAGAATCAAATGAAGCTTGAGGGGACCAAGTACATTTCTTGACAGGTTACATGAAATTATGGATTAGGATTGCAATTCTAACATCTCGTTATTTGAGGTATAATCTAGATTAATCATGCAAGAAGCTAGCATTTGAGCCAGAGTCTTAAATGTCCCATGATGTCAAGCTCTTTCTCTATGCACTGACAAGAAATATTGGCTGTGAAGAAGAAACACCTGATTTTTAAGAACACATTACTTGCAAAGAATAAATTATTGAGCTTTAACTATATCTCTAGAACTTTGAAAGGTTCTAAAGGGAATATATTCTCAGAGTTTATAGGCACCTTACTAACTTAGATATAAATATATCACTTCATAAAATGTCTGTAAGTTGGGAAACAAGAAGATTCGCCAGCAATGATTTACTGTCGAACCTCGTACTCGGTATAGCTTCCTTCACTCTATCAACCACCATAACATGGCATCTTATAATCTGGAAATTAGAGGAGATTATTTAATGCACTATTGCCTCCCATCCTTGAAATTTTACGTAATCCCGTGCATCAAAATAGTCATGAATCATAACGGCAAGACCTAGGATTCACTTATGCGTAAATAACTATAGGTCCTGGCATCAATTTTTATAATGTAGAACAAAACTCTACACTATGCAATTTTGCAGCAATAATATGCAGTAAATGAATTATGGAATACATGGAGTAAGCTAGGAGGAACCTGCTAAAAGCTTTTGGCATATCTGGGCGAGTCAAAAGCCTTGAAAGCAATAATCCAGAAATTCTACGTGTAGGACCCGCAGTTGAAAGATAATCCTTCGAAATATCCAATATTTTCAAGACCAAAGGTGAAAGCTCAAATCCATCTGCATAGTTTTTGTTTGCAATACTAGTGTCCACAGAAGAGAGATCAAAAGGAATTAATACAAGAATGTAAAGCCACAAAAGTGAGATGCATTTTGTCTCCATCTCCCCAGTACTTTCTTGCCGCAAGGATGACCCTGAAGCTGCAGGCTGGCATTTCTCCAACAGAGTTACAGCAAGTTCAAGATCTGAAACTTGATGAGGGAAGAATCTAATAACACTCTTGTATCCACAAACTGTAACCAGAGAGTAGATAATTATACATAGAGGCCTGATAATTTCAAGAACTTCATCAGTAACCCCCAAATGCAATGCTCTAGAGCGTACTATAGCCATTAGAGGAGCAACAAGGCTCTCCAGATAAGGCTCCAGTAGCTGACCCTGTTCTTGATACTTATCCATCTGCATAATATTAAAAAAAAATCCCAAAACATATTAGATATTAAAGTGTAAATTATGATGTGAATCACAGCATGAACACCCACAATAATCATAGTTTATCATAAATTGAGAGCGTATAATAAACTTAGGTACAAACGGAAGGATGTAGGGTACCTATAACAGAACCTGCACAGAGGAGTCTGTAAAGATAAATATATAGAGAGGATATATTTCTTAAGGAACAGGATACAATATAGCACAGTTATATAGTTTATATATATATATATTTATTTTTTTTGGAAAAAAGGTGAATTTTATTCCAAAGTAAAAGCCATAATCTTACAACATACAACCCGAGTGGGACTCCCACTCATCAATTCTCCATAGCATTTACATCAAACTCAATGTTATGGAGAATGCCAACCGGAGGAGTGACCAGCCCCTCAAAGATCCGGCGGTTTCGCTCCCGCCATACATGCCAGACCGAAGCAGCCAGACGAACTCTGGCTGTGCGGAACCAGTCCTGCCCTCTACCTCTGCTATCTCGGATCACCGTGATGATGTCCCCAATCCAATGTCCAGTAGCGCCCACTCCCAATACTCGACCCTGCTCCGCCCAGATCTGTCATGCCAGAGTGCACTCGAAGAAGATGTGCTTCATAGATTCAGGCTCCAAACCGCAAAGCACACACTTGGGGTCCGGAACAGGCACTCCAAACGATCTAAGACGATCTCTAGTCAAAAGGCGACCCAGAAGAAGCTTGTACATACACAACTGCATCTTCCTGGCTAGGCCCTTGCACCAAACGAACTCGTAATCAGAACTCAACGGAAAAGTACACCTGATGAGGTTGTAGCAACTACGGAATTGGAACTCCCCAGTCCCTGAAGATCCATCAGTCGGCTCCCAAATTCACCGGTCCGCGGGCAACGACGGATCAATAACAGTAGCCATAATGCTTTCCTCCAGTCCCTCCGTGAACCGATAAGAATCCGGCCTCCACTCCCCAGTACGTATGATCCGACTGCACAACAGCCCACGCCTGTCCTCCTGGTGCGTCGGGGCCCCCCTAATGTCTAATAACGACCGCCGATCAATCCAAGGGTCCCGCCAGAGATCCGTACCCGATCCGTCCTTCATGACCCTCCGGATGGCAGACTTGAGCACCCCCCTGTGTCGCAAGACAGTCTTGAACGTGACTGAATGGTTGTTGTCAGTAGGACACGTCCAAAAGCTGCCCTGCTTCACGTATCTGCTATGCATCCAGTCCGTCCAGAGAGAACCCCCGCTGATGAATCTCCATGCCAGCTTAAGCGCTGAAGCCTCTCTAACCTCTATCAACGGTCGAAGCCCCACTCCCCCCTCCTTCCTGGGGCGACATAACTGGTCCCAGGAGATAGCATGCATACCTCCCCTCCAAATGAAATCAGCACATAGCCGCTCCACCCGTCGAATAGTGGCCACAGGTAGGAGGATGGACTGCAGCCAAAATTGGGCCACAGCCGAGATCACCGATCTGACCAGCTCTATGCGACCGCCAAATGACAGACCTGCTGCTTGCCACCCTTCAACCCTCCTCTGGACATAATCTACCAGACTCTGACAATCCTGATCCCGAGCATAATTGAGTGTGAGAGGTACTCCTAAGTATCGCACCGGAAGATCACTCCTCGCGATTCCCAACATATCAGCCCGCTCCTCCTTCCGGGAACACAGGGAACTGCAGTATACCCTACTCTTATCCCTGTTCATCTGGAGACCGGAAACAGACTTCAAATCTTCCATAATAGCCGCAAGTGTCAGCAACCCCTCCGTCGAAGGCTGGATGAAAACTAGCAGATCATCAGCATATATAAGATGAGTAACTGGAGGGCCCATCCTCCGGAACAGAGGGATCAATCGTCCACGGTGCACAGCCAGGTCCATCAAGCAAGTGAAGTATTCCATAACAAGCGTAAACAGGTAAGGGGACAGTGGGTTACCCTGCCTAAGCCCACGGTTGCTCTGGAAGTACCCATAAGGAACACCCTGGATGAGCACAGAGAAAGTAGGGGACGTAATGCACTCCCGAATCATCGCAACCCAGTGCTCCGCGAATCCCATAGCCAACATAAGATGACAGAGGAAGTCCCGATTGACCATGTCATACGCCTTCCTCAGATCCAGTTTAACACAAGCTATCTCCCCTCCGGGTTTGCTAAAACCCCTCACCATCTCATGAGCCAGGAGGCTGTGCTCAGCGATCGACCTCCCCTTGATGAAAGCAGCCTGATTCGGGGAAACCAATTCCTGCATAATCCTCTCCATCCGTCGGCACATAAGGTGCGTAATTATCTTATAAAGATAATTACAACACGCAATAGGACGGAAATCTGCCAGTGCTGTCGCTCCCTCATTCTTCGGCACCAAGGTCAGGAAGATGTGATTCAGTTCCTTCAGAAGCTTCCCTGTGGTGAAGAATTCCTGGACCACCTCCACCACCTGGTGCTTCAGAAAGTCCCAATGCCATTTGAAAAAAACCGCTGCTGAAGCCATCCGGACCAGGAGCCTTGTTGGGGTCCGCCCCCTTGACAATAGCCTCCACCTCCTCCAATAAAACAGGAGCAAGCAGGATACTATTGCCAAATTGTGTCACCAATCTCTTCGTCACAACCTCTGGGAACACAGAAAGGTAATCAGTCTGGAAATACAACTCGGAGTAGTACCTGACAGCCTCGCCCTGGATCTCAGCCAACGTCCCCACCAGAGTGCCATCGGCATCAAGAAGCTGGGAAATGTGATTCCTATTCTGCCTAGTCCGGATCACATCATAGAAGAACTTGGAGCACCGGTCACCATCCTTCAGCCAGGAGCACTTGGCTCGCTGGGCCGAGCTAATCTCCTTCTGCAGCCTCAGGATGTTGACTTCGCCAATCAGCTCCTTCTCTCTAGCCGCCAGGTCCCCATTAAGCATGTCAGTCTGCATATCCTGCTGTAATGTACGCAACTCCACCTCCTTGTCTTCTAAGGTGGACTTGGGAAGCCCCTTCACCCAACTCCTAAGGGCTCTCTTTGTGGCCTTGAGACGACGAACCAAACGGAATTGAGCCGTCCCCTCCTGATCACTAAAGAGCCCCTCAGCGACAGCCTCTAGGTAGCCTTCCGAGAGATACCAACTGTTGTTGTACCTGAACGGCCGGGACTTCCCTATAGACCGAGCAGTAAAGCCAACCCTGATGGGGGAGTGATCGCTCGTCCCAGCTGCCAAACCCTCAGCTGAAGTGTTGGGGAAGTGACGGAACCATTCCCCATTGCCCAGGGCTCGATCAAGCTGACAAGCAACCCTATTATGAGTTGCTTTGTTGTGCCAAGTCCAGATGCAGCCTGAGCGAGACAGACCCCGCAGCCCCGCAAGCATGAGGCATCTCTGGAAATCATAGAGTATAGAATCCGGAACCGGGCGGCCACCCAGCTTCTCCCCTTGGTGCAGAAGGGCATTGAAGTCCCCGATCAAGAGAAGCGGAAGGCAAGATGAGTCAGCAACAGATGAAATACGGGAGATGTCGCTCCATAAGGACTTTCGTCTCCTTCTGTCATTGTGAATATGTAAATAAAGGTTTTATATATATATATATATATATATATATATATATATATATGTCCCTTCGGGGACATCCGATAAAATATATATATATATACACACACGTGTTCATGTGTAGATAAAATATTTATTTACATATTAAATGTGAGGGAAAAAGTACCTAAAAGGATACGATTTATGCACACAAAAAATTCAAGCACCAACCACAAAATTTAAGATGAAGGCTTTGTCGTGGATTGCCTATGTATGAAAACGATTGTCAACCAATTAGTGATTGTTCCAAATGTCAGCAACATGTTCGATATGTCATTTTGGGGACTAAAACAACACTGATTCAGAAGAAAAAAGAAAAGGTCATCTCCTCTTAGAAAAAGTCGGACAATGCATAATGTCGTTGACTTTCGTATAAGTTACCTAATGGGCTAGGGTATTATACAAAACCCACTTGTTAACCCTCAACACAACCCATAACCTTAATTTGAGACTAACGTTAACCCCCGCTTTTGATTCCGTCTTCTCTCGTTCACGGTGTGTGTATGTGTGTGTGTACTCTTCATTAAATTCTGTGCATTGCAGTTGTTCATCTCCAAAAGCCTCCGGCAACAACAATGCCCAGTGGCAATTTGCCGCCACCACTGGCACCTGCAGGTTTAGCTCTTTACAAAATATTACACAAGTGTTTGTAGACTACACTGTATTCTTATGCTTGAAGAGCTTAATTAATTTTGTGCTTTCAACCTTAGGAAGAAGCGACTAGCTGCATATCATGTAGCAAAGATCTTCCTCTCTTAAACAACTGAATTTCTTTGAAGAAATTAATCATGTTTGCCACCAAATTTGTATTGTTTCTTGCATATTATATTCTTTGTACCAGTTTATCGAGTAAGAGGAACTTAAATTAGACTATTGGATATTCTAATTTCTTATGATTCTCTTGTCTTATTCTTCTTCCGAAATACTTGTGATATAGTTTATAACAAATTGAAGTATGTTCAGCTGTCACATGTAATTTCAGATTGTGCAAATGATTAGGACCTGTTATAGTGGTTCTTATGATTCTCTTGGTAATTCACTAACGAGCGATTCTGAAAGTTTTTTTTACACGAACAAAATTAAATAGGGAAGGGTATCAGTAGTTATAATTATATATATTTTGTGAGGATATAAATGGAATAAAATAATAAAGTCGCTCAAAATCCACCGATTTTGGGTGTTTATAAAGTGACCCAAAATTACATTACACCCGTTTGGGGTTTGAGCCGGCCAAAACCAGTGCCTCAAAAAATTGACAAGCAGAAGTTTTCATAAACGGTCGGTTCCCCAGAACTTGTGAAAATACTGTTACCAAGCAGACCCTAAAAAATTGGACATGTTTGCCATGCGTTTCATAAGGTGTAGATCTAAAGAAGCCCAATGTAGATGTCCGACATATAATTTATCCCTAGCATGTCATTTGACATCCAATATCCAACATGCCGAACCCCAACCCAACAAGAGCGAGCGAGCAAAATGAGAAGAGATGTGGTTAGGTCATTACTATGGATCGGATCCTGTTGACGTCGGAGGGGTCGGACACGGCGGAGTCGGACACGATGCGGTCGAGGATGGACTTCACGAGCGGCCATTCCTGGAGGAAGTACCTCTGCAGCACGCACTCCTTGGAGTCGTGCTCGTCGTCCTCCGCCACAGGAGGAGGGCTCTTATCCGACGGCGGCGCCGAGGAGGCTCTCGAGGAGGGGTTCTCTTCTCCTTCCATTGATTGTTTGTTTGTTTGTTTGGACACACGACACTAGAGAGAGGAGTGAAAAAGCGGATCGACACAAAAAATACCCATGAAATAATCCCAGTAACCCGATAACCCGAGCCGGTTATTTCATAATTATACGGTTTACTAGAAGTTGCGCACTTGTCTTTTGTTTGTAATTTTTTTTTTTTTTTAATGTATGCTTGTGTAACAAATTTAGGCTAATTATAAGGGCACGGTTTTTTTTTATCGGGGCTGTCCAAGTGATAGTTTTTCATTATTTACAAGTTTGTCACTGAAAAAATTACTCAGGGTTATCCAAGTGGTAGGTATAAAAGATAATGAGGACTGTCAGGAATTGTGGCAGTCCTGAAAGTAATGAGGACTGCCACAATTCCTGGCAGTCCTAGAAGTAATGAGGACTGCCAGGAATTGTGGCAGTCCTGAAAGGGACATGCTCTACAACAGGACTGCCACAATTTCTGGCAGTCCTAGACATATTGAGGACTGCCAGAAATTGAGGCAGTCCTGAAAGATACTTGCTGTACAGCAAGTTCCTTTCAGGACTGCCACAATTTCTGACAGTTCGACATTCCCGAATGAAAAAAAACATGTTAGGATTTATTTCAATCTTGATAATAGAGTGAAATATGCATTTTAGGATTTATTTCCATGTATTCTTTGTGATGAAAGAAGTATTTAACCTTTATTTTCATAAAATTTAGGGTTTATTAATTTTTTGGGTGTCATCGAAATTGGGAAAGAGAAGGAAACTAGGATTTTGATGGAGATGGTGATGATGGAAATGGTGGAGAAGAAGAAGATGATGATGATGAGAAAAAAACTAGGGTTTTGATGAAGATGTGAGAATGAAAATGGTGGAGAAGAAGAAGATGGATAGAAGAAGAAGAAGAAGAAGAAGAAGAAGAAGAAAGCTAGGGTTTGTGAAGAGAGTGAAAATTTGAAATGAGAGTGATTTTTCGGGTTTGGGGGGGGCTGTGGGGTTTGGACAGCCCCTGAATGAAAAATTTGGACAGCCCGAGTAAAATTTCCTCAAAACCTGGCTAGCCCTAATCCTGGCTAGCCCCGATCAAAAAAAACCTGTGCCCTTATAATTAGCCCAAATTTATTTTAAGAGAGTAAGAAAATATTTATAAAAAAAAATATTTTTGAAATGGTGAAAATTTATTGTAGTTGGAAGTATTTAATTACTAGTGGTTATATTTATCTCCTTCCTCCCCCTCTCCTCCTGCCCTTTTCTCCATTCGCCCAGAGAGTACGGCCTCCTTCTTCGTCGACGCGGTGTGGCGCGCGCCCCTGCAGAAGAGCCGGCCGGCCAAGCCCCTTTCCCTCCCCCTCACCTTCCCCTCTTCCCTCCGAGGTTGATTAGATGCATCCATGGTCTACCATCGATCGATTTCTCAGCAGCCGAAGTTACTTCCCTAGCACTGTCACTCCCGTTTTCCGTTATACGTATTTTCAATATACATGTACGAAATTTTGACCTTTGTCAGGTGGCCCATACTTTGACTTTGTCTTGCTTATGCCTTGTTTTGGTTTAATCTTTACTTGGATTAGTTTTGGTTTGGTTCACCTTGGCTTGGCTTGGCTTGGCTTGGCTTGGCTTGGCTTGGCTTGGTTGATTTGAGATGAGAAGGGTTAGTATTTAAACCAACTCCTCTCTCTCTCTCTCTCTCTCTCTCTCTCTCTCTCTCTCTCTCTCTTCATTACTTCTCATTTATTTCTTCTTCTTCATTTACTCCTTCCACCAACCCAAGGCAAGTCCAACTTGCTCCATGGAAGACATGTTGGATCTCCATTTTTTATTATTCTATTCTCTTCCCTACAAGATTCTTAGCATCTTTAAAACTTAAAATTTTCGGTTTTGATGGATAGATTTTTGTAGATATAAGTTTTAAATTTTCTTATTTTTCTTGGTTTTGATTTCTAAAAACTTGTTATTTCCAAAAACTAGTGGTTCCATTTGTGGAGAATTCAATTCTACCCAATTTTGGCTTTTGAACCACATAATTTTGATTTATTTTGAGGAAGTTATGGCATTTCTTGTGTTCATGGGTTCCCCACACCTTCGGTACTGTTGGGACAATAAACAGTGCGTCGCGCACCAATCGGTGCCGCGAGCCAATCGGCGTCGGGCGCCAATCGGTGTTGCGTGCCAATCGACGTCGCATCGCCAATCGATACCGCGTGCCAATCGATGTCGTGTGTTAATCGACACCGCGAGCCAATCGGTGATGTGCGCCAATCGGTGTCACGTGCCAATCAGTGTCATATGCCAATCGGCGCCGCATTGCCAATCAATGTCGCATGCCAATCGACACTGCATGCCAATCGGCACCACATTGCCAATAGGTGCCACGTGTCAATCGGCGCCGCATTGTCAATCGGTGTCGCATGCTAATCGGTGCCGCGTGCCAATCAATGCCGCGTGCCAATCGGCGCCTCATTGCCAATCGACATCGCATGCCAATCGGCGTCGTGTGCCCGCGCGCGAATGACTGTTGTTGCCTGTTTAAGCTATTTTGTAGCAAAAATATTAAAAAACTCAAAACATGAAAGTTGTAGATCTTTGTCTTGGCTTCAAGAATCTTCATGTCTCACTTTAATTAGAGTTCATATGCGACTGATAGTTTCAATCACCCATGGGTGTTCTTGATTTTCTTTTCAAGTTTTTTGTAGTTGGCCTAAATTGTAACGACCCGACTTGATAATCTTGAACTAGTAACTTGAACTTGAACATGACAACATGATCCCATCTTGATAATCTTGATAGTGGCCTGTCGAGGCGCACTCCTGACAAGTACTCTTGACATGACAAGTAAACCTGACATGATATGTGTAATTTTGATTGCTGTTGCGACAGCTTTTCCTGTCTTGCTAAGTGTAATCCTTGTCTTGACTTCGTGGTTAATTTTTCTTAATTATGACTGTACAAGCTACCTGTCTCGTCTTGCATCATGTCTATGACAAATTTCTGGTTACCACGATCAGGGATTCATAATGAATCTGACTAGGTTAACGACTAGATTGATCAAGTAGTTCATATAGAGAGATTTTCCAGTTACAGACGATCCTATTATCCCGGCCACACATGTGGACTTGTAGCCTGCCGTTGAGTAGGGCGCATTTCCAACACATTGTCATGTGTTGCACTCCTTGTAAAGCTAAAAGTTTCTCTTAAATCTTGATAAACTCTTGTAACCCCCGCCTGGATAACCTGGATAGTCTACAGGGCTTGTGACAGCGGGAACATCTCAACTGCATCTTGTTAGTAACTAGGCCTGTGATAACCCTAGTTAGCTAATGATAGCAAGCCGTAGGACTTGATTGGCCGTGCGTGAATGATTATCTCACGATTAATATGGGAATTATATTCCATCTCTTATTTTTCTAATACAAGCTAATGTGTTCTTCTAACTCTGTCTTTCATGTTATTTAATTATGTTCTTTTATCAGTTCTTCTATTCATTTTTATGCTGGTTTTAGTTCATAAGTGGATCCTCCCTTGTGGTACTTGCTCTTCTGGGTTCTGACCCAGCTGGTTTTGTGTGGCCAAATTTTGGAGTAGCACCTGAGAATCTACCTGCCTTCCAGCCAGATGGTGAACACTAGGAGTAATCGTGGAACGAGCGGGTTTCTTATTTTGCTCTTCCACACTAATATAACTTATTCTTTTAAGGCGTTTAGCCGCCGAAAAAGTTTTAGCTCGTGTTGAAACTCAATTTCTGTCTGCCTAGGACTGTTACATGATTAGCAAATCCTAGGGTTGATGTATGACTTAACTCTTGCTAGTCTTCGTATTTTGTATGACTAGTTTCATGATCATCTGAATATGTAATGTTTGGGACGCCTTATTTTGTATGTCTGATGATCTAACATCTTGTAATATTTATTTGCTTGCTTAAAATTGAGACACTAGGCTTGTTCTTGACCATAAGAGACTGTTGGCTTGTAGATAAACCCTCATGCATCTAGACAGTCGTGATCGTATTACGAGGTGGGTTGCACTTCATTGTACGTAGCTGACTGTGTTTGTCTTCCGCTCTCCAGTATTCTGGTTATGAGGCGTGACACGGTTTAAGTGGTGGCCTATGTAGGTCTTGTAAAACAAGATATGTGAGGGTTTTAATGAATAGATGTTTCAATCAGCATTCGCCCTTGATCTCTACTCGTGCTTTCTAATATTCTTGAATCTTGACCTGATAAGGTGCATTATCCTTGATCTATCTTGGTCCTTCCTTATTGTTCTGTCACTCTCCGTTTTCGAAATACGTAATTTGCTTTTTCTTGTATATGGTATCTGGCACCTGTATCTTGATTGCATGTAACCAGTATTTGCACCCGGCCATGGCATAGAACAATATCTCATCACAGATTAGTGTGCCACCCCTTGTCCTTGTTTGGTTGTAGGCGTGGCTCACTGCTTCGATGATAGGATTTCTGGACCGTGTTGTTGTTAGGATTCTATTTATTTAATTAATTTAATTAGTTGTATCATGTAGCATTTAACATGTCATTAGTTATATTGTTAGGTCATGTTAGGGTTAGGGTTTAGTGAGCCAATACCCACCACTATATATATTATCTTCCTCTCTCTCTTTTCTCATTCACTCTTTCATTCATTTCCCTCAACCAACCCACTTAAGAAAGTACATCTTGCACAAATGAGAGACCACTTGCATTTTTTATTTCTTGTTATTTCTTTGATATTATTAGTCTAGATTATTCATCTCTTCATTCTCTACAATTTTAGTTGTTGGAGTTTTTAATTTTAATGGATAGTTTTGTGTATATCTAAGTTTCTAAACTAGGGTTTTATGGGTTTTCGTGGTTTTGATCTATCAAACTTTGTTGTTTTCGAAAACTAGTTATTCCATGTTGTGAAGAATTTGATTTCATTCAATTTTGGCTTTTATTTTGTCACGCTCCGACTCGGAAAATCGCTCGTCCTCACATCGATTTATCCGAATCATCATCCTCGTTGGGACGTGATGTCGTACGAGTCTGGAGTTGCACTCGTACAAGACAAGATGACAAATTCTCAAATGGTTATCTTTGATTTGATATTAGCAAAAGGAAGAAAAAAGGGTATACAAAACAATTCTCTTTATTGATAAATGAACTGAGATTACAAAGGCTTTCAATAGCCTAACTGAATATGCCAGATTGGCTACAACACTCAAGTTCTCTCTTACCCACAAAGGATTCCATCATTCCATACATCATGCCTTCTATATCTCGATCGCATCAATCTTGTTGCATGTCCGAGCGTCAATGCGATCACACGCTTTAAAAGCTACGACATTCCATGCCTCAGCGCGATCAAGCAAAGCTTCGTCGCAAGCAGACCATTCCCTGAACCTGCTAGCAAACTAGTGGGGGATTAGTACTTTCGTCCTCGCTGTACTTATCAAAGACCCACTTTAACTAAACCAACATTTAGTAATATTTTGATTCATACAACATACAATTTAGTTATCTTTTTATGTTCTCCTTAGGATCGATTTTATGGCATATTCGAAAGCAGTAAAATATGTTATCATAAAAAGCATGTTATTTGATTCGTATAAGCAAGCAGGCACAATAGCAATCTCGTGTTGTTTCATGACTTCTTACCAATATCGACGCATTCGCCATTGCACTGACGCAAGGTGAATACGCCTCGTTCCTTCCTGTCATATTATAAGTGCTATGTGCAGGATCTATTGTTCCTGCACTTTCGGGCCACCGTTCCTCAACTATATGAAGGTCTTTGACGTATCCACGCCATAATAGACTAAAGGTTTTTCTTTTTTTCTTTTCTTTTCTTAATTTGGGTAGCCCAGCGCCTTACGGGATGGGTTGCTATTCCAATAACTAGAGGCTTACCATTGCATACCAATAAGTGCAGCATTCACATCAATAACCGGTCGCTAATCATCTTAGAGATGTGTGCCTAGCAAAGTTTAACGTCCCTCCTAGGCCAAATGGTTCCGGTGCCCTGGCGCAAACCCGTTCGAGGGAACACCCGTGCACGGGAGATTATCTCCAATCTATTTCTCAAGTCCATTCGACCATGCAACGTGCGTCTTATTCAAACAACCAAACATATCTTGAGTTCATGACTCAGACTTCGTATCATCTCATATTTCTTAAATCAACTTTCTATGTTCTCACATTCCATACTTCGTTTTAATGTTCAATAACATCATGCCCCAACTCAATGTTCGTCAACCGAACGACCCGAAGGTCCCAAAAAATTTCGAGTTATAGAACATTGAATACCCTATCAAAATGTTCGAGACCTTCAGGTCGTTCGGTTGACGAACATTGAGTTGGGGCATGATGCCATTGAACATTAAAACGAAGTATGGAATGTAAGAACATAAAAAGTTAATGTGAGAAATACGAGATGATACGAAGTCTGAGTCATAAACTCAAGATATGTTTGGTTGTTTGAATAAGACGCACGTTGCATGGTCGAATGGACTTGAGAAATAGATTGGAGATAATCTCCCGTGCACGGACGTTCCCTCGAACGGGTTGCACCGGGGCGCTGGGACCGTTTGGCCTAGGAGGGACGTTAAACTTTGTTAGGCACACATCTCTAAGACGATTAGCGACCGATTATTGATGTGAACGCTGCACTGATTGGTATGCAATGGTAAGCCTCCGATTATTGGGATAGCAACCCATCCCGTGAGGTGCCGGGCTACCCAAATTGAGAAAAGAAAAGAAAAAAGAGAAACACTTTTAGTCCATTCTGGCGCGGATATGCCAACGGCCTTCATATAGTTAAGGAACGACGGACCGAAAGTGCAGGAATAATAGATCCTGCACATAGCACTTATAACATGACAGGGAAGAAATGAGGCATATTGTCACGCCCCAGAACCAGAATACTGGAGAGCGGGGGAAGACACAGCCAGCTACGTATATTAAAGTGCAACCCACCTCGCTATACGGTCACGGCTGTCTAGATACATGAGGGTTTAACTACAAGCCATCAGTCTCTTATGGTCATGAACAAGCCTATTATCTCAATCTCAAGCAAGTAATAGCAGTTACAAGATGTCAGAGCACCAAATATACAATAGTAAGGCATCCCATACATTACATATTTGAATGATCATGAAGCTAGTCATACAAAATGTGAAGACTAGCAAGAGTTTCAGTCATACATGATCAACTCTAGGATTTGTTAATCATGCTACAGCCCGTAGGCAGACAGTAAGTAAAGTGCAATCGAGCTAACACGTGCTCGTCGGCTAAACGCTTCAAAGGAATACTTTTATAATAGAGTTGGAAGAGCCAAAAATAAAACCCACTCGTTGCCAGGGTTACGCCTGGTGGTCACCATCTGGCTGGAAGGTAGGGAGATCCTCTGGAGTTGCTCCGGTATCTGGTCATGCAAAACCAGTTAGGTCAGATCCCAGAAAGAACAAGTGCCACAAAGGAGGCTCCACTTAAGAACTAAAACCAGCATATCAGAACATAAAATAAGATAGATAATAATAAGACATGAAAACTAAATAAGGCAATAATTGGCAAGAGGATAAGAAATCATTCCGATCAGTTATTGATAAGGTAAGCATAAGCAATCATGTTCCGAAGTAGCCAGGTACTGGAACAAGACAAAGCTTGGACTGATTAGACTCCATCCAACATTCACGGCCAAGCAATAAGTACGGCTTGATACTTTAACTAACTAGGGTTATCACAGGCCTAGTTACTAGCAAGATGCAATGAGATGTTCCAGCAGCCACAAGCCCTGCAGACTATTCAGGTTATCCAGACAACATTAGGGGTTGAGTTCATGTGGGTACATCGTCCAAAAAATGCATGTACCCTTAAGTAGCTTGGAGGGTGCAACACATGACAGTGTGCTGGAAATGTGCCATACTCGACGGCAGGCTACAAATCTCATAATGGGGCGCCCAGATAACGAGATTGCCTGTAACTGGGAAATCTTTACATGACTACTGGATTATTCTAGTTATTAGTCTTAGTCAGTTTCAGTAGGTATCCCTGACCGTAGTACTCAGGGGTCCTTGCCCTAGACATGATGCAAGACAATACTGGTTCATTTGTACAAACACAATCGTCCACGGTGTCCAGGCCTTTCATTCTTATCATGTCAGGCTAGCCGTCGCAACAGCATTCAATAGTTTCCATCAGGCTTACCTGTTATATCATGTTATGTCATGTTATGTCAAATTACTGGTTATACCATGCCGTGTATCAATTCGTGATCGAGTTCATGAAAAAAAGGGCAAACGGGGTACGCCAAGGGGCTCAAGGCCTATACGCTAGTGAGACTACGCTAGGCCAAGGAGCCCCGAGCGTAAAAATAGCTCTACGCGAGCAAGACCAAGGAAAGACAGCTCTACGCGAGCGAGGCTGCACGCGAGCGAGAGAGTCTACGCGAGCGAGACTCTATGCGAGCGGAAGAGTCTATACGAGCGAGACTCTACGCGAGCAAGGCTGCACAAGAGAAAGACTCTACGCGACCGAGGCTGCACGCGAGCGAGAGTATCCCCTACGTAGAGTTCGAATGAACTCTGCGTAGAATGGATTACGCGGGCACGTGAGAACGTGTGCGTAAAGGGAAAGCACTACGCTGGCGCGTAAGAACGTGTGCGTAAAGGGCTCGTCTTCTCTCCATGGCCGAGACAAGCAGCCATGGGACTCATATGTTCGAATTTCTCGTTAGACAACATCGAATTGAACCACAATTTTTCCATAGAGTCTTCCCGCTCCTTATTTGATGAAAATATAATAGATGAATAGTCATTTTTTATTGGATTTCCTATCAGAATTAAGCATATTATCCAATTATTACATTGGGATTGTTAACTTATTACATTAGGATTGTTAACTAACAACAAGTTAGTATTGAAAGAAATAGTTTTCTTTTGGAGGAATCTGGGGTATCACTTCAATATATATTATGGTAAAATCCTTTCCTCAATTAGAAATAGAAAGACAGGCTTCTCTGGTGTCATAAACAATAAATTCTTATCGAAAGGATAAATATAGTTTCTCCCTATAAATGAAGAATTTATTCTCGTATAATCTCATATAATCAAATAATAAGTTTCTATTGCAACATGGAATGAAAAAGACAATATACAGGATGGGTGAGCCATTCCTTTGGCTTGATCTATGGCCTAAAACTGTAGGATAAAAAATGATCCAACTATCCCAAGGATCAATAATAAATTCTATGGATCCAACAATAAACAATAGAAGTATTGAGTTGTTTAGTCTTCGATCTTATCTTGTATTTAGATCTTGTATATATACATAGGTAAGATCTGTACATATGAAAGATATATGCCACAATATATGATGCTCATCTCTTCCTCCATTAGTTGATACTTCAAGGGAGGTTTACCTGGAATGAAAGAACAAAAATTGATACATGAAGGTTTAATTACTGAATCACTTCCCAACGGTATGTTCCGGGTCCGTTTAGATAACGAAGATCTAATTTTAGGTTATATTTCAGGTAGGATCCGGCACAGTTTTAAACGGATACTGCCAGGGGATAGAGTCAAAATTGAAATAAGTCGGTATGATTCAACCAAGGGACGTATAATTTATAGACTTCGCAGCAAAGATTCGAACGATTAGATGATTTTTGAAAAAATTCCTTTCATAGGGATACAATTCAAAGTTAAAAAATACAAGAGACTTCTTTTCTTCCAAAGAATAGATTCAAATTAAGATAAGGAGTGAGGTGAGATATATGAAAATAAGGGCTTCCGTTCGTAAAATTTGTGAAAAATGTCGACTGATTCGTAAGCGCGGACGAATTATAGTGATTTGTTCCAATCCGAGACATAAACAGAGACAAGGATAATTTTTCTAAAAAAAACTTTCTAAGGGGGTCCCTACAAAAATAAAATAAAGGATTTGTTTTAACATAAAATGGATATCTCCATATCTTTCTGTATATTTCTGATTCATATTTATGAGATGATAAAATATGGCAAAACTTATACCAAAAAATAGGTTCACGTAGGAATGGACGTATTGGTTCGCGTAAGAATGGACGTAGAATACCAAAAGGAGTTATTCATGTTCAAGCAAGTTTCAACAATACCATTGTAACTGTTACAGATGTACGAGGCCGAGTGGTTTCTTGGTCCTCCGTCGGTACTTCTGGATTCAAAGGCACAAGAAGAGGGACACCCTATGCAGCTCAAGCCGCTGCTGTAAATGCCATTCGTACTGTGGTTGATCAGGGTATGCAATGAGCCGAAATTATGATAAAATGTCCTGGTCTCGGAAAAGATGCAGCATTACGAGCCATTCGTAGAAGTGGTATACTATTAAGTTTCGTGCGTGATGTAACACCTATGCCGCATAATGGATGTCGACCTCCTAAAAAAAGACGTGTGTAGAAATAAGAATTAAACGTATTTCAAGAGAAATAAATGATTCAATGATCTGATCAAATAATAATATTAGTATGATTCGAGAGGAAGTAACAGGATCCACTCGAACACTACAGTGGAAATGTGTTGAATCAAGAGTAGACAATAAGCATCTTTATTATGGTCGTTTCATTCTATCCCCACTTATGAAAGGTCAAGCCGATACAATAGGTATTGCCATGCGAAGGGCTTTACTTGGGGAAATAGAAGGAACATGTATCACACGTGCAAAGTCTGGGAAGGTGCCACATGAATATTCTACAATAGTGGGTATTGAAGAATCAGTACATGAAATTTTAATAAATTTGAAAGAAATTGTATTGAGAAGTAATCTGTATGGAGTTAAAGACGTATCCATTTTCGTCAGGGGTCCTAGATACGTAACCGCTCAAGATATCATCTCACCACCTTCTGTAGAAATAGTTGACACAACACAGCATATAGCTAACCTGACGGAACCGATTGATTTATGTATTGGATTACAAATCAAGAGAGATCGCGGATATCGTACAAACCCCACAAATAACTCTCAAGATGGAAGTTATCCTATAGATGATGTATCCATGCCTATTCGAAATACGAATCATAGTATTCATTCTTATGGGAATGGTAATGAAAAACAAGAAATACTTTTTCTAGAAATATAGACGAATGGAAG
>JANAVB010028819.1:4490317-4675317 GCA_029216955.1 Iris pallida
ACCTCATCATACGATTCATTTAAGATCCATCTGTCTAGATATCATTATATACATCTAGAAAGCCGTATGCTTTGGAAGAAGCTTGTACAGTTTGGGAAGAGATTTTTTGATAAAAAAGAGGAATCTACTTCAACCGATATGCCCTTAGGCACGGCCATACATAACATAGAAATCATACTTGGAAAGGGTGGACAATTAGCTAGAGCAGCTAGCGTCGGATCGAAATTCCTACTACATGGAACTCTCATTCTCCGGAAACAACCAAGTTTAGTAGATCAAAATCCAAGAAATCTGAAAATACAACAAACTTAGATCTATAAGAAATAAACCATGAAAATTAAAAATGCTAAGTACTAAAGTGTCTTAGGATCTCGTGAGAAAGACAATGGAACAACAAAAAATAGAGTTCCTCCATGAACCAAGATGCACTTGCCTAAGCCTCTCTCTTGGTAGGTGGAGAGAGTGTTATGAGGAAGAAGGAGTTAATGAGAAATGAATGAGGAGAGAGAAGGGTTGTTGGGTTAAAAATGATAGATGGTGGTAGGTAGAGGTTTGCATACTAACCCAAACCGAACCAAACCAAGCCGAACCCAACCGAACCCGATGCATGCCAAAGCTAAAATAGACTACACAAACCATGAAATGCTAATTAACCCATGCCAAATGTAAGAACCCAAGGCTAGCCAGTTAAGACAAGTCAAAATACGGGTCCGAGATATGTACACGTATACCAAAATACGTATAACAAAATCCGAGGGTGACAACTCTACCCACCTTAAAAGAATTCCGTCCACGGAATTTAATCAAGGGGCTAGAGATGTCGAGCAAGTTATACTAATCACAGGCAAGTTATACTAAGCAATCAATCAAGCAATCACTCATGCAAGTAAGGAATTAAAGGCATAAGGCATAAAAAAGATATTATACCTTATGAGTCAAACAGTTCGGGATATCGCGATCGGATATCATCCTCACGCTCCCACGTTGACTCACCCAAAGAGTGATGACCCCAAGCAATACGGACTAACTTGATAGTCTTGTTCTTGAGTATCTTCTTTCTTCGGTCTAATATGGATACGGGTCTCTCCTCATATGAAAGGTTGGTACCAACAACCAATTCTGAATGATCAAGGACATGACTCAGATCCGGGATATACCGTCGCAATTGGGATACATGGAAGACATCATGCACCTCACGTAATAACGACGGAAGAGCGAGACGATAGGACACATCGTCTACTCGCTCTAGAATGTTGAATAGCCTTATATACCTAGGACTAAGCTTTCCTCACACGCCAAAATGAATGACGCCACGGTAGACGAGATCCTAAGGAATACATGGTCGTCGACAGAAAATTCAAGAGGTCGTCGATGAGAATTGGCCCAACGACGTTGGCGATCTTGTGCAACTCGAAGATGATCCCTGACTTGCCGGACCACCTCAATAGTCTGTATCACCATTTCTGGTCCAAGCATCTGCCTTTCGCCTATATCATCCCATGTTAACGGAGATCTGCACTTTCTGCCGTACAAGGCTTCAAAGGGTGCCATCTGGATACTGGCCTGAAAACTGTTGTTATAGGAGAACTCTACAAGATGCAGGTGATCTTCCCACGAACCATCGAAGCGAGTGCACATGACCGCAACATATCTTCAAGAGTCTGGATCATGCGTTCTGACTGACCATCTGTCTGCGGATGATAAGCTGAACTGAACTTGAGACGAGTCCCCAAACTTTTTTGAAGACTCTGCCAAAAGTGCGATATGAATCTTGAATCTCTGTCGGATACAATACTGATTAGTACTCCAAGCAACATGACTATCTACCTGAGGTACATCTCTGCAAGCTGATCCGTCGACTGACCAATCCTGAAAGAAAGAAAATGAGCTATCTTGGTGAGTCTGTCGACTATAACCCAGATAGCATCTCTTCCAGCTGGGGTTCTAGTTAACCCAATCACAAAATCTATGGTAATGTGCTCCCATTTCTATTCTGGAATCGGTAAAGGTTAAAGAAGTCCAGCCGATCTCTGAAGTTCAGCTTTAACTTGTTGGTAAACTAAATATCGAGAGACAAACTGGGCTATCTCCCTCTTCATGCCGTTCCACCAAAAATGCAGTCGGATATAATGATACATTTTTGTACCGCCCGGATGAATCGAATACTGAAAACTATGAGCTTCTGCCATGATCTCCTGTCTGATATCACCACTAGGTACACAAAGATGCCTTCCATGTCGAAGTGTACCATCCTCATGGATACATAACTCTGGTCTTCGTCCTACTGCACATTCTGCCCTAAGCCGCTGAAGCTTAGAATTTGCTGACTGAGCTATCTTGATCCTCTTAACTATACTGGACTGAACTTGCATACTGGCCATCAATGCCACATTGGTAGGAAGGATAACTTCTATACCCATCTTCTGAAGATCTGCTAACAATTCTGGTTGTGCTGTTAGAAAATAAACTCCGGCTCTTCTGTTCAATGCGTCTGTAACAACTTGGCCTTTCCAGGATGATACTACAGGTTGATGTAATAATCCACAAGTAGCTCTAGCCATCTTCTCTGACGCATGTTAAGATCCTTCTGAGTAAACACATACTTCAGGCTCTTGTGGTCAGTAAAAATCTCCACCCTATCTCTATACAGATAATGCCTCCATAACTTCAATGCAAAAACTACTGCTGTCAGCTCCAAGCCGTGGGTCGGGTAATTCCTCTCATGATCACGAAGTTATCGTGACGCATAAGCTATTACCTTCCCATGCTGCATCAAAACACGTCCTAAGCCTCTGTCTGAAGCATCACAATACACTGAGAATCCTCCGGTCCCATCTGGAAGCGTGAGAATGGGTGCCGTCATCAAGCCTCGCTTCAACTTCTCAAAAGAATCCTGATATTCTGCCGTCCAAGCAAACTGCACATCCTTGTGGGTCAACTAGGTCATGGGTGCTAAAATTCGTGCAAAGTCTGAAACAAATTACCGGTAGTAGTCAGCCAAGCCAAAAAAACTACAAACTTCTGCAACTGTGCTGGGTACCGGCTATGTCTCAATAGCCATGATCTTCTGGGGATCCACTTCCACTCCACCTCCGGTGATGATATGACCCAAATATGAAATACGATTGAGCCAGAACTCGCATTTACTGAACTTCGCGTACAACTAGTGTTCTTGGAGAATCTGGAGGACAACTCTGAGATGCTGCTCATGCTCCGCTCCACTCTTGATGTAGACCAGGATGTCGTCTATGAACACAATCATGAACTGATCCAAATAAGGCATGAAGATACGATTCATGAGGTCCATACAGCCGGCGTATTGGTTGCTCCAAAGGGCATAACAAGAAACTCCCAATGTCCATACCTGGATCTAAATGCCGTCTTTGGGATGTCTTGCTCTCTGACTCTGATCTGGTGGTATCCTGACCGTAAGTCAATCTTTGAAAATACGGACGCCCCTTTGAGTTGATTAAACAAGCCATCTATCCTCGGGAGAGGGTATCTGTTCTTGATTGTCATTAAGTTCAAGGTATGATAGTCAACACATAATTTGGACGTACCATCCTTCTTTTTCACAAGAAGCATCGTGGCTCCCCAAGGCGATCCACTAGCACGGATGAATCCCTTGGTCCTGAGTTCTTCAATCATCTTATACAAGATCTCCAATTCTGACGGTGCCATCCGGTAAACTCTCTCTGACACTGGTGCTGCTCTGGGGATCAAGTCTATGGTGAACTCGATCTCTCTCTCTGGTAGCATACCTAGAAGTTCCTCGGGGAAAATATCGGGAAACTCTTCTATAACTCTAGAAAATTGAACTACCGCTGCAACTGCCATCCGAAATACTGGAGGAGAAGGTTCTACTCCGCCTCGAAAAAATAAAAACTTTGGCTCACCAGGAATACTAAAAATAATCTTGCCGATATGGAAATCTATTCTAGCATACTGGTCCCTCAACCAATCCATTCCTAGGACCACATCATAATCGGCCATCAGAAATTCTATTAACCTAGCGGAAAACTCTCTACCGCTAACTACGATCTGACACGAGAAAAATACTCTATCTACTCCTACAAGTCCGCTACCAATAAGTATATTGAGTCTTACTGATAATGACTCGGGCTCCAGTCATATCCGTGTCGCGAATCGTATAGACATAAATAAATGCGATGCACCAGAATCAAATAACGCTGATGCTAGAAAGGTGTTGACGA
Source organism: Iris pallida (assembly GCA_029216955.1). Classification (NCBI taxonomy): domain Eukaryota; kingdom Viridiplantae; phylum Streptophyta; class Magnoliopsida; order Asparagales; family Iridaceae; genus Iris; species Iris pallida. The sequence continues at coordinate 4,494,532 of JANAVB010028819.1, forward strand.
GAATAGTACCTGCCACCACCTCACCTGATGCTAACTCCTCCTCCACGGTCAAGGCCATAACTTGACCTTGCCCTTTGGGTGCTGGTCCCCTCTGCTGGAAACCCCTCTGGCGATTCTGGATTTGAGCTTGGACTTGTGCATACTGCTGGGGGTTCTGCTGCTGAAATGCTTAGGCCTAAGGCGGCAAAGGCCTCAAAAATGGGTACTGTTGCTGCTGCTGGACTAATACTGGGGCTGGCCCCCTAATCGAGGGACTAGAAAAGGTTGAAGAAGATGAACTCCTCCTATTTGGACAGTTCCCAACCCTGTGGTCCGGTGCCCCACAAACCAAGCACAAACCCTGTGCTTTGCGACATTCTGACACCACGTGTCCTGGATTCCCACAATGAGTACAACCTATTGCGGAAGACTACTTCTGCTGCTGCTGGAGATATATCGGGGTCGAATGCTGACTCGACGTAACAGAAGCTGCCCGCCTCGGAGCTCCAATGGTCAAAGCCCTAGCTGCCGGGGCTGGTGCTGATGACTGGTTCATCTGCCCATGAGATCGCTTCCGACTTTCGGTCCGGTCCACAATCCTCTGGGAGGTATACTCATGCCTTCTAGCTGCTCTCAATACTGTATCAAAATTCCGATGCTCAAACTTCTCTACCGCCAGTAAAATCTCCTGGTGGAGTCCCTGCTGGAATCGCTGAGCTCTGTCAAACTCGATCGCCACCAAGGTGGGAGCAAACCGACTAAGCCTGGAAAACTCGGTAGCATATCCATCTACAGTCCTGTCCATCTGCTTCAATTTAGTGAACCTCGTCTGTAGGTCATACCGAGCTACAGCGTCAAAGTACTTGGTCTAGAATCTCTCACGGAATACTATCCAGGCAATAGGTGCTACTAATCCAACGGCCTGCGCCGCCCATCAGCTGCGGGCTAGATCCAATAACTACAGGTGCACCACGGCCACCTTCTCGTTTTCTGGGTCATGGCTGCATCTAGAATAACCTCAGTGACCTGTAGCCAAGCGTTTGCGACAATAGCATCTTCGCTGCCATCGAAGAAGGGAGGATTCAAGCGCTTGAAGTTGTTGGCCGCACTGTTACCTCTGCTTATAGCATCTTGTACTGTCTGGTGTAATGCATCACCCCGACGATCCTGTGATACAAGCAACTCCCTGATGAGTCCAACCAAGACTTCATTATCCTGCCTTGCAGGCTGGACTGGCTGTACTGGAGGTTATGGACCTCCGGGAAGCATGACTCGGGAACCTGCTCCTGAGTGCTGAGCTTGATCCTCTTGTTACGGGAGTACTCGTTGAGCTCCTTCTGGCTGATTGGCAGGACCAGGAACGATGTCGCTGAAGAAGACGACACAGGGAGCAATAAGAAAGGACCAGGACAGATCAAAGGTACAAGCAAGTGATCAGGTCAAGATTTTAAGAATTTAGAGGATACGAGCAGAGATCAAGAGCGAGTGCTGATTGAGACATCTATTCGGTAAACCTTCACATATCTTGATTCACAAGACCTGCATGGGTGTCACGACCCGCACCCACTTTTCGGACGCGAGCTCGTGAGCAAGCCAGCTACGTATCGAGCGGACTCCAGCCTGACTCGAGTACGTATAAGATGTCAAGGTCATGGGTATCATGTCTAATCTAAACTATATCTCAATCCACATGATTCACATAAAACAAGAATGAACAAGTATGGGTCATGGTCTGCAGCCCATTAGCATATTGTTCGATTTGACTCCAAGAATGACATGAGTCTATAAATAAGCAGAGTATATCATGGTACTGAATATAAAGCACGAAAAAATAGTAAAGAAATATCACAAGCAAATACCTGTATCAAACATCGTAATCCTTTACCATCCTGGTCTGCTAACTAACTCCATGCAATCGCTAAACCTGAAGAGATCATCAGGTCCTCAGAGGACTAGCAAGATACATAAAACATGCATAACAGTTTAATCACGCAATAATATAACCAGGGTATAAACAGGAACTAGACAGGAGACTGACAAGTGGCTACTGACAGGTAACTATGAACTCGGATACGGGATCAAGTATGCATAAATAAACTGCTGGTAGATCAATGGATAACCAACCCTCGCCCCTATTGTGGACTCGCAGGTCAGTTTCAAGACAAGTCACCCTCGCCCCGATTGTGGACTCGCAGGTGCAAAGGATAACCCTTGCCCCGATTGTGGACTCGCAGGTTGTTTCAAGACAAATCACCCTCGCCCCGTATGTGGACTCGCAGGTGTAAAGGCAACCCTCGCCCCGTATGTGGACTCGCAGGTTGTGGGAAAAACAAGGAATAGCAGTCCACTCACATATACTTGCAGACATGACTCAGTCAAGACATAGGTGAAGATACGACACGACGCAATCACGATACACGAGAGAACCAATCCAATATGAACTACAAGGCTAACCATGTACAAGGACTATAGCTATACTAGCATGTACGATATACAAATCACAAGTAATAACCAACTAGTAAAACTATATGATAATAGAAATATGCATGTAAATAAACTGTAGAGGGAGGCAAGGTATACTTGCCTGGAGTTCCACGCAGATCCAATAAAAAAATGTAGTCAACTGGTAAGCCATACAGTCCAAGTCATCACAACTGTCTCCGAAAGCTGAAACAAACATTACCAACATTCTCAAAATAGTCGAATTAGCTAGGATTGCCTGTCCTTAAGTCCAATTCTGGACACAGGGGCAAAACGGTAATTTTGAGCAAAAACGATGTCCGTCGTTGGACCCGCTTTGCACCGAAAAGCGTGCCAGGGTCAATAGTCTCTAAAGTCGTCAAACTATATGTCTACGGATCCAGTTTTCCGATGCAAAGCAAATCGTATGTCCAGAGTTGGATTCCGGCGGACCGTGCACAAAATCGCCCGTTGAGTGGGACCATGGGGCCCGCAAAACGACGTCGGATTCAACTGTCTCAGAATTGGACCAAACTTGGCATACAGGACCAGAAAAACGATACGGTCCTGCTGGCGCAATTTTGTCTCGATCTGACGGACGTGCACAAAGTAATTGAGAAATTTACAAAATATACGATACGGTGAATTTCGACGGATACACATCAAATTCGTCGCGCACACGCGACCAATTTGAATTCCGCCAAAGCCCACACGACCACGAAGCCGTTACGCACCTTTTGATGCTTTCGGTTGGCGACCACGTCGCCCGGAATGGCGGGACGCACGTCGTGTGGATGGTTTTTCAAGTTTTGAAAACGGGTTTTTCTCGATTTTGGGAAAAGAATTACTTCACGTATACGCGATGAAATCAGGAACTATAAAAAGGGTTTTAAAGACTTATAGGTTGTCTAAAAGTCTGTTTAATTAGATTTTGGAAACTCTCAAAAGCTGGACAGTTATGCTCCTTCGAATTTGCTGTTTAAACTGTTATTAAAGAACTGATATTCAGTAGTTTTTCGGGAAGTTCAAGAGGGATTTCAGGAAATTCTAATGTATTAATATTAAAACCTATTGAAGGATCTAGAAGGTGGTCATCTCGGCTTCGTATAGGAATTGATAGATCGAATTTTGATCAACCATATGCGGAGAAATTTACCTGTAAAATGGGGTTCGGGGCTGCCGACTCTGCTGTGTGTGTCCCTGATGTCGCGCGCTCCAGAGTTCGGCCGGCCGGTTCCGGCGCACGGCGACGGCGCTGGACGGCCCAGGGTGGGTCGCCAGGGAGAGGTGGTGGTGGCGTGGGTGTGCGAGAAGTTAGGGTTTAGGCGTTTGCGTTTTCGACCTCTCTCTCTCGTTCGATCGATCAATAAATAGCTATACGGTTCTGGGGACTTAACTCTCAGGTTTGGGGAGCGCTCGGCCTGAAGGCTCGGGTGGGCCGGGGTTGTTACTGAACTGGGTATGGGCTGATGGCTCGTGGACTTAGTCTGCAGCCTGAGAGGGCTGGCTAAGTCTGGGCTTGGCTTGGGTTTGACAGGTCGGGCTTGGTGTTGCTACTGCTCTATAGGTATTTACATACAAATGCTTTTGTATATATATATACATATATATAATATATATAATAAATATTTATATATAGATACACCTATACACATATACAATATATATATTTTATATATACATACACTTATATATATATTTATATATGCGTATACGTACACACATATAATATATTTATATATATACACACATACACATTAATATATATACATATTTTATATATATATACACTATACATTTATACATATATTTTTATACATAATCATACACCTACATAATATATAATCTTTATTTATATATTCATACACGTACAAGATATATATATTCATATATATTCATTTATATACATATTCACATACACACGTATTTATATATATTTATACATACAACACTTATATACTTATATAACATCTATTTATATATATGTATATCCATACACACGCGTATAATATATTTATATATACATATACACATATACACGTATAATATATACATTTATATATATACATACGCATACGCACGTAGATAATGTATATTTATATATACATAACTTCCTGCATACCTACCATTACGATAATGAATATTCACAACAGCCAAAAATATATCCTAATAATATATATTCATAATTTAGTATCTTATTTATAGAAATATATATATACACCTATATTCATAATATAGGTGTATATACACCTATATTCATAATATATACACCTATATCCTAATAATATATATTCATAATTTAGTATCTTATTTATAGAAATATATATATACACCTATATATATATATATATATATATATATATATATATATATATATATATATATATATATATATATATATATATATATATATATATATATATCATTATAATAAATGATTGAATAAATACAAATCGCCAATTCCTAAATATATACAAAATAATTGTATTTACCAAACATGCTACAAGGTCGTGTTTGGTCCCACTACATGCCTATATGGACTTGGATTCGGTTCGGGCCCAGTTCGGGCTAAGTTGGTACAATCGGGTCATCTAAAATCAATATATTTAATTAATAAATAAATAGTTCATCGGTGGGGGTTGAGTCGCAACTTAATCTGGTTTTCCTAGTTAGGACACTCATATGGCTTTGTATTCCCCTTCATTGGCTAAACACTAGTCAAAGCACGCTACTGCACTATCCGTGCCATGATTCCTAGCCGTTTTGAACTCCAATTCCTAACCATGACTAAAATCATCCACCGTAATAATTAACTAAATTAATTATTCATAATATCTAAAAATCACCATTCAACTCAATTAAATAAATAAAAATATTTTCAAAAAAATTTTCGGGAAGGGGAGCTACAAATCTACCCACCTTAAAAATAATTTCGTCCTCGAAATTCCAATTCATGACTATTCCTTAAATTCAAAGTCCTTAATCTCCTCAAATTTAATTTCTAAAAATAGTTTATAACCACCTCTAGCCATTTTGTAACTCCGAATACTTGGGGACTTCTACCCACCTTTGGTCACGCTACTCCTCAAAACTTGGTCACTAAAATCTTATAATATTCTAACTAGTTACTAATAATTCTACCAACAGGTATCTAGGGCTTGTGGCATCTATACTCCCTAATATCTATAAACAACCCAACTCAATAATCATGTAATATTATACTATAATTTAAGAAGTTCTGATGAATCCTAGATAGCACGATTGTTCGTCACTTCGAAATAAAAAGGGACGAGAATCAATGGTATGGAAAGCAAGGAAGTATAATCGAGAGCAATTATGGAGTTTTCAAGGACGTAGAGAATTTCTAGGAGAGATTTCAAAGCAGAGTGGATTGAGATTTCTAGGATTTAGTCAAAGTCGCAGGCTCGTACCAGTACAGTTACGTAACCGGTACGATATGCTCTGACCTGCATGGGCCACCACAAAAACTTATCACGACCCGCACCCACTTTTCGGACGCGAGCTCGTGAGCAAGCCAGCTACGTATCGAGCGGACTCCAGCCCGACTCGAGTACATATAAGCTGTCAAGGTCACGGGTATCATGTCTAATCTAAACTATATCTCAATCCACATGATTCACATAAAATAAGAATGAACAAGTATGGGTCATGGTCTGCAGCCCATTAGCATATTGTTCGATTTGACTCCAAGAATGACATGAGTCTATAAATAAGCAGAGTATATCATGGTACTGAATATAAAGCACGAAAAGATAGTAAAGAAATATCACAAGCAAATACCTGTATCAAACATCGCAATCCTCTACCATCCTGCTCTGCTAACTAACTTCATGCAATCGCTAAACCTGAAGAGATCATCAGGTCCTCAGAGGACTAGCAAGATACATAAAACATGCCTATCTAACAGTTTAATCATGCAATAATATAACCAGGGTATAAATAGGAACTAGACAGGAGACTGACAAGTGGCTACTGACAGGTAACTATGAACTCGGATACGGGATCAAGTATGCATAAATAAACTGCTGGTAGATCAATGGATAACCAACCCTCACCCCGATTGTGGACTAGCAGGTCAGTTTTAAGACAAGTCACCCTCGCCCCGATTGTGGACTCGCAGGTGCAAAAGACAACCCTCGCCCCGATTGTGGACTCGCAGGTTGTTTTAAGACAAATCACCCTCGCCCCGTATGTGGACTCGCAGGTGCAAAGGCAACCCTCGACCCGTGTGTGGACTCGCAGGTTGTGGGAAAAATAAGGAATAGCAGTTCACTCACATATACTTGCAGACATGACTCAGTCAAGACACAGGTGAAGACACGACACGACGCAATCACGATACACGAGAGAACCAATCCAATATGAACTACAAGGCTAACAATGTACAAGGACTATAGCTATACTAGCATGTACGATATATAAATCACAAGTAATAACCAACTAGTAAAACTATATGACAATAGAAATATACATGTAAATAAACTGTAGAGGGAGGCAAGGTATACTTGCCTGGAGTTCCACGCAGATCCAATAAAAAAATATAGTCAACTGGTAAGCCATATAGTCCAAGTCATCACAACTGTCTCCGAAAGCTGAAACAAACATTACCAACATTCTCAGAATAGTCAAATTAGCTAGGATTGCCTATCCTTAAGTCCAATTATGAACACAGGAGCAAAACGGTAATTTCGGGCAAAAACGATGTCCGTCGTTGGACCCGCTTTGCACCGAAAAGCGTGCCAGGATCAATGGTCTCTAAAGTCGTCAAACTACATGTCTACGGATCCGGTTTTCTGATGCGAAGCCAACCGTATGTCCAGAGTTGGATTCCGGCGGGCCGTGCACAAAATCGCCCGTTGAGTGGGACCGTAGGGCCCGCAAAACGATGTCGAATTCAACTGTCTCAGAATTGGACCAAACTTGGCATACAGGACCAAAAAAACGATACGGTCCTGCTGGCGCAAGTTTCGTCTCAACCTGACGGACGTGCACAAAGTAATTGAGAAATTTGTAAAATGTACGATACGGTGAATTTCGACGGATATGCATCAAATTCGTCGCGCACACGCGACCAATTTAAATTCTGCCAAAGCCCACACGACCACGAAGCCGTTACGTACCTTTCGATGCTTTCGGTTTGCGACCACGTCGCCCGAAATGGCGGGACGCACGTCGTGTGGATGGTTTTTCAAGTTTTGAAAACGGGTTTTTCTCGATTTTGGGAAAAGAATTACTTCGCGTATACGCGATGAAATCAGGAACTATAAAAAGGGTTTTAAAGACTTATAGGTTGTCTAAAAGTCTGTTTAATTAGATTTTGGAAACTCTCAAAAGCTGGACAGTTATGCTCCTTCGAATTTGCTGTTTAAACTGTTATTAAAGAACTGATATTCAGTAGTTTTTCGGGAAGTTCAAGAGGGATTTCGGGAAATTCTAATGTATTAATATTAAAACCTATTGAAGGATCTAGAAGGTGGTCATCTCGGCTTCGTATAGGAATTGATAGATCGAATTTTGATCAACCATACGTGGAGAAATTTACCTGTAAAATGGGGTTCGGGGCTGCCGACTCTACTGTGTGTGTCCCTGATGTCGCGCGCTCCAGAGTTCGGCCGGCCGGTTCCGGCGCACGGCGACGGCGCTGGGCATCCCAGGGTGGGTCGCCAGGGAGAGGTGGTGGTGGCATGGGTGTGCGAGAAGTTAGGGTTTAGGCGTTTGCGTTTTCGACCTCTCTCTCTCGTTCGATCGATCAATAAATAGCTATACGGTTCTGGGGACTTAACTCTCAGGTTTGGGGAGCGCTCGGCCTGAAGGCTCGGGTGGGCCAGGGTTGTTACTGAACTGGGTATGGGCTGATGGCTCGTGGGCTTAGTCTGCAGCCTGAGAGGGCTGGCTAAGTCTGGGCTTGGCTTGGGTTTGACAGGTCGGGCTTGGTGTTGCTACTGCTCTATAGGTATTTACATACAAATGCCTTTGTATATATATATATATACATATATATAATATATATAATAAATATTTATATATAGATACACCTATACACATATACAATATATATTTTATATATACATACACTTATATATATATTTATATATGCGTATACGTACACACATATAATATATTTATATATATACACACATACACATTAATATATATACATATTTTATATATATATATATACACTATACATTTATACATATATTTTTATACATAATCATACACCTACATAATATATAATCTTTATTTATATATTCATACACGTACAAAATATATATATTCATTTATATACATATTCACATACACACGTATTTATATATATTTATACATACAAACACTTATATACTTATATAACATCTATTTATATATATGTATATCCATACACACGCGTATAATATATTTATATATACATATACACATATACACGTATAATATATACATTTATATATATACATACGCATACGCACGTAGATAATGTATATTTATATATACATAACTTCCATGCATACCTACCATTACAATAATGAATATTCACAACAGCCAGAAATATATCCTAATAATATATATTCATAATTTAGTATCTTATTTATAGAAATATATATATACACCTATATATATATATATATATATATATATATATATATATATATATATATATATATATATATATATATATATATATATAAAAAATATATATATATATATATATATCATTATAATAAATGATTGAATAAATACAAATCGCCAATTCCTAAATATATACAAAATAATTGTATTTACCAAACATGTCTACAAGGTCGTGTTTGGTCCCACTACATGCCTACATGGACTTGGATTCGGTTCGGGCCCAGTTCAGGCTAAGTTGGTACAATCGGGTCATCTAAAATCAATATATTTAATTAATAAATAAATAGTTCATCGGTGGGGGTTGAGTCGCAACTTAATCTGGTTTTCCTAGTTAGGACACTCATATAGCTTTGTATTTCCCTTCCATGGCTAAACACTAGTCAAAGCACGCTACTGCGCTATCCGTGCCATGATTCCTAGCCGTTTTGTACTCCAATTCCTAACCATGACTAAAATCATCCACCGTAATAATTAACTAAATTAATTATTCATAATATCTAAAAATCACCATTCAACTCAATTAAATAAATAAAAATATTTTCAAAAATTTTTTCGGGAAGGGGAGCTACAATGGGCCACCACTTAAACCGTCTCACGCCCCAGAACCAGAATACTGGAGAGCGGGGGAAGACACAGCCAGCTACGTATATTAAAGTGCAACCCACCTCGCTATACGGCCACGGCTGTCTAGATACATGAGGGTTTAACTACAAGCCATCAGTCTCTTATGGTCATGAACAAGTCTATTGTCTCAATCTCAAGAAAGTAATAGCAGTTACAAGATATCAGAGCACCAAATATACAATAGTAAGGCGTCCCATACATTATATATTTGAATGATCATGAAGCTAGTCATACAAAATGTGAAGACTAGAAAGAGTTTCAGTCATACATGATCAACCCTAGGATTTGTTAATCATACTACAGCCCGCAGGCAGACAGAAAGTAAAGTGCAATCGAGCTAACACGTACTCGTCGGCTAAACGCCTCAAAGGAACACTTTTACAATAGAGTGGGAGAGCCAAAAATAAAACCCACTCGTTGCCAGGGTTACACGTGGTCACCATCTGGTTGGATGGTAGGGAGATCCTCTGGAGCTGCTCTGGTATCTGGTCATACAAAACCAGCTGGGTCAGATCCTAGAAAGAACAAGTGCCACAAAGGAGGCTCCACTTAAGAACTAAAACCAGCATATCAGAACATAAAATAAGATAGATAATAATAAGACATGAAAACTAAATAAGGTAATAATTGGCAAGAGGATAAAAAATTATTCCGATCAGTTATTGATAAGGTAAGCATAAGCAATCGTGTTCCGAAGTAGCCAGGTACTGGAACAAGACAAGGCCTGGACTGATTAGACTCCATCCAACATTTACGGCCAAGCAATAAGTATGGCTTGATACTTTAACTAACTAGGGTTATCACAGGCCTAGTTACTAGCAAAATGCAATGAGATGTTCCAGCAGCCACAAGCCCCGCAGACTATCCAGGTTATCCAGACGATATTAGGGGTTGAGTTCATGTGGGTACATCATCCAAAAAATGCATGTACCCTTAAGTAGCTTGGAGGGTGCAACACATGACAGTGTGCTGGAAATGTGTCCTACTCGACGGCAGGTTACAAATCCCATGATGGAGCACCCAGATAACGGGATTGCCTGTAGCTGGAAAATCTCTTCATGACTACTGGATTATTCTAGTTATTAGCCTTATCAGTTTCAGTAGGTACTCCTGACCGTGGTACTCAGGGGTCCTTGCCCTAGACATGATGCAAGACAATACTGGTTCATTTGTACAAACATAATCGTCCACGGTGTCCAGGCCTTTCATTCTTGTCATGTCAGGCTATTCGTCGCAACATCATTCAATAGTTCCTATCAGGCTTACCTGTTATATCATGTTATGTCATGTCATGTCAAATTACTGGTTATACCATGTCGTGTATCAATTCGTGATTATCGAGTTCATGAAAAAAGGGCAAACGGGGTACGCCAAGGGGCTCAAGGCCTATACGCTAGCGAGACTACGCTTGGCCAAGGAGCCCCAAGCGTAAAAATAGCTCTACGCGGGCAAGACTAAGAAAAGACAGCTCTACGCGAGCGAGGCTGCACGCGAGCGAAGCTCTACGCGAGCGAGACTCTATGCGAGCGGAAGAGTCTACGCGAGCGAGACTACACGAAAGCAAGACTCTACGTGAGCGAGGCTGCACGTGAGCGAGACACTACGCGAGCGAGACCCTACGCGAGCGAGAGTACCCCTGTGTAGAGTTCAAATGAACTCTTCGTAGAATGGATTACGCGGGCACGTGAGAACGTGTGTGTAAAGGGGAAACACTATACTGGCACGTAAGAACGTGTTCGTAAAGGGCTCGTCTTCTCTCCAAGGCCGAGACAAGCAGTCATGGGACTCAAGAACCCCATCTCGGCCAAGACTTGATCCAACCATTCAAAAGCAAATCTTACGTAGGATCAAAATTCCTACTACATGGAACTCTCAATCTCCGAAAACAACCAAGTTTAGTAGATCAAAATCCAAGAAATCCGAAAATACAACAAACTTAGATCTACAAGAAATAAAACATAGAAATTAAAAATGCTAAGTACTAAAGTGTCTTAGGATCTCGTGAGGAAGACAATGTAACAAAAAAATTAAGTTCCTCCATGAAGCAAGATGTACTTGCCTAAGCCTCTATCTTGGTAGGTAGAGAGAGTGTTATGAGAAAGAAGGAGTTAATGAGAAATGAATGAGGAGAGAGAAGGGTTGTTGGGTTAAAAATGATGGATGGTGGTAGGTAGGTGTCTGACACACCCCGCTCTCGTAGGAGCGATCGTCCTCACTAAGACATGATGCCGTACGGGCCTAGGTTGTGCCGGTACAAGGCTAAGTCCATAAACGACCGATTTGAGCTAGGCCACAGAGTCGCACATAGTGTTCCCATTTACAGCGGAAAGTAAATGAACACAAATTGAAGCGAATTCAAACTCTTTATTGACATTCAAGAAGTTTACAAGCGGCGCTAGGCCGAGATTACAAATCGCTCAATCTCTCTCTCTTTCTCTCTCTCTGAAACATAAAAGACGTGCCAAGTGGCTTACAAGATAGAATGATTCATGTTGATGTTTCGATACATTATGTCCTGTATGTGGTGCTTCAGCTCCTTGCAACGCCCCAAGGCTCCAGAGTTAGCTCCGCGCCTTAGCCCGTTCGAGGGAAGCTCCGTACCTGCTGACGTCTCTTGCTTCCTGCAAGCAATCTGTGGGGTTATCAGTACATTGTTATGCACTGGAGGGGAGGCTAGCTCTCCCATAATGCTATCATTACCAAACATGTTCGATTTACTTCTGTGCACCGTCTATCATTCATTGTCTTTCTAATCTTTCCTTAGGGTCAGTTTCATGGCATATTTCATAACCTATCTCGTGTTGCCGAATTCAAGTATTTGCATGAAATTACATGCATGACTTATCCATACTTACCGTCCGGTCTTCCCTGTCCAAAGTAAACCAAGTTAGTCAACAATTCATATAAACTTTCAATGTCGAGTGCGTGTCCCTGCCTCAGGTCCTAGCGCGACGTAGGCGTGTTTTCTAACTCGATTTCACGAAGTACTCTTTATCCTTTGGTGTGTTGCATTTCAAGCCTATATAGAAGACACTTCATTTAGTTAACTTAGACTACTTTGTTTCAATGCAAGGACTTGCACGTAGATTGCCACCAGTAAAGCCCACTTAGTCTATATGTACCGGTCGCTGGCATCATAAGCCATTTTGGACATATTCTTTTTGGCATTTTCACCTATCGAAGCGTGATGGCTAGTACGCCTTGATAGTCTATTGAAATGCCTAAAATTACGTCTCTTTGAGTGGCCGAGCCCCTACCCAAGTAGCCCGTAAGCCACTTTTTGATTTCGCCTAGGCCGGCCACGATATACCTCCCCCTTGATCGTGCCGCGGAATCCTTTCTTCTTCACGGCCACGGTATTCCCCCCTCGCCCGTACCGATTGTCCACGACCATTTCGTATTGACGTGTCATTTAACTTAACGGCTGTCTTTGAGCCGTAGGCAGTCTCTGAGCCATAATGCGTTATCGATCAGGTTGGCGTCCGTGCAGCGCAGGTAGTGAGCCCCGTTACATGTGCCTGTCATACCTGTCGCTAACCATTCTTTCCTTTCTTATCTTTTATTCACTTTTTTATTTCTTTCTTTCACTTGTTCGTACATTCATTCATTCTTTACGTATTCATTCATTCATTCGTTATACAACTCCCCGTGCGGGAGTCGCCTTGGCGACCCATCGGTCCCGAAGTCTTCCAATGTTGCTATACTCTACTCGGAACGACTATGTCGATAGTCTTCCATTTTTTGTTGTAAACCGTTTATTATTTCATTGTTGAACGCATAGGAAACTTGAATGTAAGCTTGTGCCTTAGTACGAGCGAAGAGCGCAGTGCGAGAGTTCTCACATTTTCTATATTCTTTTCCATATTCTATACAAGCATACAAAATGGGATTATTTCCTTAGCTAGGTGCGTTGAGTTATTTATTAGCATGCGCGGTGTTATCGCCTAGCGATTCTAGCAATAGTATCCATATTGTTATATGTCTAGGCTAAGCAAAGACGGGTTCATCGGAGCCACCCACCTTAGCGATGTTCGCATCGGCCGAGCGATACTCTGAGTGCGCCTTTGAAAGTCTAAGTCTGGATTCATCTTGACGGGCCAATGTAAGCCTTGCATCGATTCTTCATCAGGTCGATGCCAACTCTTCGGGTCGACGGCTCGTTTGAGTCGTTGTACTTGCCATTTGAATCGATATTCCGCTAGGGCGATGCGGGTCATTACATAATACACCACTCAAAACAAGTCTCGTCCTCGAAACTTCCTGACTGCAGGTCATTCTACTGTTTCCTAACTCATGTCGTGTGCGTATCTTAGACAATCCCTACCGAATGGCTTTATCGTTCATTTTAGAGTTGATGGTACTTATTCAATTGTCGTGTTTCTTCGACTTGGTTGCTATTTCTTCGTGTCATGGGACTGAAATGGTCGTACGAGGTGCATTGTAATTTATCTAACTCGAGAGTCGTAAGCTGAGGCAAACTCACTTTCGTTTATGCGCATCTCAACACCCACTAGCAGCTGCACTCGAGTTCATCATATCGCTGAGTGGGGACTGTGCACATATTCAAGGCGTCCCCCGAATACATATATTTCAACCAAGCTTAGCGATTAGCGAAGTCGGACAAGCTACTCATGATAGTTTCGATTTGCCGATCGTTTACTTTTACTTCGATTAAAATCAAACTCATGTGCGTCTCACTATCGTTTATCTCGGTCCTCGAGATGATTCGATTCGCTTCTCAAGCGCTCTTGTCTACGAAATCAATACGATTTCTTCTTAGCGGGGTCGACCAAGTCTAAGTAATTCCCGTCCGATTCAAGACCAAGTATTGCACCATCATCGAGTATATCTTTCTATCAATGATTCAATTCGTTATCCCAACTTTACTTGCGCATCATCCATTCCTATCATTCCCTTCGTTTGGGGCCAATCTCGTCGTCGTTCACGCACACTCCGCCTACACGTTTCTTTGATTCCGAGCCACGTTCGTACTAGTATCATTCCTTTCTTTTAACACGATCTCAATCCCCGATACTTTCCATTCCTCAAGTCTCGTTTGGAATTCAATGTGTCACTTGGTTGGCGCGTGCACGCATTCCAGGCGTCCCTAAAATACAAGCATTCACCAAACCGCGTGATAGAGAATTCATCATTCTCACTCGAGTCGCATCGTGTACATACTCCGACGCCCCTGAAATATATGCATGTCAGCCGAATCTCGTGAACAGGGTTTCCTATTCTTGAACCATTTCATCCATCCACACCAATCTCTAAGATCAATCTTTCGATTGCTAACTCTTGAAACAGGGGCGTCTCGCCTAACCGCTAGGCTATTTCTCAAGGTTAAGTCAATGTCCCCAACGATAATGCCAACATTGACCCCAATCCTAGGGTCAAACCAAAGTCGGTAGTACGGGATTTTCTATCCAAGCTCGCGTCACTCAGATTTCTAAACATCGAGCACGATCACCTATTCGCATCAATGCATTCGTTGCGCGTATTCGAATCCATTCAAATCACCAACTCTAACCAATTCATGTATTCGATCACGAGGTCGTCTAGATTTGACAATATGTTGCGCCCCAATCTCATACGAGTCCGATTATCCACGGTGGTTCATGAATCACCATGCAATGCTCCCGCGGAATAATCATTCTTATCGGGGTATAACTCTTGCTTGCGTCTAGACTAATTCATTCTCGATACACGGATTGGACCTACGCAATCCTCAAATTCAATCGTCACGCACGCTAAGTCATTCTCGAGTCACGTCAACCACAAGTCGATGTATCAAACTTGCCATGCCATATAAGTTCGATCACCCCCTCTGTATGAATCACCATACCAGCGCTCACGCGGAGTGATCGCCCTAATCGGTGTGACGCATGTGCGAGGCTGGAGTTGCGCTCATATAAGACAAGAACGTCAACATTGTGGTTATCGATGAAGCAAATCCAAACATTTTATTTTCCTCCAAGCCAAGATCTCTATTCGATAGTCCGACCGTCATTCATTCAACCAGAAAATCCTTGAGCCAAGTTTATCTTTTCCTCGACACATTTTAACATCCCGAGTATAGCATCCATCGGAACAATGACATTTGTACGATCGTCATTCGTCGAGTCAGCGTACCCCCGAGTTATCGCATATCGATCTTTGATACGTCTCAATACCATCGACGATATGCGTAACCTGACAATTTTTTTTGCAACCAATTTCGAGTTGTACGACTGATGCTATTGTTCGAACTGGATATACCATAATTCCATTCGATTCCATCCAAGATCAAGTTCAATCGCTATTTCTCAAGCTAGTTTCAATATCGTTCTCCAAAACTCAAGTCATATTTCATTTGACCCAATCTGAAATCACAAGTGCTATCCTCTAGCTTCCTCGATCAAGACATACATATTTATTCATCGTTCCGAGTCATTTTCTAACTTGCGTTGCCCATTGGCAAGTTGTCCGAACGATATCTCGTTCGGGACATTCGAAGTCACGACCAACTAAGCGTGACGCGTTCTAAGGCTTTGTGTGATCGTATCGCCTCGCCGACATACTCGTTGTTACTCGTAATCCTCAATTTTGCTCGAATGATTTCCGAGAAAATCCATACACTACTCGGATTCGAGCCATCCTATTTAATCCACAATCACATTCGCATCATTTGCTAAGACATATTTCAGATTCGTTCGACGAATCTCTAGCGTAATCGCTCATGGCGTATCGTCGCACTAAGTCGTTCGCACTATTCTTCAAAATCCAAATCAATCTTCCATGCATGCCTAAGCATTAGTTTGATAGCGTTCCTATCAATATACACTCTAAGTGTAGCTTCGTTCCCTACTGAGCGGTACTTGATATCGCTCGTAACTCGATTGCAACAAAAAGTCGAGGTGCGCGATACGCGACACAATTTAGCCAAAAGGCCGTGTGTATAGCTATCCTGTGTGGACTATATTCGAGTTTGCACTCTCACTTATTCTCGTTCGAGCGATAATCGATCTCGCTCGCAACTTGTTTGCACCAGAAGGTCTAGGTGCGCAATACTCCGCACAACTTAGCCAAAAGGCTGCGTGCATAACTATCCCGTTCGAACTATACTTTGGTCTCGTGTACTTGTTCGCTATTGTCAGCGTAAGGTTATTCAAGCACGCTTTGTGTTTGCTAACTTCTAGCATTTTAGTTTTCTTTTGACTTAAGTCCGTCGTGGTTTGGCACAAAGGCCTTCGCCTATCGATCCCGTTCAACCGAGTACTTGTACGAGCTTTTAAAAATATTAGACTTATTGTATGGAACATCCCAAGGCACAATGAGAGAGAGCGTATACTTCCATGTTTCCAATCGAGCTTTCAAAACAGAAAGAATCGAAATAAAGTCCAAGGACGTAAAGCCGTGCTCTGATACCACTCAAAACAAGTCTCGTCCTCGAGACTTCCTGAGTGCAGGTTATCCTACCGTTCCCTAACTCATGTCGTGTGCATATCTTAGAAAATCCCTACCGAATGACTTTATCGCTCATTTTAGAGTTGATGGTACTTATTCAACTGTCGTGTTTCTTCGACTTGGTTGCTATTTTTTCGTGTCATGGGACTGAAATGGTCGCACGAGGTGCGTTGTAATTTATCTAACTCGAGAGTCATAATCTGAGGCAAACTCACTTTCGTTTATGTGCATCTCAACACCCACTTGCAGCTGCACTCGAGTTCATCATATCGCTGAGTGGGGACTGTGCACATATTCAAGGCGTCGCCCGAATACGTACATTTCAACCAAGCTTAGCGATTAGCAAAGTCGGACAAGCTACTCGTGATTGTTTCGATTTGCCGATCGTTTACTTTTACTTCGATTAAAATTGAACTCATGTGCGTCTCCCTATCGTTTATCTCGGTCCTCGAGATGATTCGATTCGCTTCTCAAGCGCTCTTGTCTACGAAATCAATACGATTTTTTCTTAGCGGGGTCGACCAAGTCTAAGTAATTCCCGTCCGATTCAAGACCAAGTATTGCACCATCATCGAGTATATCTTCCTATCGATAATTTAATTCGTTATCCCAACTTTACTTGTGCATCATCCATTCCTATCATTCCCTTCATTTGGGGCCAATCTCGTCGTCGTTCACGCATACTCCGCCTACACATTTCTTTGATTCCGAGCCACGCTCGTACTAGTATCATTCCTTTCTTTTAACACGATCTTAATCCCTGATACTTTCCATTCCTCAAGTCTCGTTTGGAATTCAACGTGTCACTTGGTTGGCACGTGCACGCATTCCAGGCGTCCCCAAAATACAAGCATTTACCAAACCGCGTGATAGAGAATTCATCATTCTCACTCGAGTCGCATCGTGCGTATACTCCGGCATCCCTAAAATATATGCATGTCAGCCGAATCTCGTGAGCAGGGTTTCCTATTCTTGAACCATTTCATCCATCCACACCAATCCCTAAGATCAATCTTTCGATTGCTAACTCTTGAAACAGGGGCGTCTCGCCTAACCGCTAGGCCATTTCTCAAGGCTAAGTCAATGTCAGGATTGGAATCATAGTTCCCCAACAATAATGCCAATACTTACCCCAATCCTAGGGTCAAACCAAAGTTGATAGTACGGGGTTTTCTACCCAAGCTCGCGTCACTCAGATTTCTAAACATCGAGCACAATCACCTATTCACATCAATGCATTCGTTGCACGTATTCGAATCCATTCAAATCACCAACTCTAAGCAAACATGTATTCGATCACGAGGTCGTCTAGCTTTGACAATATGTTGCGCCCCAATCTCACGTGAGTCCGATTATCCACGGTGGTTCATGAATCACCATGCAACACTCCCGCGGAATAATCATTCTCATCGGGGCATAACTCTTGCTTACGTCTAGACTAATTCATTCTCGATACGCGGATTGGACCTACGCAATCCTCAAATTCAACCGTCACGCAAGCTAAGTCATTCTTGAGTCCACATTCGCGTCAAACCACAAGTCAATGTATCAAATTTGCTATGCCATACAAGTTCGATCACACCCGCTGTATGAATCACCATACCAGCGCTCACGCAGAGTGATCGCCCTAATCGGCACAACGCATGTGCGAGGCTGGAGTAACGCTCGTATAAGACAAAAACGTCAACGTTGTGGTTATCGACGAAGCAAATTCAAATATTTTATTTTTCTCCAAGCCAAGATCTCTATTCGATAGTCCGACCGTCATTCATTCAACCAGAAAATCCTCGAGTCAAGTTTATCTTTTCCTCGACACATTTCAACATCCCGAGTATAGCATCCATCGAAACAATGACATTTGTACGATCGTCATTCGTCGAGTCAGAGTACCCCCGAGTTATCGCATATCGATCTTTGATACGCCTCAATACCATTGACGATATGCGTAACCTGACGATCTTCCTTTGCAACCAATTTTGAGTCGTGCGACTAATGCTATTGTCCGAACTAGATATACCACAATTCCATTCGATTCCGTCCAAGATCAAGTTCAATTGCTATTCCTCAAGCTAGTTTCAATATCGTTCTCCAAAACTCAAGTCACATTTCATTTGACCCAATCTGAAATCACAAGTACTATCCTCTAGCTTCCTCGATCAAGACATACATCTTTATTCATCGTTCCGAGTCGTTTTCTAACTTGCGTTGCCCATTGTCAAGTTGTCCGAACGACATCTCATTCAGGACATTCGAAGTCATGACCAACTAAGCGTGATGTGTTCTAAGGCTTTGCGCGATCGCATCGCCTCGCCGACATACTCGCCATTACTCGTAATCCTTAATTCTGCTCGAATGATTTCCAAAAAAACCCATACCCTACTCAGATTCGAGCCCTCCTATTTAATCCACAATCACATTCGTATCATTTGCTAAGACATGTTTCAGATTTATTCGACGAATCTCTAGCGTAATCGCTCACATCGTATCGTCGCACAAAGTCGTTCGTACTATTCCTCAAAATCTAAATCAATCTTCCGTGTACGCCTAAGCGTTAGTTTGATAGCGTTTCTATCGATATACACTCTAAGTGTAGCTTCATTCCCGATTGAGCGGTACTTGATATCGCTCGCAACTCGATTGCACCAAAAAGTCGAGGTGCGCGATACGCGGCACAACTTAGCCAAAAGGCTGTGTGTATAGCTATCCCGTGCGGACTATATTCGAGTTTGTACGCTCACTTATTCTCGTTCGAGCGATAATCGATCTCGCTCACAACTTGTTTGCACCAGAAGGTCTAGGTGCGCGATTCCCCGTACAACTTAACCAAAATGTTGCGTGCATAACCATCCTGTTCGAACTATACTTTGGTCTCGTGTACTCGTTCGCTATTGTCAGCGTAAGATTATTCAAGCATGCTTTGCGTTTGCTAACTTCTAGCATTTTAGTTTTCTTTCGACTTAAGTCCGTCGTAGTTTGGCAGAAAGGCCTTCGCCTATCGATCCCGTTCAACCGAGTACTTGTACGAGCTTTTAAAAATATTAGACTTATTGTATGGAACATCCCAAGGCACAACGAGAGAGAGCGTATACTTCTTTATTTCCATCGAGCTTTCAAAACAGAGAGAATCGAAATGAAGTCCAAGGACATAAAGCCGTGCTCTGATACCAATCTGACACGCCCCGCTCCCGCAGGAGCGATCGTCCTCGCTAAGGCGTAATGTCGTACGGGCCTAGGTTGCGCCCGTGCAAGGCTAAGTCCATAAACGGCCGATTTGAGCTAGGCCACAGAGTCGCACAGAGTGTTCCCATTTGCAGCAGAAAGTAAATGAACACAAATTGAAGCGATTTTAAACTCTTTATTAACATTCAAAAAGTTTACAAGTGGCGCTAGGCCGAGATTACAAATCGCTCAAGCTCTCTCTCTCTGAAACATAAAAGGCGTGCCAAGTGGCTTACAAGATGGAATGATTCATGGCAATGCTCGGATACATTATGTCCTGTATATGCTGCTTCAGCTCCTTGCAACGCCCCAAGGCTCCAGAGTTAGCTTCGTGCCTTAGCCCGTTCGAGGGAAGCTCCGCACCCGCGGACGTCTCCTGCTTCCTGCAAGCAATTTATGGGATTATCAGTACATTGTTATGCACCGGTGGGGAGGCTAGCTCGTCCATAATGCTATCATTACCAAACACGTTCGATTTACTTCTGTGCACCATCTATCATTCATTGTCTTTCTAATCTTTCCTTAGGGTCAGTTTTATTGCATATTTCATAACCTATTTCGTGTTGCCGAATTCAAGTGTTTGAATGGAATTACATGCACGACTTACCCATACTTATCGTCCGGTCTTCCCTGTCCAAAGTAAACCAAGTTAGTCAACAATTCATATAAACTTTCAATGTCGAGTGCGTGTCCCTGCCTCAGGTCCTAGCACGACGTAGGCGTGTTTTCTAACTCGATTTCACGAAGTACTCTTTATCCTTTGGTGTGTTACATTTCAAGCCTGTTCAGAAGGCACTTCATTTAGTTAACTTAGACTACTTTATTTTAATGCAGGGACTTGTACGTGGACTGCCACAAGCAAAGCCCACTTAGTCTATATACATCGGTCGCTGGCATCATAAGCCATTTTGGACATATTCTCTTTGGCATTCTCACCTATCGAAGCATGATGGCTGATACACCTTGATAGTCTCTTGAAATGCCTGGCATTACGTCTCTTTGGGTGGCCGAGCCCTCACCCAAGTAGCCCGTAAGCTCTTTTTTGATTCCGTCTAGGCCGCCCAGATATACCTCCCCCTCGATCGTGCCGTAGAATCCCTTCTTCTTCACGGCCACGGTATTCCTCCCTCGCCCGTGCCGATTGTCCACGACCATTTCGTATTGACTTGTCATTTAACTTAATGGCTGTCTTTGAGCCATAGGCTGTCTCTGAGCCATAATGCGTTATCGACCAGGTTGGCATCCGTGCAGCGCGGGTAGCGAGCTCCGTTCCACGTGCCCGTCATAACTGTCGCTAACCATTCTTTCCTTTTTTATCTTTTATTCACTCTTTTATTTCTTTCTTTCACTTGTTCGTACATTCATTCATTCTTCATGTATTCATTCATTCATTCGTTATGCAACTCCCCGTGCGGGAGTCGCCTTGGCGACCTATCGGTCCTAAAGTCTTCCAATGTTGCTATACTCTTTCGGAACGACTATGTCGATAGTCTTCCGTTTCTTTGTTGTAAACCGTTTATTGTTTCATTATTGAACGCAGAAGAAACTTGAATGTAAGCTTGTGCCTTAGCACGAGCGTAGAGCGCGGTGCGAGAGTTCTCACATTTTCCATATTCTTTTCCATATTCTATACAAGCATACGAGATGGGATTATTCCCTTAGCTAGGTACGTTGAGTCATTTATTAGCATGCGCGGTGTTATCGCCTAGCGATTCTAGCAATAGTGTCCGTATTGTTATGTGTCTAGGCTAAGCAAAGACGGGTTCATCGGAGCCACCCACCTTAGCGATGTTCGCATCGGCCGAACGATACTCCGAGTGCGCCTTTAAAAGTCTAAGTCTGGATTCATCTTGACGGGCCAATGTAAGCCTTGTATCGATTCTTCATCAGGTCGATGCCAACTCTTCGGGTCGACGACTCGTTTGAGTCGTTGCACTTGCCGTTTGAATCGGCATTCCGCTAGGGCGGAGCGGGTCATTACATAATACACCACTCAAAATAAGTCTTGTCCTCGAGACTTCCTGAGTGCAGGTCATCCTACCGTTCCCTAACTCATGTCGTGTGCGTATCTTAGACAATCCCTACCGAATGACTTTATCGCTCATTTTAGAGTTGATGGTACTTATTCAACTGTCGTGTTTCTTCGACTTGATTGCTATTTCTTCGTGTCATGGGACTGAAATGGTCGCACGAGGTGCGTTGTAATTTATCTAACTCGAGAGTCGTAATCTGAGGCAAACTCACTTTCGTTTATGTGCATCTCAACACCCACTTGCAGCTGCACTCGAGTTCATCATATCGTTGAGTGGGGACTGTGCACATATTCAAGGCGTCGCCCGAATACGTACATTTCAACCAAGCTTAGCGATTAGCGAAGTCGGACAAGCTACTCGCGATAGTTTCGATTTGCCGATCGTTTACTTTTACTTCGATTAAAATCGAACTCATGTGCGTCTCACTATCGTTTATCTCGGTCCTCGAGATGATTCGATTCGCTTTTCAAGCGCTCTTGTCTACGAAATCAATTCGATTTTTTCTTAGCGGGGTCGACCAAGTCTAAGTAATTCCCGTCCGATTTAAGACCAAGTATTGCACCATCATCGAGTATATCTTCCTATCAATGATTTAATTCGTTATCCCAACTTTACTTGCGCGTCATCCATTCCTATCATTCCCTTCGTTTGGGGCCAATCTCGTCGTCGTTCACGCACACTCCGCCTACACATTTCTTTGATTCCGAGCCACGCTCGTACTAGTATCATTCCTTTCTTTTAACACGATCTTAATCCCTGATACTTTCCATTCCTCAAGTCTCGTTTGGAATTCAACGTGTCACTTGGTTGGCACGTGCACGCATTCCAGGCGTCCCCAAAATACAAGTATTTACCAAACCGCGTGATAGAGAATTCATTATTCTCACTCGAGTCGCATCGTGCGTATACTCCGGCATCCCTAAAATGTATGCATGTCAGCCGAATCTCGTGAGCAGGGTTTCCTATTCTTGAACCATTTCATCCATCCACACCAATCCCTAAGATCAATCTTTCGATTGCTAACTCTTGAAACAGGGGCATCTCGCCTAACCGCTAGGCTATTTCTCAAGGCTAAGTCAATGCCAGGATTGGAATCATAGTTCCCCAATAATAATGCCAATACTTACCCCAATCCTAGGGTCAAACCAAAGTCGATAGTACGGGGTTTTCTACCCAAGCTCGCGTCACTCAGATTTCTAAACATCGAACACGATCACCTATTCACATCAATGCATTCGTTGTGCGTATTCGAATCCATTCAAATCACCAACTCTAACCAATTCATGTATTCGATCACGAGGTCGTCTAGCTTTGATAATATGTTGCGCCCCAATCTCACGCGAGTCCGATTATCAACGGTGGTTCATGAATCACCATGCAACGCTTCCGTAGAATAATCATTCTCATTGGGGCGTAACTCTTGCTTGCGTTTAGACTAATTCATTCTTGATACACGGATTGGACCTACTTAATCCTCAAATTCAACTTTCACGCACGCTAAGTCATTCTCGAGTCCACATTCGCGTCAAAGCATAAGTCGATGTATCAAATTTGCCGTGCCATGCAAGTTCGATCACCCCCGCTGTATGAATCACCATACCAGCGCTCATGCGGAGTGATCGCCCTAATCGGCATGACGCATGTACAAGGCTGGAGTTGGGCTCACATAAGACAAAAACATCAACGTTGTGGTTATCGACGAAGCAAATCCAAACATTTCATTTTCCTCCAAGCCAAGATCTCTATTCGATAGTCCGACCGTCATTCATTCAACAAGAAAATCCTCGAGCCAAGTTTATCTTTTCCTCAACACATTTCAACATCCCGAGTATAGCATCCATCGGAACAATAACATTTGCACGATCGATCATTCGCTGAGTCAGAGTACCCCCGAGTTATCGCATATCGATCTTTGTTACGCCTCAATACCATCGACGATATGCGTAACCGGACGATATTCCTTTGCAACCAATTTCTAGTCGTACGACTGATGCTATTGTCCGAACTGGATATACCACAATTCTATTCGATCCCATCCAAGATCAAGTTCAATCGCTATTCCTCAAGCTAGTTTCAATATCGTTCTCCAAAACTCAAGTCACATTTCATTTGACCCAATCTGAAATCACAAGTGCTATCCTCTAGCTTCCTCGATTAAGACATACATCTTTATTCATCGTTCCGAGTCATTTTCTAACTTGCATTACCCATTGGCAAGTTGTCCGAACGATATCTCGTTTGGGACATTCGAAGTCACGACCAACAAAGCGTGACGCGTTCTAAGGCTTTGCGCGATCGCATCGCCTCGCCGACATACTCGCCATTACTCGTAATCCTCAATTCTGCTCGAATGATTTCCATGAAAATCCATACACCACTCGAATTAGAGCCATCCAATTTAATCCACAATCACATTCGCATCATTTGCTAAGACATATTTCAGATTCGTTCGACGAATCTCTAGCGTAATCGCTCACGTCGTATCGTCTCACTAAGTCGTTTGCACTATTCCTCAAAATCCAAATCAATCTTCTGTGCACGCCTAAGCGTTAGTTTGATAGCGTTCCTATTGATATACACTCTAAGTGTAGCTTCGTTCCCGACCGAGCGGTACTTGATATCGCTCGCAACTCGATTGCACCAAAAAGTCGAGGTGCACGATACGCGGCACAACTTAGCCAAAAGGTCGTGTCCATAGCTATCCTGTGCAGACTATATTCGAGTTTGCACGCTCACTTATTCTCGTTTGAGCGATAATCGATCTCGCTCGCAACTCGTTTGCACCAGAAGGTCTAGGTGCGCGATACTCCACACAACTTAGCCAAAAGGCTGCGTGCATAACCATTCCGTTCGAACTATACTTTGGTCTCGTATACTCGTTTGCTATTGTCAGCGTAAGGTTATTCAAGCACGCTTTGCGTTTGCTAACTTCTAGCATTTTAGTATTCTTTCGACTTGAGTCCGTCGTGGTTTGGCACAAAGGCCTTCGCCTATCGATCCCGTTCAACCGAGTACTTGTACGAGCTTTTAAAAATATTAGACTTATTGTATGGAACATCCCAAGGCACAATGAGAGAGAGCGTATACTTCTTTGTTTCCAATCGAGCTTTCAAAACAGAGAGAATCAAAATGAAGTCCAAGGACGTAAAGCCGTGCTCTGATACCAATCTGACATGCCCTGCTCCTGCAGGAGCGATCGTCCTCGCTAAGGCGTGATGGCGTACGGGCCTAGGTTGCGCCCGTGCAAGGCTAAGTCCATAAACGATTGATTTGAGCTAGGCCACAGAGTCGCACAGAGTGTTTCCATTTGCAGCAAAAAGTAAATGAACACAAATTGAAGCAAATTCAAACTCTTTATTGACATTCAAGAAGTTTACAAGCGGCGCTAGGCCAAGATTACAAATCGCTCAAGCTCTCTCTCTCTTTCTGAAACATAAAAGGCGTGCCAAGTGGCTTACAAGATGGAATGATTCATGGCGATGTTCCGATACATTATGTCCTGTATATGGTGCTTCATCTCCTTGCAACTATCACGCCCCGATTCCGTAGAATCGATAGTCGTCCCCCGGATGTGTTGCCGTACGAACCTAAGTTGCGATCGCACAAGGCATAGTCATAAGGTTATCCGAAACACAACATCAAGTTAGAGTACGCAGAGAAATTGAATGACACATTTGAAATAGAAATAGACTTTTTCATTGATAATAAAAACTTTACATTGACTTCTTTACAATCGTTGCCGCGCGGGCTACAACATGACTTGACTTACAAAATGAACGCCGATGAGATAGTCGTTCCATACATTACATCTCCTTTTTACAAGCAAAAACATAACACTTTCTACCTGCTATTGAGGCGAGTCGAGTCGTCATCTTCTTTTGGACTGAGTGCGGGGTCTTCTTCAAAAGGAATCTAGAAACACAAGCCTTCACACGCGGATGAGGCTTCAAAAGGGTTCACTTCGCCTTGAGCTTTTAGGTGGCACGCCCTTCGTGGTTCGGGGTACCTGCATGGAGAGCGAGGATCAGTACATTACACTTTGTACTGGTGCGTGGCTATTTAAGTTCCAAGCTCTCATTTGGTTGAAGAGCTTATATGACTTAGAGTATGAATGTTTCTAACCATCCTAATAGATTTCAAACAAGCATATGACAAGCATAATAAAATTTACGTTGAAACTTACCCACGGTGGCCCGTGCCGCGCCTTATGAATCTTACCATGCTCTTCCCTGTCAATTGTTATCATTTCCATACCAAGTGCAATATTTCGTGTGTTGGTCACTGGCTCCCAGAGCCATCGTGGACTCCTTTTTTCTTTTATTAGAAGAGACCCTTTCAGCGCAAGTAGCGAGCCCCGCTGCAAGTCCTCGTCTAACATTGTGCCCAGCACAACTTATGAGAATATTTCCTTCTTGGCCGCAACGGTCCCGTGGCCCCGGGTTGCCGTGCGGGGAAACTCTCCCTTGTCGACAAGTTGTCCAATGACCGTGCAAAGACCATTTTTCTTCTTTTAGTTATTAAGACATAGCCTACATTCTCTTTAAAAACTCAATCATTTTACCGTGCCCGTGCCTTTGCATTTATCCTTTCATTCGCAACAAGACTATCGACTTTGCCTAAGAATGTGGTCGAAAAGAGAAGGGTCAGCCACTCACCTTGAGTTTAATCCGGCGAGAGAACTTGTTCGTCGCGCTAGACGTCGCCTACGCGATTACCTGAAATCACACAAGCAACCGATTAGAACACTACATTATTCAAGGAGTTCGATAGGAAATGCGAGTTCGAAATGTAAGCCATGAAAACCATCGAAAACATTCACGAAAACGCATTCAAAAAACAAAGCCAAAACCAACGCAAGCGGCATAAAAAGCAGAACAACGGGAGGTCTCTCCCGACTCAGCCGTAGAGTCAATCCTCGAGGCGCAACCCGCTGAATATGTGACTTAGTTCCGAAGAAGACACTCCATAACGAGGAATGGATCTTAATTCAACCGTTCCCGTTCGATCGACTCGGTCGATCCCGACCTATCGGTCCCGACCGAATCGATAGCGACAGTGTTCCTTTCTCGCGCACCCCATGGACAAGTACGGGGCACGATGTAGGGACGGGGCACTACACCATAACCAACTAAGAAAAAGTTTTGTCCTCGAAACTTAAAATAGAACCTACCTCTACGAGAACAATGAAGGGAACTTTTCCTTCATTTCTGACTCAAGCTCCCACGTCGACTCTTCGACCGAATGGTTCCTCTAGAGGACGCGGACGAGGGAAATAGCACGGTTGCAGAGAAGTTTATCCTTGCGCTCCAAGATTTGCACCGGCTCTTTGACATATGATAAGTCCGCCTTCAGGTCCAGCTTACCCAAATCTACCACATGCCCCGGATCGTGTACGTACTTTCATAATTATGAGACGTGGAAGACGTCATGTACCTGTGACAATACAGGCGGCAAGGCAATTTGGTAAGCTACCGGGGTGACTCGCTTCAATATTTCGAACGGGCCAACAAATCTTGGGCTCAACTTTCCTTTCGCACCGAACCGGGAAACTCCACGCATAGGCATCACCTTCAGGAATACATGGTCGCCTTCCGAGAACTTGAGGGGGCGTCGGTGCGTGTCGGTATAGCTTTTATGTCGGCTTTGTGATATCTTCAATCTCTCTCGTATTAACTTGACCTTCAGCACGATCTGCTCCACCAGCTCCGGACCAAGTATCTGCCGTTCTCCGACTTCATCCCAGCAAATGTGCGATCTGCACTTCCGGCCGTACAAAGCTTCATACGGTGCCATTTGAATGCTGGACTGATAGCTGTTGTTGTATGCAAACTCGGCCAGCGGTAGATGGACGTCCCAACTTGACTTCAAGTCGATCGCACATAGTCGTAACATGTCTTCGAGAATTTGGTTCATCCGCTCTGTTTGGCCGTCAGTCTGAGGATGATAAGCTTAGCTGAACTTCAACTTGATCTCCAGTGGTGAATGAAGACTACTCTAGAAGCGCGCTACGAACCGTCCATCCCAATCAGAGACGATAGAAACTGGGACCCCGTACAGCCGAACTATTTCATCAAGGTATATCTGAGCAAGACGGTCGACGCTCCAAGTAACTTTGATGGCGATAAAGTGCGCTGACTTGGTTAGTCGATCGACGATGACCCAGACGACATCGTTTCCCTACGGTGTCCTTGGCAAGCCAACAATGAAGTCCATAGTGATGTGATCCCACTTCTACTCTAGAATGGCGAGGTTCTGCATCTCTCCGCCCGGTCGCTGGTGCTCGACTTTGACTTGCTGACAGGCCATACATTTTGACACAAAGAGCGCTACGTCCCTCTTCATGCCTTGCCACCAAAAGACAACACGGAGGTCCTTATACATCTTGGTGCTGCCAGGATGCAAGGAATATTTTGCATAGTGCACCTCCGTCATTATCTCCTTTCTAAGTTCTACGTCGTCCGGTACGCATAGCCGTCCCTTCACGCGCAACACTCCCGACTCGTCCTCTGCAAAGTCAGACGCTTTCCCTGTCGATATCAGCTTTCGCATCTTCTCCAGGTAGGGGTCGTCCTCCTGTACAGACTTGATCCTCTCCAGTAGGCTCGGTTCCACCCGCAGTTGCGCTAGTTTCATGTCTCTGAAACGAACTCAGAGTTCAATGCCCATTCCTTCCAAGTCACGCAGCAGTCGATCGTTGATGCATAACGAAGCTAAGTACTTTCGGTTCAGCGCATCCGCTACCATATTTCCCTTGCCCGGCGTGTAGTCGATCGATAAGTCGTAGTCTTTGATTAGTTCGAGCCATTGCCGCTGCCGCAAATTCAGTTCTTTCTGGGTGAAGAGATACTTGAGGCTTTTATGGTCCGTATAAATCCTGTACACCACGCCATAGAGATAGTGACGCCACAGCTTCAATGCAAACACAATTGCCGCCAATTCTAGGTCATGCGTGGGGTAGTTCTTCTCGTGCGGCTTCAACTGCCGGGAAGCAAAAGATATCACCTTATCCCGTTGCATGAGCACACACCCCAAGCCCTGGTCAGAAGCATCGCTGAAGATTTGAAATCCCTCTGTCCCTTCAGAAAGAGCAAGTATCAGGGCCGAAACGAGCCGTTGTTTGAGCTCCTGGAAGGAAGCTTCACAGTCGTCTGACCACTTGAATATGACTCCTTTCTGGGTGAGGCGAGTCAACGGCGATGCAAACTTCGCGAAGTCCTTCACGAAGCGTCGGTAGTATCCCGCCAAGCCTAGGAAGCTTTGAATTTCGCTAACTGATGCATGCCGTTTCCAATCAGCAACTGCCTCGACTTTCTTCGGATCGATTGCGATGCCCGCGGCGGAGATGATGTGCCCAAAGAATGAGACGCTGTTCAGCCAGAACTCGCACTTGCTTATCTTTGCGTACAACTGATTCTCTCGAAGGGTTTGGAGTACCGTCCGCAGATGCTCTGCATGTTAAGCTCGATCCTTCGAGTAGACGAGAATGTCGTCGATGAAGACTACTACGAACTTGTCAACGAACGGATGGAACACCCGATTCATTAGATCCATGAAGACGGCAGGGGCATTTGTCAGACCGAATGGCATTACCAAGAACTCGTAGTGGCCGTAACGAGTACGGAAGGCAGACTTCGGCACGTCATTTGGCTTGACTTTGAGTTGGTGGTAACCCGATTGTAGATCAATCTTCGAAAATACCGTTGCACCTTGGAGCTGGTCGAACAAGTCGTCAATACGGGGTAGGGGGTATTTGTTTCGGACGGTGGCTTTATTCAATTCCCGATAGTCGATGCAGAGTCGCATCGATCCATCCTTCTTCTTCACGAACAGCACGGGCGCACCCCACGACGAGACACTCGGAAGGATAAACCCTCTGTCTAGCAATTCTTGAAGTTGTGCCTTCAATTCTTTTAATTCTGTATGGGCCATTCTGTACGGAGCCTTCGAGATCGGTCGTGTGTCGGGGAATGTGTCGATGGTGAACTCTATTTCTCGATCGGGCGGCATGCCGGGTAGCTCATCCGGGAACACGTCTGGGAATTCTGCCACAACGTCGGTCTGACCCACGTTTGCACCATCCTGTCGCATGTTTCGAACGGAAGCTAGATAGCCTTCGCACTCGGAATGCAGCATCCGTCGAGCAGATATTGCGGAGATCACCATGCAGGTCGGTGATGCCTCACTACACGAGTAGCAGAATTCAGGCACTCCAGGCATGCGGAATGTGACCTTCTTTTCAGCGCAGTCTATGGTTGCGTTGCACCGCCCGAGCCAATCCATTCCCAAAATGATGTCAAAGTCCTTCATGTCTAGAACTATCACATCCAGACCGATCTTTTGACCGCCGATACAGATAATTCTGCCGGCGTAAGCTAAGTTTGTGAGAATTGGTGTGCCCGAAGGCGTGCTTACGCTAAGGTCGAGATCTAATGATATTACAGGGAATTTGTGTTCGACGGCAAAGTCCGCCGATATAAAACTATGTGAAGCGCCTGAATCAAATAACACACGAGCAGGCACGTTATTAAATTTTAGTATACCTGACACTACTGTATCTGATGCCAGCGCTTCGTCTCGAGTCATGGCGTAGACGCGGCCCTGAGTGTTGGGGCGACGATCTTGGCCATTTTGTGGTGCAGGTTGAGTGCGCGGAGGAGGTCGGGGCGCCTGCCCTCGATTCTCTTGGCGATATTGTTGTGGTGGTGCGTTGCGATTCGGTCGAGGATTCTAGCAATCTCGAACAAGGTGACCCTTCTGCCCGCAAGCGTAGCACTCTGTCTTGGCAAAGCAGTAGTCATCAGTATGCCCAAGCTGGTGGCAATTTTTGCATCGTGGTAACGGGTTCCGGCCTTGGTAGCTGCTAGTGTGTGGATGCTTTGAAGCGTAGTTGTTGCCTCCCGTATAGCTAGGACGTTTGTGATTGGAGTGGCGCACAACGTCATTAGCACCGGAAGGATGCAGGTTCTCAAGGCGGAGCGCGTGATTCATAGCCTCGTCCACGGCCTTGTACTCCGGGACCCCGACATGTGCACTGATAGAGTGTCGCAGACCCACTTCGAACCATCGCACACGGCACTCTTCAGTAGGCAGAAACTGGCCAACAAACTTAGACAACTTATTGAATTCTGCGGCATACTGTTCCACCGTCCTGCTCCCTTGCTTCAACTGCATGAATTCATTCTCCTTCGCTTGACGAACGGCTGACGGAAGGTACTGGACTTCGAAAGCTTTGCGGAACGTGGCCTAAGAGATCGGTATGGTGGTGTTGTCCGATCGGATCGCTCGCTTGCGTACGGCCCACCAGTCGTGCGCGTTCAACCGTAGTTAAAGTTGTGCGCAGGCAACTTGCTTCGATTCTTCAATGCCGAGAAGCTCGAAATGATCTTCCAGCTCTTCCAACCAGTCGATTGCCATGGAAGGACCCTCGGTACCGTTGAAGGAAGTACGACATGCTTTCTTGAATTCGGACACTTCAAAGTTGTACTTTTTCGGTGCCGCTGGTTGACGCTCGGGATCCTCCGTGTCGACTTCAATGGGTTGGATCGCCGGCACGGTGACGGTAGGCGCAGTCGTAGAATTCTCGTTGGCCGCCATTGTCTGAACGATCTGCTGCAGGGTATCTAACTTCTTTTGTTGAAGTTTGGCATGTACGTCAAAGCGAGCTTCGAAGCGAGCTTCGAACTGGGCCTCTCGTTCCTCTACCTGTTGATACCAGTTTTCGGACTGGTTTCGCTGCACCTCTATCATGCGCAGCATTCTTTCGATGGTATCGTTAGAAGGTCTGGCCCGCGGACGATGCGAACTACTAGAGCTGCTAGAAGCACTCTGTTCTTGCTCGACCGTAGGCTCGGTCACTTTTACGATTCGAAGGCAAACGCATCAGTCACAAATTATTACGGACTCATTGTATGGAACAACTTATCTCATCGATACGAGGTCAAAGGTTTGGAACTCTAGACGCGAGACCAAAGGATGTAAAGCCGTGCTCTGATACCATTATGTCATGCCCCGATTCCGTAGAATCGATAGTCGTCCCCTGGGCGTGATGCTGTGCGAACCTAAGTTGCGATCGCACAAGGCATAGTCATAAGGTTATCCGAAACACATCATGTTAGAGTATGCAGAAAAATTGAATGACACATTTGAAATAGAAATAGATTTTTTTATTGATAATAAAAACTTTACATTGACTTCTTTACAATCATTGCCGCACGGGCTACATCATGACTCGACTTACAAAATGAACGCCGATGAGATAGTCGTTCCATACATTACATCCCCTTTTTACAAGAAAAAACATAACACTTTCTACCTGCTATTGAGGCGAGTCGAGTCGTCATCTACTTTTGGACTGAGTGCGGGGTCTTCTTCAAAAGGAATCTAGAAACACAAGCCTTCACACGCGGACGAGGCTTCAAAAGGGTTCACTTCGGCTTGAGCTTTTAGGTGGCACGCCCTTCGTGGTTCGGGGTACCTGCATGGAGAGCGAGGATCAGTACATTACACTTTGTACTGGTACGTGGCTATTTAAGTTCCAAGCTCTCATTTGGTTGAAGAGTTTATATGACTTAGAGTATGAATGTTTCTAACCATCCTAATGGATTTCAAACAAGCATATGACAAGCATAATAAATTTTACGTTGAAACTTACCCACGGCGGCCCGTGCCGCACCTTATGAATCTTACCATGTTCTTTCCTGTCAATTGTTATCATTTCCATACCAAGTGCAATATTTCGTGTGTTGGTCACTGGCTCCCAGAGCCATCGTGGACTCCTTTTTGCTTTTATTAGACGAGGCCCTTTCAGCGCAAGTAGCGAGCCCCGCTGCAAGTCCTCGCCTAACATTGTGCCCAGCACAGCTTATGAGAATGTTTCCTTCTTGGCCGCAATGGTCCCGTGGCCCCGGGTTGCCGTACGGGAAAACTCTACCTTGTCGACAAGTTGTCCAATGACCGTGCAAAGACCATTTTTCTTCTTTTAGTTATTAAGACATAGCCTACATTCTCTTTAAAAACTCAATCATTTTACCGTGCCCGTGCCTTTGTATTTATCCTTTCATTCGCAACAACACTATCGAGTTTGCCTAAGAAAGGGGTCGAGAAGAGAAGGGTCAGCCACTCACCTTGAGTTTACTCCGGCGAGAGAACTTGTTGGTCGCGCTAGACGTCGCCTACGCGATTACCTAAAATCGCATAAGCAACTGATTAGAACACTGCATTATTCAAAGAGTTCGATAGAAAATGCGAGTTCAAAATGCAAGCCATGAAAACCATCGAAAACATTCACGAAAACGCATTCAGAAAACAAAGCCAAAACCAACGCAAGCGGCGTGAAAAGTAGAGCAACGGGAGGTCTCTCCCGACTCAGCCGCAGAGTCAATCCTCGAGGCACAACCCGCTGAATATGGGACTTGGTTCCGAAGAAGACATTCCATAACGAGGAATGGATCTTAATTCAACCGTTCCCGTTCGATCCACTCGGTCGATTCCGACCTATCGGTCCCGACCGAATCGATAGCGACAGTGTTCCTTTCTCGCGCACCCCGTGGACAAGTACGGGGCAGGATGTAGGGACGGGGCACTACAGCAATGCCCCAAGGCTCCAGAGTTAGCTCTGCGCCTTAGCCCGTTCGAGGGAAGCTCCGCACCCGCTGACGTCTCCTGCTTCCTGCAAGTAATCTGTAGGGTTATCAGTACATTGTTATGCACTGGTGGGGAGGCTTGCTCATCCACAATGCTATCATTACCAAACACGTTCGATTTACTTCTGTGCATCGTCTATCATTCATTGTCTTTCTAATCTTTTCTTAGGGTCAGTTTCATGGCATATTTCATAACCTATCTCATGTTGTCGAATTCAAGTGTTTGCATGGAATTACATGCACGACTTACCCATACTTACCGTCCGGCCTTCCCTGTCCAAAGTAAACCAAGTTAGTCAATAATTTATATAAAATTTCAATATCGAGTGCGTGTCCCTGCCTCAGGTCCTAGCACGACGTAGGCGTGTTTTCTAACTCGATTTCACGAAGTACTCTTTATACTTTGGTGTGTTACATTTCAATCCAGTTCAGAAGGTACTTCATTTAGTTAACTTAGATTACTTTGTTTCAATGCAAGGACTTGCACGTAGATTGCAACCAGCAAAGCCCACTTAGTCTATATGTACCGGTCGCTGGCATCACAAGCCATTTTGGACATATTCTCTTTAGCATTCTCACCTATCGAAGTGTGATGGCTGGTACACCTTAATAGTCTCTTGAAATGCCTGGTATTACGTCTCTTTGAGTGGTCGAGCCCCCACCCAAGTAACCCGTAAGCCCCTTTTTGATTCCGCCTAGACCGGCCACGATATACCTCCCCCTCGATCGTGCCGCGGAATCCCTTCTTCTTCACGGCCACGGTATTCCCCCCTCGCCCGTGCCGATTGTCCACGACCATTTCGTATTGACTTGTCATTTAACTTAACGGTTGTCTTTGAGGTATAGGCTGTCTCTGAGCCATAATGCGTTATCGACCAGGTTGGCGTCCGTACAACACGGGTAGCGATCCCCGTTGCACGTGCCCGTCATACCTGTCGCTAACCATTCTTTCCTTTCTTATCTTTTATTCACTCTTTCATTTCTTTCTTTCACTTGTTCGTACATTCATTCATTCTTCATGTATTCATTCATTCATTCGTTATGCAACTCCCCATGCGGGAGTCGCCTTGGCGACCCATCGGTCCCGAAGTCTTCCAATGTTGCTATACTCTACTCGGAACGACTATGTCGATAGTCTTCCGTTTCTTTGTTGTAAACCGTTTATTGTTTCATTATTGAACGCATAGGAAACTTGAATGTAAGCTTGTGCCTTAGCACGAGCGTAGAGCGCGGTGCGAGAGTTCTCACATTTTCCATATTCTTTTCCATATTCTATACAAGCATACAATATGGGATTATTCCCTTAACTAGGTGCGTTGAGTCATTTATTAGCATGCGCGGTGTTATCGCCTAGCGATTCTAGCAATAGTATCCGTATTGTTATGTTCGCATCGGCCGAGCGATACTCCGAGTGCGCCTTTGAAAGTCTAAATCTGGATTCATCTTGACGGGCCAATGTAAGCCTTACATCGATTCTTCATCAGGTGATGCCAACTCTTCGGGTCGACGGCTCGTTTAAGTCGTTGCACTTGCCGTTTGAATCGACGTTCCGCTAGGGCGGAGCGGGTCATTACATAGGGGTTTGCATACTAACCCAAACCGAACCAAACCAAGCCGAACCCAACCGAACCCGATGCATGCCAAAGCCAAAATAGACCACACGAACCATGAAATGCTAATTAACCCATGCCAAATACAAGAAGCCAAGGCTAGCCAGTCAAGACAAGTCAAAATACAGGTCCAAGATACGTACACGTATACCAAAATACATATAACGAAATCTGAGGGTGACACGTATTTACCTTGTGTTGGTGCAAGGGCGAATGCGTCGATGTTGGTAAGAAGTCACAAAATAACACGAGATTGCTATTGGTTGCTTGCTTGCTTATACGAATCAAATAATATGCTTTCCATGATAACATGTTTTACTGCTTTCGAATATGTCATGAAATCGATCCTAAGGAGAACATAGAACGATAACTAAATTGTATATTGTATGAATCAATACATTACTAAATGTCGATTTAGTTAAAGTGGGTCTTTGATCAGTACAGCGAGGACGAAAGTACTAATCCTCCAATAGTTTGCTAGCAGGTTCAGGGAATGGTCTGCTTGTGGCGAAGCTTCGCTTGATCGTGCTGAGGCATGAAATGCCGTAGCGTTTGAAGCGTGCGATCACATTGACGGTCGGACATTCAATGTGATTGATACGATCGAGATATAGAAGGCATGATGAATGGAATGGTGAAATCCTTTGTGGGTAAAAGAGAACTTGAGTGTTGGAGCCAATCTAGCATATTCAGTTGGGCTATTGAAAGCCTTTGTAACCTCATTTCATTTATCAATAAAGAGAATTGTTTCGTATACTCTTTTTTCTTCCATTTGCTAATATCAAATCAAAGATAACCATTTGAGAACTTGTCATCTTGCTTTGTACGAGTGCAACTCTAGACTCGTACGGCATCATGCCCCAGTGAGGACGATGATTCGGATAAATCGATGCGAGGACGAGCGATTTTCTGGGTCGGGGCATGACAAATTGGTATCAGAGCTCTAGGCTCAATTTCCTCAGGACGCTTGCTTCATTTCAATTCCAAAGAGTTTTTCACCACCAATCAAATCACTCTTGACTCTACTCGATGCCGCATTGGATGTTCCATACAATAAGTCTAATACAAATTGTGTAATTTTGTCGCATGTGTTTTAGAAATTACATAATATTTGCTAAGGAAGTCGCAAAATATTTGTTGCATCGAGTGCAACAAGCCGTAAAATAATTATTGCTGCAAGCACAACAAGTCGCGAGATATGAATTGAGATATTTGTTGCTGCAAGTGCAACAAGTTGATAAATATGAATCGAAATGTTTGTTGTTTTAATGCAACAGTCAATATGAGAAATATTGGTTGCATCAGTACAATAAAAGTCGTGAAATGTTGCTGTATCAAATGTAACGAGTTGTGAATGATGTGTTGCAAGAAAAATAAAAGTTAAAAATTGAATATATTGAACAGATTCGAGTATTGGCTTTGAATATCATAAATAAAATGTTGTACGAGATGCAACGAAAGAAACTGAATTAAAAATGTTGCATGCGATGCAACGGAGGAGACTGAATTAAAAACGTTGTACGAGATGCAACGGTTGAAACTTAATAATACGTTGCACGAGATGCAACGGAAGGAACTGAAATCATAAATCGATAGAACGAAATATTTGGTTGTGTACTGAACTTGTATTGGCAAATGAAAATATTGGCCGAGTTGTGTCGGATTTTGATTAATCAAAAGTTACGGTTGTGATCGGTATGATCACTGCAGAAATTGTGAGTCGGAATAGATTGTTGGTTCATACCGAGTATGATGCGAGGGAAATAGCTTGATTTCCGAATTGTATATGCCATACCATGTATACGATGAATGACTCGATTCTAAGTGGTTTATACTATACCACTTGTGCGATGAATTGTATCGACGCATTGTAAGAATTGTGGAAGGTTTGTTTGCAACGGACGAGAGAGTAACGAGACTCGATTGGAAATTTGTATGACAGCATGTTGATGCAAGTGTTCTTCGATAATTGGTTGAAATAATAGGGCGGGAACTCGTATCAATGAATGATACATCGACGAAAAAAATTTGTAAGTCGGTCGAATGACCGAGACTAACAAAACGATTATGCCTTGATGCAATAATCTGATCGACGGGATAGGAAACTTGAACTTATAAACGAGTTGCATGACTTGCGATCTCGATAGAAATGATGGGCGAGGCAAATTGTAATCGAATCGCATGACTTACGACCTCGATAGAAATATTGGGCAATACAAAGTATAATCGGATCGTACGATATGCGACTTCGGTGAAGAGTCAGTTGATACGGGTAAATAGTGTCTAAGAGATAGTTGGTTACGTTACGGCGAAACTCTTGAGTACGACTGAAACACTCAAAACTTAGAGGGCATGATCGTATAACTCGAGGGTTCAATATTGGATAATCGATAATTCGGTTACGCGATCAAAGTATAGTGGGATGCGGCGAATCAAAAATGAGTTGATGCGTATGGAAAAGTTTGTAGTGAACTTGGAGGTATGCAATACGAACTAAAGTTGACATTGATGCAGATTCAAAGTTGACCCTCGTGTTATCGAAATTGATATAACCTATCAAAATCGATACGCAAGAAAATGTAAGCACGATTTGAGAATATAAAATGGAGCAGGCCTACGATATCGCAATTTTAGAATTTTCGAAGATAGCAATATGAGAATGTCGAACTAGTTGATCATAAACCTTGCGATTGATCAGACAAGACCGTAAAGTTATCGATGATTGTTTTGATGCGTATATCATCTTGGATGTCGACCATAGGTAGAAAGACTCAAACTCAATACGAGTAGATATTTCGTGAATTACAGAATTTTCAAAGGTAGTGCATGAATTATTCGGAGGATAGTTGTGTCTCAGTTGCACAAATAGAAATGGTTTGTCCGGATTTGGGTAGTCGCATAGAAATCGTCGGAACGTGATTTGGCTCCGAAATAATATAGCATAGTTCGTAGTAAGTATCCTTCGTTAATGATCCATAATTATCGAGCATAGCTTCGGGGCAGCTGACCCTAGAAGAGTTAACCGCCAAATCAAAGTGAATGTTGCAGACCCATAAGATGACCCATATAATGTCGTATATGAATCGTGCGGTACATGTTGATGATAAGTCTAGGTAATTTTGAGAATCGTGCTATGCACGAGAGGGAACGGTAAGCGAATGACTTACGAGCTATGTCGTTAGATTTGGATTCACCTTGCAATTGAGTTGTGTGAATCGAACTTACATTCGATGTTGCGAGACGGACAAATTGGAAATTTGGCTAGTGAATTCCTAATCGATAGGAATCGAACGTAAGACGCATCATAAAGACCTTTGTGTCAAAGCGATTGTTGCCTTTGAGCATCGTCGACTCGAATTGAACTTTTGTGTCGGATAGATTGTGGCCTTTGTGCAATATCAATTTAATGTTGTGCCGGAAGAATCTAAGCACGGTGTAGCGCCCCAGTCCCAAAATACGTAGGACTAGAAACGTAGACATGTCAGCTGTATACATACAAAGTCTACTCAAATATATGGAAACTAGTATGTATAATAAGCTGTAAAATGAAGTAAACCACGATACTAATCTCATCCCCAAAAAGAATCAATACAAAATAAGAATCAATGATGAATTATAATTTGTACAAAAGTTGGGCGGAGACAAAGTCCACTACCAACTAATTTAAATAGAAAAAATATATAAAGAATGTGATTGGTCGAACGAAGCAATGACAAGTCCAAAAGCAATCATCATGAAGGAAGGAATGACCTTAGCTAGAGCACCTACAAAAATTATAAAACACACACCTGGAGAGATCACCAGGTCCTCAGAGGGACGTAACAAGACACATAATATCATGCCAATAAACTGAATAATAAAGCTCAACAGAAAAGTATGCATGAGTAAAGGTTCCTAACCATCCTATGTGATATACATTTTGAGGACAACGTTCTACGTAGGGGCTGTAACGGATTCAAGCAAGCAAGTAATAAAGAGTGGCTGTCAAGTAGCGCTCATACGAGACACTATCGGCCCTGGGCAGAAGGTAGTGCTCATAAGAGTCACCCACGGCCCAAAATGTGTGTAAAAATAAATGTAGTCCTATGCTAATAACTGTCTCCTCCCCCCAATGATACTATACATGTATCGACTCTACGACACTGTTTTAATCCTTAATAACTGCCAATTCTTCTAAAAAAATCTATTGGCAGTTATATCCTAACGCACGGCCTGTACGCACCAATGATCAGTCAGCACGCAAGTCCGCATCTATATGTAACTCACAACTCACACACAATCCGTGGCACAACGTGACAGTTTATGAGATGCACTAAACATACGGTGGTCCCTTAAGTCTAAGCCAATTGCATAAAGTATAATAATTTGCATCTATATATAGTTTTGAAAGAACAACATAAAAAAACATGCATAATATTGAGCAAAAAATTAAACAGTAAAGGCAAGGTGTCTTGCCTGATGTCCGAGTGAGGTAAGATGATGTCCTGGCGACGAATCAACAGCAGCGCACAAAGAGGAAGGTGTAGGTACAACTTCGGATGCTGAAAATAGTCTATTATCTAATTATAAATAATACTGCACCTATTACATTTATTTAATAAATTCTAAAGTTAGGATATGGCATAGGTTTTTGTATTAGCTCTCCGAAAAACTAAACGGATCGCATTTTCGTTTCCGGAATCTCCTGAAATCGCAAAAATACTGAAACCCGTTTATTTTTGGGACACTAGATACTCAAACAATTTTGTAGAAATATACAGAATGAAATTTGTCTATTAAAATATGTTTTTGGAAATCTTACCTCGATACGCTTCTTTTAAAAAAAAACTGAAGGCAAAACGGAGTTCGGAGCTAGGAGATATCGTCGTTGCAAGTTGCTCTTGCTACTAAAAAGCGGGGCTGAATTCTAATGACGAATTTTAGAGTTTCTATTGGACTAAAAATAATTTCGAATTATGGCTGATAGAAGGGGGATGTATTGGATTTATATTGTTATTTATTTCAGATTTATCTCCTAAATTAGGTAGGATTTGATTTAAATAAATTGGAGTTTGCTTTGTTAGGATAGGATATAGATATGGATGCTTTCCTATTAGACTTAGGATTATGATTAACTTAAAATATAGTTCATATTTATCTAAATTATCTATAACATTATTTAAAATTACTATAGATAATAAATAGAGTTAATAACTATTTAAACAACCTTTATCTAATCTCATTTATACAAGCTGAAATATTTAATACAAACTTGACATTTATTCTATATTATGTAAATAGTGTACAATACAAGTAACATGTAAAAAGTAATAAAAGTTATAAAATAAATCTTAAAAGTTTGAGAAATTTTTTTGTATAATATAGTTCAGATCCTTAATATATTAGAAAAATAGCTTTATATATTTTTATACTAAATTCACTAATGAGCACTATACTATATATATGTAAAATAATATAAATTATATAATAAGTCAATAAATAGTTATTTAAAAATCCAAAAATTCCACAAATATTTATTTTAAAAAATCAGGGGATTTACAAAAGTCTTATTTAGATAAGGACTAAGAAGAGTTTTAATTCCCCTTAAATTTTCCACTATTTAATTCAAATTGATTTAAAAGTAACTCAATCAATTATAATCCAATGTAGATAGGTTCTACCTCTAATTTAAACTGTATTTAAATAACTTAATAACTTTTTTTTCAACTTAAATCACCATAATTAATTACATATTAAATCAACCCATATTTAATATACCTTTTTCGAGATAATATATGATAATAATTAATTTCAAAAATATAAATATATATACACTCGCATGCAAAAATAATACTTACATAAAACACAGTTTTTCTAAATTACTAGTTATACTAGTACCATAAAATAAAATGACCTTTTTTAAAATAAAAATATAGTTTGATAATCCTCGACACAACGCATTTATAACTTCAAGCAATATAAAATATTTATCGTCTATTATTTTGAAATATTTTCTACATCTATATAATTAAAACATTTTATAAAAATATGTACTTCGCACTTATTCGCACTTAACGAGAAATTTACGAAACGTAAACTCGTACGCGACGTACAAATACGAAGTACCAAAATCAATACCATATTTATAAAAAAAATATAGTAAAAATTTAGGAGTTTTACATCCTACCCAACTTAGAAGAATTTCGTCCTCGAAATTAAGAATTAGTAGAGGAGTGAAAAGACAATTCAATTCACAACGCTCAACGAAAGATGCATTAGGATGTCTCGATTTCCATAACGGCGAGAATAATCATGGGTTAACGCGAGAATGAGAGAAAAAATGAGCAAGGTTTAAAGTTAGAACATGCGATAAAGGTTAGCGGGGTAACTAGAGGGAATAGATTAGAGGCCTTAAAATAGGGTTTCATGAGAGCCGGTTGATTAAGGGAGTGAAGCGGGTCACTCCTAATCTTAAGCGATTAGAGGGTCACGATAATAAATATAGGGCCAAGAAAAATGGACGATTAGTTAGGACGTGGATATAGTCACATGGAACGGTAATGATCATAATTGATAGGATCGGCTAGAGGGAATTCAAGTACAAGCGTCTTCGCTCTTCTAAAGTAGGTAAAGGCGAATGCAATATAGAGTTCAAGGATGATATTTCGAATACGAATACGTGGTTCAAAGACGATGGAAAATTTTCAAGTAGAATTGTCAAGGCAGTCGCGGATGAGACTCTAGGGCAAGTTTGACTATGTCTCCATACGCGTAGAATAATATATGAAAAGCGAACCGAGTGCACTATGGTTGATCAGACCATAATACGTCGGTTCTGATTAGACAATATATTAGTAGGCGCCCACATTAAACATATGTCATGATCAAGCTTGATAAAGAATAAGCTTGCAAAACTAAGCTATTTTAGCATCATAGGTAGATAAAATTATAAGTAAAGGGTAATGTTGAAAGAATCAAATAGTCCAAGATCTTATAAGATCTAAGTTCCTCCCAAAATTTGGGCCTATGCAGTCGGCTTGGTTGACTAGATAAGTTAGGGTCCACCGAATTCTATGGTCCAAGTGAACCTATCAATGTGGTCCACAAAATGTTGGTTAGGTCGTGAGGTATTCTACCCAACTTACAAGAGTTAAACTAGTAGTGCGATGGGATAATGAGTTAAATAATCAAGGTAAGGCACAAAATTAAGCATTAAAGGAATTCAAGTAGAGCATCATCACATATCGGTTTGAAAGAATTTAGTCGAGATGTTGTCCCTATCTGTGGTTGAAAGAGTATATCGGTACCATGGTAGGGTTATGATTTAGTCTTTACGACCTGAGAGTCGCATCATAAAAATAGAGTACAAGGGAACGTGTTTTAGTGGGACATGATATACCTACATGAAGGTGGGCATGTCTAGGTCTTGCACGTAAAAGTTGTTGGAAGAAAAAGTCTAGTGTTGTGCTCCAAATATCCAAGTCACGATAAGGGCACAAAAGAATTTAAAATAGAAAGTGGGAGATCATGAGATTATCGCACAAAATAAATGAACAAGTTACAGCATGAAATAAAGATAATTCAAATTCTAGTAGATCAAGGTAAAATAAGTTAGGAATACAGTCATGTAATTTGGTAGATGACTAACAACACTTGTGTATATACTACTACCATGGTTATGAGGGATATGGCAATTGGTATGGAATACTCCTAACTCATTAGAGTTATCTTAGTGGCCTACAATTAAAAAAAATTAACTGGAGTTTCCTCCAAAAGTTCCTTAATAAAATAAAAAAATAAACCATCAAATTGTATTTACTCAAAGCTGTTCAATTTAATCATGACTCAAATTTAAATCGCATTCATAAATCTCAAAGCAAACTCTCATCAGGGTACTACTAACTTTTTTTTCTCTAAAACTTATCGTTCAAATCCAACTATTGAAATCAAGAGTTCATAATTCACGAATCCATAAAATTTTACAATCAATCAAAATTTTAAAACCCAAAAATTTTCAAACAACTATAGAAAAACTCTTAGCATATAAAAAAAACAATCTAAAAATTGAAGTTCAATATTTTAATGCACTTATCAACCATAATCCGACAACATGAATAAAAAAAACGTTCGGTCTTTTATTTTCTTTTTCTTTTTTTTTTTCAATAAACCATACGTATTTTCTAAAATCTTCATAAA
Organism: Iris pallida; assembly: GCA_029216955.1. NCBI lineage: Eukaryota > Viridiplantae > Streptophyta > Magnoliopsida > Asparagales > Iridaceae > Iris > Iris pallida. The sequence goes on from JANAVB010028819.1 coordinate 4,538,365, forward strand.
TAAAACTCGTTTCCTTTTTTTTTTACCAATTTATTGATAATCCTAATAAAAACCTTTTTACTCAAAATCTAAATAGATTTGTAAATCATAAATCGCATGACACAACTTAAAATTTGAAAATCTTCCTCAAAAATTATTTTTTTATATCTTTCGAAATATTTTAAACGAAAATTTAAAAGTCGATGCTTCCACTTAAAATTTGAAATTTAAGAAACATACTAATCGTAAATTGTACAAGAATAATTTCTACGGCTACATTTAAAATCTAAGATCCTTTTCAAACCAAATTTATAACTGTTCAAAGGCGTATAACTATAACTCAAAAAATCAAAAATATCACAACTTAAAAATGAAATCAGTTTTATATTTGCTCAAAGCTATAATCCAATAGATAACAAATATCAAAATTCGAAAATCAAACAATTTCTTAAATCAATTGTGTATAGATTCCAATATTTTCCTGCAGTATAATAAAATCCTATAAATCCTCTGGTGATCACTACTTTACCAATTAGCATATACTAGTGTAGTCATCTTCCTAGTTGACACTAAGCACGAAAATAAGAATCAACGGTGGAAAGGAATCAAGCAAGATACAGTTCAAGGGGGTCGAACAAGAGTTCATAAATTGAAGCCAAGGGAAGAGGTCAAGCTGTATGGATGAGATTCCTAGATTCTAATCCTATATTGCAGGCTCATATCGGTACAATTACGTAACCGAAGTGACAAACTGACCTGCATGGGCCACCACAAAAACATGTAACGCCCCAGTCCCAAAATACGTAGGACTAGAAACGTAGACATGCCAGCTGTATACATACAAAGTCTACTCTAATATATGGAAACTAGTGTGTATACATAAGCTGTAAAATGCAGTAAACTACGATACTAATCTCATCCACAAAAAGAATCAATACAAAATAAGAATCAATGATGAATTATAATTTGTACAAAAGTTGGGCGGAGACAAAGTCCACTACCAACTAATTTAAATAGGGAAGAAATATACAAAGAATATGATTGGTCGAGCGAAGCAATGATGAGTCCAAAAGCAATCATCATGAAGGAAGGAATGACCTTAGCTAGAGCACCTGCAAAAATTACGAAACACACACCTGGAGAGATCACCAGGTCCTCAGAGGAACGTAACAAGACACATAATATCATGCCAATAAACTGAATAATAAAGCTCAACAGAAAAGTATGCATGAGTAAAGGTTCCTAACCATCCTATGTGATATACATTTTGAGGACAACGTTCTACGCAGGGGCTGTAATGGATTCACGCAAGCAAGTAATAAAGAGTGGCCGTCAAGTAGCGCTCATACGAGACACTATCGGCCCTGGGTAGAAGGTAGTGCTCATAAGAGTCACCCTCGGCCCAAAATGTGTGTAAAAATAAATGTAGCCCTACGCTAATAACTGTCCCCTTCCCCCAATGATACTATACATGTATCGACTCCACGACACTGTTTTAATACTTAATAACTGCCAAGTCTTCTAAAAAAAATCTATTGGCAGTTATATCCTAATGTACGGCCTGTACGCACCAATGATCAGTCAACACGCAAGTCCATATCTATATGCGACTCACAACTCACACACAATCCGTGGCACAACGTGACAGTTTATGAGATGCACTAAACATACGGTGGTCCCTTAAGTCTAAGCCAATTGCATAAAGTATAATAATTTGCATCTATATATAGTTTTGAAAGAACAACATAAAAAATATGCATGATATTGAGCAAAAAATTAAACAGTAAAGGCAAGGTGTCTTGTCTCATGTCCGAGTGAGGTAAGATGATATCCTGGCGACGAATCAACAACAGCACACAAAGAGAAAGGTGTAGGTACAACTTCGGATGCTAAAAATAGTCTATTATCTAATTATAAATAATACTGCACCTATTACATTTATTTAATAAATTCTAAAGTTAGGATATGGCATAGGTTTTTGTATTAGCTCTCCGAAAAACTAAACGGATCGCATTTCATTTTCAGAATCTCCCGAAATCACAAAAATACTGAAATCCATTTATTTTTGGGACACTAGATACTCAAACAATTTTGTAGAAATCTACAGAATGAAATTTGTCTATTAAAATATGTTTTTGGAAATCTTACCTCGATACACTTCTTTTAAAAAAATTGAAGGCAAAACGGAGTTCGGAGCTAGGAGATATCGTCGTTGCAAGTTGCTCTTGCTACTAAAAAGCGGGGCTGAATTCTAATGACGAATTTTAGAGTTTCTATTGGACTAAAAATAATTTCGAATTATGGCTGATATAAGGGGGATGTATTGGATTTATATTGTTATTTATTTCAGATTTATCTCCTAAATTAAATAGGATTTAATTTAAATAAATTAGAGTTTGCTTTGTTAGGATAGGATATAGATATGGATGCTTTCCTATTAGACTTAGGATTATGATTAACTTAAAATATAGTTCATATTTATCTAAATTATCTATAACATTATTTAAAATTACTATAGATAATAAATAGAGTTAATAACTATTTAAACAACCTTTATACCTTTATCTAATCTCATTTATACAAGCTAAAATATTTAATACAAAATTGACATGTATTCTATATTATGTAAATAGTGTACAATACAAGTAACATGTAAAAAGTAATAAAAGTTATAAAATAAATCTTAAAAGTTTGAGAAAAAAATTTGTATAATATAGTTCAGATCCTTAATATACTAGAAAAATAGCTTTATATATTTTTATACTAAATTCACTAATAAGCACTATACTAAATATATGTAAAATAATATAAATTATATAATAAGTCAATAAATAGTTATTTAAAAATTCAAAAATTCCACAAATATTTATTTTGAAAAATCATGAGATTTACAAAAGTCTTATTTAGATAAGGACTAAGAAGAGTTTTAATTTCCCTTAAATTTTCCACTATTTAATTCAAATTGATTTAAAAGTAACTCAATCAAATATAATCCAATGTAGATAGGTTCTACCTCTAATTTAAACTTTATTTAAATAACTTAATAACTTTTTTTTTTTCAACTTAAATCACCATAATTAATTACATATTAAATCAACCCATATTTAATATACCTTTTTCGAGATAATATATGATAATAATTAATTTCAAAAATACAAATATATACACTCGCATGCAAAAATAATACTTACATAAAACACAGTTTTTCTAAATTACTAGTTATACTAGTACCATAAAATAAAATGACCTTTTTTAAAATAAAAATAAAGTTTGATAATCCTCGACACAACGCATTTACAACTTCAAGCAATATAAAATATTTATCGTCTATTATTTTGAAATATTTTCTACATCTATATAATTAAAACATTTTATAAAAATATGTACTTCGCACTTATTCGCACTTAACGAGAAATTTACGAAACGTAAACTCATACGCGACGTACAAATACGAAGTACCAAAATCAATACCATATTTATAAAAAAAATATAGTAAGAATTTAGGGGTTTTATATACGGTGTCTAAGTAAGTCACCTAGTGGGCGTAGCCCTGAGTGTTGATGCATTTGTAAGTCAATAAAAAGAAATCGTATCAAGATAAGTTGCATAGCCAAACTTCAGAAATAGTTGGACAACAACTTCGAACGCAAAGCGTTGCGGAGGATCGTTGCGATCGAATGCACGACGACTTGACGCAATACATGGTATTGATGGTCAATGCAAAGACTTACGAAAATGAGGAATGCAATTTTTGAATCGCATACGGTGACTTTGTTGAATGAATCACGTATGTATCGAATATACAAATGCGATAAAATTTTGAGAACAGTCGCTAAAGATAAGTCCGGTCGAGAGTACGAGATGGCAAGCATATGATTGAAATTTACCTGTCAGCTTTATTCCAATTTTCTACCACTGCGCTTGGCTGAAATACACATATTTTTGGGACGCCTTGAATAGGTGTATGATCCAAATCAAATTGTATACTAAATTTAAACTGAGCTACAAGAAAGACTGAAAGTTAATAAAAGCTTGCACGAGTGTTTGAAACAGAACAACGATAGTTGGACGAGATCTTGAAACTAGAGAAACACTTAGAATTGAGTGTTGGTTTTGGTTCGAGGACGAACCTTATTTTGAGTGGTATATTATGTAATGCCCCGCTCCGCACGATGCATTATGCTGATTCGTTGACTCGAAGAGTTGCGTTGATCCGATTAAGTATCAATGCGAATCGATACGAGAGTACGTTGACCCGAGAAATGCATCAAGTCAGATCGATGCAAAGAGTTACGTTGACCCGAGGAACGCATCGAGTAAGATCGATTCAAGTGTTAAGTTGGTCGTGCAACGAAGTTATGAAATTGAACCGCATCGGCTCGGTGAAATGACAAGGCGTATCGACTTAAGGTGGAGGGACTTTGACTTTTCTTTCATACTCCTTCATGCCCAAGTAAAATATATCATTGCATGCTAAGTTAACCTATCGAGACCACGGACGTGGCTTGATCGAGAGATGAACATAGTGTGTGTCGAACACTAGATAGAACAATTGAAATAAAACGTATATTAAATGTGTGAGTCACTATAGAACATTGAATATCGCAAAGGCGAGCGCCTCGGTACGCAAGCCATAAGAACATGGGATAACTGTATCGATAAGTGCCTCAACGTACGAGTTATTCCGTACCCCCATGCACAAATTAGTATGCTAGAATATTGAAAGGCTATATCGGCGCGAGTGCCTCATTTAGTGCACGAGCTATAGAACATTGAATACCCTATCGAGGCGTACCTCAGTTGCACGAGTCGAAGGGAAGGAACATACATTGAACACTAAGGCATAGAACATAGAATTATGGTATTGAGGCGTGCATCGTATGCACGATTCGAAGAATAAAGAACAATCGTGTCAAAGCGTGCATACGTGCACGAGAATCATAAAAGATGGCTTCGTTGCGAAGTGAATAGTTATGGCATAAATGTGACGGAACTGTCAGATATGACATGATGTCTCAAAAATGTTTGAGACCTTCGCATTTGGTTGACGAACATTGAGTTGGGGCATGATGTATTGAACATTAAAACAAAGTATGGGATATGAGAATATAAAAAGTTAATATGAGAAATATGAGATGATACGAAGTCTGAGTCACGAACTCAAGATATGTTTGATTGTTTGAATAAGACGCACGTTGCATGGTTGAATGGACTTGAGAAATAGATTGGAGATAAGCTCCCGCGTAAGGGTGTTCCCTCGAACGGGTTTGCGCCGGGGCACCGGGACTGTTTGGCATAAGAGGGGCGTTAAACTTTGCTGGGCACACATCTCTAAGATGATTAGTGATCGATTATTGATGTAAATGCTGCACTGATTGGTATGAAACAGTAAGCCTTCAGTTATTGGGTTAGCAACCCATCCCGTGAGGCGCCGGGCTACCCAAATTGAGAAAAAAAAGAAAATTAAAAAAAAAACACCTTTAGTCCATTCTGGCGTGAATACGCCAATGACCTTAATATAGTTAAGTTACGGTGGGCCAAAAGTGCAGAAACAATAGATCCTGTACAAAGCACTTATAACATGACAAGAAAAGAATGAGCCGTATTCACCTTGCGTCGGCGCAAGGGCGAATGCGTCGATGTTGGTAAGAAGTCACAAACTAATACAAGATTGCTATTGGTTGCCTGCTTGCTTATACGAATCAAATAACATGCTTTCCATGATAACATATTTTAGTGCTTTCGAATATGCCATGAAATCGATCTTAAGGAAAACATAGAAAGATAATTAAATTGTATGTTGTATAAATCAATACATTACTTAATGTAGGTTTAGTTAAAGTGGACCTTTGATCAGTACATCAAGGATGAAAGTACTAATCCCCCACTAGTTTGCTAGCTGGTTCAGAAAATGGTCTGCTTGCGGCGAAGCTTTGCTTGATCCTGCTGAGACATGGAATACCGTAGCATTTGAAGCGTACGATTACAATGACGCTCGAACATACAACATGATTGAAATGGCCGAGATATAGAAGGCATGATGTATGGAACGGTGAAATCCTTTATAGACAAGAGAGAACTTTAGTGTTGTAGCCAATCTGTCATATTCAGTTGGGCTATTGAAAGCCTTTGTAATCTCAGTTCATTTATCAATAAAGAGAATTGTTTCGTATACTCTTTTTCTTCTTCCGTTTGCTAATATCAAATCAAAGATAACCATTTGAGAACTTGTCATCTTGCCTTGTACGAGTGTAACTCCATACTCGTACGGCATTACGTCCAGCGAGGACGATGATTCGGATAAATCGATGCAAGGACGAGCAATTTTTTGGGTCGGGACATGACATATTTTGCTTGATTTTGAGTCATATGGCTCAAGTTATGGACGTTGGAAGTTTTGAGAACTCCATGGCCAAAAGCTTACTGCCTGGGACGATGACCCTTCTGCGCGCCCTCGCGTGCCTGTATGCCGTGCTTCCGTGCTCCGTAGGAAATTTTGTCCGTGCGCACAGCGTGCCTGCGTAATTCATTTACCACATGCCGTGCATTCGTGTGCGCCGTGCATCCGTGCGCTACGCTACTTCATAATTCATTTGTCGCGCGCCTACGCGTCGTGTATTCGAGCCCCATACACCGTGCATCCATGTGCTGTGCGTTTTGTTTGCCGTGCGCCTGTACGATTCATTTGCCGTACGCCGTGCATCCGCGTCCCATGTGCCGTGCATCTGTGCGCTGCACGTTTTGTACATCGCGTGCCTGCACGATTCGTTTATCGCATGCCCGTGTGCCGTACATCCGTGCCCCATGTATCCGCGCCCCGTGTACCGTGCATCCGCGTGCTACACATTTTGTGCACCGTGTGCCTGCACGATTCATTTGTCGTGCACCTGTGCACCGTGCATCCGCGTGCTGTGTATTTCGTGTGCCGTGCGCTTGCGTGATTCGTTTGTCGTGTACCCATGCGCCTTGCTTCCATGCTCTGTACGCCGTGGGCAGTTTTGTCTGCATGTGCCGCGTGCTTCGCGTTCTGCGTTCTCACGCCTCTCACGTTCGTGTGCCCGTGCATCGTGCACTCGTTCCCCACGTGTCGTGGTATAATTTTGTGCCCGCGCTCGTTCCCCGTGCGATGTGCACCCGTTCTCCGTGCCTCATGGGCCCGTGCCACGCGCGCCGTGCACCAAATTGTCCTGGCATATGGTTTTCTATGTGCCCATGTTTGCTTAGCCTGACCCGCTGTGCCTTTGGCACATGAGACCACGTGACCTATGCGCCTATTTGTTGGGCTTTACACTTTTGATTTTTCTGCCATACGCATGACTTGTCCCATGTGCCTGATTTGATGATTTAATATTTTATCTAGTTTTGATGAGTTTATTGATTTGACCTTGATTTTTTGTCTTGACCTTAGTGTGTCATGAATAACTTGGACTTGTGTGTCCTATGTGACTTCTATGTCACGAGGGTCCGTGTGACTTTCTGACTTGACCATGTTCTTGACTTGATTACCTGTATACGTGTTGGTACCTTTTCTAAGTGTGTATTTGTTCGCAAAAACAAAAAAGTGTTTTTATTACAAACTTTAAAGAATCGTACACGAGTACAATGAATTCTGGAGAAGTACAACTGTAGGAGTCCGATCTGATTGGCGACCGCTTTATCCCTTTGACGAGGCGATTGTGGATGGAAGCAAGCTTGTCACTGTGTCTCGGAGCTTCTGTTGATGAGGTATCTTCTGTATGGCTCGGCTGTGTAAAAGTATCGACAGAACTTCGACTTCGATTAACGGTTGAAGAACTTGCTCTTGAGAATTGATGATTGCAGAAGATGGAAGTGCGATGAGTGCTCAAACTATACCCCTCATCTCTTCCTCTGTACGTTGAGGGAGTGGAGCTCTATTTATAGAGCCAAGAGATAACCACCTGACAATTATCTAAAGTAGGCACCTTTTTTTTGGATAGGCGCCTAAGCCACTGGGCGCCATTTTTAAGCAGGGGCGTCTTTGACATATAGAGCCTATACGGAACAGGCGCGTGGTCGTGGCTAAGTGATGGGCACATTCTTCATGAAATTCAGAGTAGTGCACCATGTTCAGTATGCATGGCAGATTAATATGTCAGCAAGGAACTGAATACTTTGAGAAAGGCGTCCAAGGAAGTAGGCGCCTAGAAAAGTTGAGCACCTAGTAGCAGTAGGCACCTAAATGGGTCAGGGCGCCTCAGAGAGATGGGTACCTGAATGCATAAGGAGCCTAGGAGAACAGAACTCTTAAGAAACAATGGACGCTAAGAGAGTTAGGTGCCTAAGAGACAATGGGCACCTAAGAGTGTTAGGCGCCTAAGAAATAATAGGCACCTAAGAACGTTAGGCGCCTAAGAGAGACAGATATTTTGAGCGCCTACAGGACCTCCTTCAAAGTTTTCAAACTTGGTCGCCCAAACGTTTGGAATACTTTGAATGATGGCGCACATTAAATACTTGATTCATTTTCGACGATGAACCTATTTATGGAGAGGTGCCCTTTTCCAAAATGACTCTTCTTCTTCCTCCTTTTAAGCTTTGATACTCGGCTTTTCATGAGGAATGTGAGGCATCGGCGGGATTGGTTTCGACTATATATTTGAGAATGGACTTTTGCACAGCCTTCATCCTTGTTTACCCTCATGGCATCCAAGGGAAGCAAGAAGAAGGAGAAGGAGGCGGTGCTGACTTCGACGGTAAAGCTCCTGAGGGGGGGTGTAATGCTGCGTCTACGGCCTACTTGTTGGAGGCTGACCCATTTCTGAGAGCGGGGAATCTCCTAGATTGCTTTGGCCTGACCCCAGAAGTCTTTGATCACTCGAGTGGTAGTCTATCGTCTTCCTCTGAAGAGCGTGGCAATTTGGAACAGATAGAGGGATTCCTTCGTTTGATGCGCCGTTCGGGGATTCACAACATGGAAGAATTGGTCGCCGCTTTACGTCAAACCGATGACGAAGAGAAGAAGTGATGTAATATGAAGGCGCCTTACTTTACTTTCCAAAAATAGCCATAGCACCTAAGTTTGTAGGGTCTGTCTTCTTTTCGTTATGCAATAAAAAAATTTGTCTTTATTGGATCCTGGTGCCTTTAATTTTGCTGCGTAACTGTTTGACAAAAACAAACGCCCAAATTTTATTGATTCTAGTGAATAGCACCAAATCTGACTGATTCAATGTCTAGTCTTTTTTGTAAGACACGTGGCAATTCATGTGTGATTTCAAATCTTTTGTGTTTTATCTTTCCCGAAATATGCGCCTAGGGAAGCGGCATGTCGTTCCAGCTTCAATTGCTTATAAATGGCTGCAAGGAGAGAAAGAAAGAATCCATTGTACTCTCATCTTCCAAACTCCTCTGCCATTCTTTCTTCTCCGACGATGGCTCTCCGCAGGATCTTGGCTGTCGAGAAGGATCAGGCACTTGTGAGCTTCCCACCACATTGTGTTACCGTCCCATCACACACCACTTCACCGAGTATTGGGCCGCTGTGTGCATTATCGATGACTATCCATATATGTGATCTTGACAGTAAGATTTTAGGAGATGAATACAGTAGCCTTTAATCACGAGCACCGAATTTAAAGAATGAGCTGCTTATTTGAGCACCTGAAGGTGCCTAAATATGGGAGCCTATCTGCTGGTTGAAGATGAGCGCCCCACTTCGAGATGGAGGCGCCTGTGGAAGGAGGGCGCCTGACTTCGAGAAGGAGGCGCCTATTGAAGGCAAACACTTGACTTTGAGAAAGAGGGCGCATGTTGAAGACATGAGTCTTACTTCGAGAATGGGGTGCCTGTTGAAGGCAAGTGCCTGACTTCGAGAAGGGGCGCCTGTTGAAGATAGGCGCCTAGCTTTTGAGAAGAAGGCGCCTGTTGAATATATTCATCTGATTAATTTGCTAACTTCCTCCATTTTTGTTTATTCCATGAAATGTAATAAACTTATAAATTCTATGGATTTGTGAATAAATACTGCTTTGTTTTGTTCCGAAAATGCATTTGGTATTAATGTACACATAACACATTCTTTCGAAGAACAACATCAACTATCATATATGTTCAGAGGTAGCAAGGGCATAACAGATAATGATGATATTGTCTTTGTTGTGACTATTTTGCCAGAGGTATATATATACGTGACAAATAGATATGGATGAATGATAGAATTCAGAGGACGTGATTCTTCATTCATAGATGATTCTTGATCCATTGAGGCTCAAGAACAAGATATGAGAATATGTTCAGAGGTAAGTGGACATGACATATTGCAGGAAACCAGGTCTGTTCAGAGGTGATAAGGATATGACAAACATCGATTTTAAGAAATTATTATCTATGGTTTTATTTATAGAAGAGTAAATAAAGATAATAATTCAAAGATTTGAATCATGTACAATATTGATATCTCATACATTTTTCAAACATAGTATTTGTTTAGAAATTTGTCATTGATAGGCATCATAGCCACTCGACCGTCCATCTCGGTCAATTGATAAGCTCTGTTTGAGAAAACTTTGCTTACCACGTAGGGACCTTCCCACTTTGTTTCGAATTTGCCTTTGCTCATATGTGTCATAGTCATAGGACGTCTGACAGTAAGGACTAATTCGTCTTTTTGGAATGCTCGTACTTTGACCTTTCGGTTGAAAGCTTTGGAGATACGGGCTTGATATAGCTCAATATGCTGTTGAGCTAGTAACCGTTTCTCATCCAGCGCTTTAAGCTCCTGAAGTCGAAGACGATCATTGTTCTCGGTCGTGAGTTCATTGGCAATTGCAATTCTTAGGGATGAAATTTGAATTTTCAATGGTAACATAGCTTCACACCCATACACCAAGAAAAAAGGTGTACAACCAGTAGGATTGCGCACGGTAGTGTGATAGGTCCATAGACATTCTCCGAGCTTCTCACTCCAGTTACGTTTGTTAATAGAAATGAACTTTCTGAGAAGTTTAATGATGGTCTTGTTGAATGCCTCAGCCAAGCCATTAGTTGCAGGATTATAGGCCGTGGAAGTGACATTGTCGATTTTGTTATCGTCGCAAAATCGAGTAAACTTATGGCTGATAAGCTGTGGTCCATTATCATGAATGATTCACCGAGGGACACCGAATCTGTATATTACATGATGTTTGATGAAGTTGATGACGCTACTGGTCTTACCTTCGGCCAAAAGTATAGCTTCAGCCTACTTCGAGAAGTAATCGGTTATAGCCAGTATAAACCGATGTCCTCTAGATGATGGTGGGTTAATGGGACCAATGACATCTATGCCCCAAGCTTCAAAGGGCAATGATGTGGCGGTCGGATGGAAAAATTTGATAGTTGATGAATGAAGTTTGCATGGATTTGACAAGCGCGGTATTTCCTTGCATATTCAATGGCATCTGATACCATAGTAGGCCAGTAGTAACCCATACGTCGGATACGATCCTGTAGCTTAGGGCCGGGCTGATGTGCTCCACAAGCACCATCGTGAGCCTCACGTACTATTTGTTTTACTTCGTTTTCCGCCAGGCAACGTAGGAGTAGACCATCAAACGTTCGTCGATAAAGAGTCTTGGTGATATGATTATAATAGAATCTGAGCGATCACCGACGGATAGTTGTAGCTTCTTTAGGATCTTCAGGTAAGATGTCATGTACCACAAAGTCAATGAAAGAAGCTCTCTAGTCTTCACTGATGGCATTAATTTATGTTGAATTACTGAATATAATGTTAGAATTATTCTCGATGTAAAATATTGCTCTGTTAGTGACAACAACCATCTGCTGTCTTTCGACTGGAATTGCTAATACTGCAGCAAGATTAGCTAGTACATCAGCTTCTGTATTCCATGCTCGCCATACATGCTCAATGAAGAAGTCTTTGAATGATGTAGCCATTCTAACTGCTGCCTCATGATATGGGACAAGATCCTGATGTCAAACTTCATACGTTCCTCTGACCTGATTGACGATCAGTTTAGAGTCTCCGTAAACCTTAATATATTCAATATCCAGCTGTTTAGATAGTTGGAGACCAATGAGCAAAGCATTGTACTCTGCCACTTTGTTGGAGCATGATTCGTCCAGAGAATAAGCTTTTTGAATAGCCAATCCTTCGGGTGATACGAGGACAATTTCGACTCCAGCGACGATAGCGCCTTTGGGTCCGATTCTGGATGCTCTATCAAAGAATAGACGCCAAGTAGGACATTCTTCAAAAATTATGTTAGATTTTAGGGTTTTGTTAGGAATTTCATCATAGAGTTTAGACGTCTCAGGAATTGGATGATCTTCTAGGAAATCAGCGAAGGCTTGACCCTTAACAGATTTTTGGAGAACATACACCATATCGTACTGTGCTAATAATATGGCCTATGTAACGAGCTTGGAATTGAGTGTACCGGGTTTTCTCATCAAAACTCGGAGAGTGTTGACTCGGGAGATGACATAAATGGTTTGGCCTATGATATAATGTCATGTCTTTTAAACAACGAACATCAAGGCTAAACATTCTTTTTCTACCGGACTATAACGATGTTTAGCTCTGATCATCGTGCGACTGAGATAATAGATAGCCTGCTCATGACCCTCTTTATTCTTCTGGGCTAGTAATGCACCCAATGAATGATCCATTGCTCAAATATACATCAAGAAGGGTATTTCTGAGACTGGAGGCACTAGAACTGGAGGGTTCATCAAGTACTGCTTTATGTTTTCAAATGCTTGCTGACATTCTTTAGTCCAAATGAAAGACACACCTTTCTTCATGAGTTGAGTGAACGGTCTACTGCGTCCAGAGAGATTTGTGATGAATCTCCTGATGTACGCAAGCCGTCCCTGGAATCCTCGTAGCTCTTTTAAGTTACGTGGAGGACACATCTCTTGAATGTCTTTGATTTTCTCAGGATCAACGTGTATACCTTTAAAGGTAATAACGAATTCGAGAAGTTTTCCACTAGAGACTCCCATGAATGATTTGGTAGGATTCATCTTGAGTTGATGTTGGCGCATTAGATCGAAGATAGTTCTCAAGTCTTAGATGTGGTCTTCCTTTAGACGACTTTTGACAGCAATATCATCGATATAGCATTCAAATGTCTTCCGTAAATGATCATGGAAGATAGTACTCATAGCCCGCTGATAAGTTGCACAAGCATTTTTAAGACCGAATGACATGACAGTGTAGCAATAGACTCCCAAAGGAGTACAGAAAGATGTATGTTTCTCATCTTCTGGATGTATCTTGATTTGATTGTATCATGATAATCCATCCATAAAAGACATTCGTTCGAATCCGCAAGTATTGTCGATCATGACATCAGTGATCAAAATAGAAAACTCATCATTGGGACAAGCGTCGTTGAGGTCTCTAAAGTCAATGCAGACTCTGACCTTCCCTATTTTTTTCATAACTAGGACAATATTGGCGACCCAGTTAGGATGTTGTTCTTTTCTAACAAAGCCACAAGCGATAAGTTTCCTAACTTCAGTCTCTATGGCATTCATCATGTCAGGTTTGAATTGACGTTGTTGTTGTTTGATTGGCTTTGTATTAGGTCAAATGTGGAGTCTATGGGTAGCGACCTGAAGATCCAATCCTGACATATCTTCATAACTTCAAGCGAAGACATCAATATATTCCCGGATAAGCTGAATTAGTTCTTGTTTATCCTCCTCTGGGAGGCTTTTGCTGATAAAGATTGGCCTATACGAACCTTCTTCTCCAACATCGACCTAAATTATTTGATCTTCTGTAGGTGGTTCTTGTCACCCCCAGTTTTCACAAACAGGGATATTTTGGTAATTTTTCACTTTAAAAATTATTTTGGAATTATTTAATTATTATTTGTATTATTTTGGGGTTATTTGAATCGGGTTCGAATTTTGACTCATTCCGACTTGTTTTGACTTGTTTCGGGGACCCGGGGTAGTTTTGACCTTAGCAGGCCCACACACTAGTTAGCCATGGCCCATATGTTAGATATTTTGGTTAGAGACTAGACTAATTATTTTTAGTTAATATTAGTTAGAGATTAGTGGTTTCGGTTTGACTAAATTACCCCCGACTTAACCCTTTCCTATTTTTAGCTAATTAAACCATTGGAGGGCAAACTTGTAATTACCAAATAGGACAAAAAGGACTTGTTGGCCGGCCACATAGAGTAGGGATGGGGAGGAGAGAGAAACCACTTTCCTATTCATTCTCATCCACTTTTTTTTCTTCTTCTTCTCCAAAGGCTCCTTCCACTTTTGAAGCTCACCATTGATTCCTTCTCCAAATCAAGGTAATCCCTTCTCTAAACTTGTTCCTCTTCTCATGTAGATTGGTTAGGAACCCAATAGGAATGATTCCCATGGTGGTGTCCCCATTAGAGACCATTTTTGTGTCCTTTGGATATTTCTAGGGGTGTCCACATGTAGGTTTGTATCCCAATAGGAAAAACCCTCTTTTGGACACATGTATATTGTTTTAATATTGTTTTTGTGTTGTTCTCATTAATATTCTAGATTTTGACATGTTTTAGAATGAGTTTATTCAAGTATCTTAATGTATCATATTCTTTTTCCATTTGTTTATATATATGTGGTTATATATATATATTTCTATATATATATATATATATATGTATATATATATATATTGGTGAGTATTTTGTGGTGTTGTTGTGTGCTTGGGCATGGGGCCAGGTTCGGCCAAGAGGGGTTGGTTATGTGTGTGTTGTGTTTGTAGAGGGAGTATGAGAGGCTATTAGATTTTGTGGGTGTGTGAATGAATAGGAGGGGAGGAGAAACCACTGTCTAACTACTTGGCTGTCCCATTTTTTTTCCTGGAGACAGTCCACCTATTGGACTGCCTAGGACAGCTCCCCACAGTCCAGTTTTGAGCCATTGTAGCCCCATGTTACTGCCTACACTGTTGTCCCCTTAGCCCCTTGATTTCAGTCCAGTTATTCCCCTATTGGACTGCCCCTTAGCTTTCATTTCAGCCATATCTAAACCCCTACTTGCTGTCCTGTTCAGTCCCCATGGCTGTCCCCTTGGACCCCCTTGACAGCCCCACATTTTCCTCCATAAACCTGTCACAAACTATCCAAATCCCACCCTAAACACAGCCTTGTTCAGTCCCAATTCAGCCCCCAAAACACCCTACAAAATCTGTCCCTTTGTAGCCCCTTAACAGTCCACACATGCCCCTAAACAGTGCCCAATGGCTGTCCTAAAATAGTCCATTACTTGACCATATTCCAGCCCACATTGCTCCCCTTGACAGCCCACAAAAACCCCTCACATGGCTGTCCTAGTTAGCCTATAGCATCCCCACAAAATCCCCACAAAATCAGTCCCCCTTCACTTCCAAATCAGTCCACAAGGAGCCATGTGTGTGTAGGTGTATTTGAGGTTTGTGTGTGTGTGAGAGAAAGCCTAGTGAGTGATACTAGTATCCCATAGTTAGCCTATGTGCAAACTAGTAGGAAACCTATAGGGGAGGCTTATAGAGTGTGGTATCATGTGAGAGTGAGTGGTGTTGTGAGTGTGGCAATGAGAAGGGTAAATTCATGAGATAGAATAGGTAATAAGGTAAACCTATACCCCGTATCCTAACATGGCCTAGATACTTAGGATACCCAAATTTCTTGGTAGGTAAACCTTAGATAGGTTGATATCTAGCTACCCTAAGGAGCCTAGGCTAGTGCCATGGGTATTTGCAAGGTTTCATTGGTTTTGGGCAAGGTATCTGGGTTTACCTTAGAAGGGTAAATGCTAGTTTTACCTAGAAATAGGATATTGGTGTTAGAAGCCTAAGATGGTGTTAGAACTTGATTTTCGTGGTTGGTAATGATCAAATATGGTACTCAAAGACTAGTTTTGACGTCGGTTGACCTTTTTGACCAAAAGTCAACAAAAGTCAACCGAGAGTCAAACTTAGCCTTTAAGCGACCCGATTTGACCGAAACCAACCCAGAGTTGACCAGTTGACTGAAAGTCAACAGTTGGTCAACATTAGACTAGTTTGACCTAGGGTTGACCCAGAGTTGACCAGAGTTGACCAGAGTTGACTTTTTGACCAAAAGTCAACTGTAAGTCAACCGTTGATCCCGATTGACCTAGTTTGACTTGGAATGACTCCCAGTGACCTAGTATGACCTAGTATGAACCAGTATGGCCTAGTATGACTCAGTTTGACCTAGATTGACCTAGTATTGACTTAGATTTGCATTCATGGCTTGTATTAGCTTCCTTTTTCAGTATTTAGCCCTGTTTGACTCATAGTATCTTATTTTAGGTCTGTGATCACTCTGAGCGTCTGTTCACTTTATCAGCTCAGGACCACAGGCGAGTACATTCACTGATAGTTTTCATTGTCTTGATATCTACTATATCCGATTCAGTCGTAGTGTTTTACTTGATTCCCGACACGACGGTTCACGGACTAGTATACGACGGATCCTGTCATAAGATGTTATTCCTGGACTTTCTTGGTATACGGGTATGAGATATTTCCGTGTTCCTGTACTTGTATAGACACCGATTCCTAAGGGGACTTGCTACCCTCTTTCGGAACCCCGTGTCATGACGTGCCATGTCCGGATCCGTGATACTATTCGGGGATAGAGGGGAATTATTAGGGGTTATGTGATCAAAGACTCCTTGTAACTATATATTGCTAGCGCCACCCTCACCTCACGTAGGGTGTAGCAGATATCCCATGCCGGTTATCCAGGTTGGCCGGCATGACCCTTTTCAGAGATTTTCGTGTGATTGTCGGGCCAAGTGGATAACCTTTCCCTTGCTTCCTAGCCGATCACATTTCGCCGTAATAGTTCAAATTACTTTTTATTTATTTGTTGTCATATCTTACATTCCAGTTCACCTTTACTTACTGTACTTTCACCATGCTATGATTTATTTCTCATATGCTCTACCTGCCTTTTATACTGTACCATGGTTATGGGACTAGGTTCTGTTTGAAAGAAGGGTTACAACCCCGGTCCTTGTTTGGTTTAAGGGTTGTAACTCGGCTTTCAAATGGTTCCCAAGTCGCCTATATTCTTTGTCTTATATTTTATTATTACTGTCTCTTATAGTATTTCTCAATTCATATGGAACTGCTGTTGGTGTTTTGTACTTGCTCATTTTTCTGACAGGATACGTTGAAAAATTTTACAGATGATTTAGAGGCTGATTGCCCGACTTACTACGGGATAGAGTCTGATGGACTTGACCTAGACAGGGGCTTAGTGGTAGAGCCACTAGACTTCGCTCATCCCGAGTAGCCTAGTTTTAGTTAGGTTTGCCTGGCCTGCGAGCCAGCTAGTTCATTTCTGTTGTAGTATCTTTATACTTATTATTATTCTGAGACTCTGGTTTGTGTTTAGCTGTGACTTATGGATATTTCAAGACTCGTTTCTTGCTTATTCTATCATATCTCTTTTCCCTGCTATCTACCTTAGTTTTGATTATGTGATTGAGACTGTATTGCTATGTTACCTCCGTTCGGAGTGTATATAATTGTACAGGTATATTTATCTATTTTAGTCATAGTATTTACAGACCCTATATACAGCGTTCTACCGCCGATTCTGCGGCGTAGGCTGGACGTAACCACGTGCTCGTGCCCTTCTTCAGGGTGCGGGTCGTGACACATTTTTGTGGTGGCCCATGCAGGTCAGTGTCGCAACTAGTGCGAACTCGTAATGGTGCTCGACTTAGAGTGCTAATTACGAGCCTGCAATTAGGACATAGGATCTAGGGTATGATAGGAGTTACTCAATCACATGTTAGGAGATTCTGATCTTTTAATTACCATGACAAATTCTTTGTGCATTGAATTTAATTGTCCGTCTTTGATATTCCTATCATGTGCCATATTGATTCCTTGTTTCAACCTATCCTCAGGATGACGATCACTCGCTCTCAGGTAGCGGGTTCTAGTGCTGTACCAGGGAGGCCCGATCCGGCAGGAGGTCTTCCATCTCCGGCCGTAGGAGCAGCAGTGGCAGATCCGGCAGTTCTTCCACCTCCAGCTGAGGGAGCTGCTACCACAGTTTCTGCCCTTCTGGCGGGAGCAGCAGCAATAGTAACGATTCCAGGAGGTCTTCCACCTCCAGCAGCGGGACCGTCTATGGTTATTCCTGATGTTCTTCCACCGCCGCCTCCGATACCGGCAGATGCTCAGGGTATGATGGCCCTACTGCAGCAGATGCTGCAGACACAGAGAGCACAGGCTGAGGCACAACACCGTCAGGCAGAGGTGCTGCGACAGACGATGGAGAACTCACACCAGTTAGCTATGGCAGCAGTGGAGAGAGGTGCACCGGCTACAGTTCAGGGAGCACCAGCACATCAGCAGGGCCAGGGGAGGCCCGGTACACATCTCGACTTCAGGAAGATGAACCCGCAAGATTTCAAGGGTACCAAGGGTATCCTATATGCGGACGACTGGCTAGAGGATGTCCAGCAGAGTCTGGAGTTGGCAGAGGTTCCGAGAGCTCTGTAGATGACTTCTGCAGCGAGCCAGTTCTTTGACATAGCATTGACTTGGTACCGTACGGATCCGCATGCGTCAGTGAAAGGTATATCTTGGGAGGACTTCAGGAAACTCTTTAAGGAGAAGTTCTACCCAGATGTAGCCTTGACAGCTTTGGAGGGGCAGCTTGCCAGTCTGGTACAGGAAAACTCGTCAGTGGACGAGTATACAGCGGAGTTCTTCCGCCTGAGCAGGTTTGCACCCAGTTTGGTTCAGGATGAGGGGTGCAAGGCCCAGAAGTTCAGGAGGGGTCTCATTCATGCAGTACGCACTCGCACATCTGGGCGACGAGACGCGACATTTGAGCAGATCTTGATGGAGGCTCAGATTGCAGAAGAGGACTTCGGCCTCAAGCCGAAGAGGAGCAGTGATGTCTTGGGATCCAGTTCGAGTGCAGGGCCAGCGACGCGCCCATATTTCCAGCAGAGGCAGTTCCAGCAGCAGCAGCCTCAGTTGCAGTTACAGCAGGCACCGGGGCGTGCCCAGCAGCATCAGGGTCAGAGGCAGAGGCCAGCGGCACAGTGCAGCTTTTACGGGAAGCCAGGGCACAGTAGAGAGGTGTGCAGGAAGAGATTGGGCGTTTGCTTGTATTGTGGGGTGCCCGATCACCAGCTGAAGGACTGCAGTCTCCGAGGGACTGCGGACAGAGGACAGCCGGCCAGAGGACCAGCAGTTCAGCAGAGAGGTCCTCCACTTCAGACTCAGCAGTAGCATTTTCAGCAGCACCAGAGGGGGGCCCCTGCGGGCAGAGTGTTTGCCCTGACAGCAGAGGAGGAGGCAGAGCCAGTAGGCGATGTAGTGGCAGGTCATGTTCTTCTCGATTTATTTCCTGCATTTACCTTATTTGATTCCGGTGCCTCGCATAGCTTTGTGTCTGTCTCCTTTGCTCTGAGACACAATATTATTGCTGAACCCTTGGATAGGACTTGCAAGATATTGATCGGGGGAGGCATCATCCTGGTCAATAATATCTGCAAGGGGCGGAGAGTTACTGTAGGAGGCCGAGTTTTGGGTACGTGCTTGCTCGTAATGCCCCTTCCGAGGTACGATGTAGTACTCGGAATGGATTGGTTGAGCACGCACCATGCTACTATAGATTGTAGAGGTGGTAGGATTTTGTTTAGGCCACCGGGAGAGCCAGAGATTGTGTTTTCCAGAGGAGCAGCTGAGCCGGTAGATGGGTTCTGCGGAGCTTTACTGGCGGGGCAGGCATTGCCGCATCCGTTGATTGCTGATTTCATGGATGTTTTTCTAGAAGAGTTGCCTGGGATGCCGCCGGAAAGAGACATTGAGTTCTCTATAGACCTAGTGCCAGGTGCTGAGCCCATTTTACAGCACGTCTATAGAGTCAACAACAGCGAGTTGGCGGAGCTGAAGAAGCAGGTCGACGAGCTGCAGGATAAGGGATTCATTAGATCCAGTTCATCGCCTTGGGGAGCGTCAGTCCTATTTGTACCGAAGAAGGATGGTACGATACGTATGTGTATTGATTACAGGGTGCTCAACAACCTTACTATCAAGAATAAGTACCCATTGCCGAGGATCGACGACTTGTTCGATCAGTTGAGCGGTGCCAAGGTGTTTTCGAAGATAGATCTGAGATCCGGCTATCATCAGCTAAAGGTGAAGAAGGAAGACGTTCCGAAGACAGCTTTTCGGACTCGGTACGGCCAGTACGAGTTCACAGTGATGCCATTTAGCTTGACCAACGCCCCAGCTGTGTTTATGAACTTGATGAACAAGGTATTCCATCAGTACCTTGACAAGTTCGTGGTGGTCTTCATAGACGACATCCTGGTTTACTCGAAGACGCCAGAGGAGCACGAAGAGCATCTGAGGATTGTGCTCGAGACGTTGAGGAGGGAGCAGTTGTATGGAAAGTTGTCGAAGTGTGAGTTTTTCCTGGACCAGGTCGAGTTCCTGGGTCATGTTGTGACCGAGCACGGGATCTCAGTAGACCAGAAGAAGATTGCTGCAGTAGAGTCTTGGTCTACGCCCAGTACAGTTGCCGAGATTTGGAGCTTTTTGGGATTGGCGGGCTACTATCGGAAGTTCGTCCAGGATTTCTTGCGGATCGCGGAGCCGATGACTAGACTCACCAGGAAGGACGTGGAGTTCGTCTGGACTGAGGACTGTCAGGCCGCCTTCGATGAGCTGAAGAAGAGGTTGACATCAGCTCTTATCTTGACATTGCTGTCTGGGACGGGTGGTTTCTCGATTTACAGCGACGCTTCTGGTCGGGGTCTGGGTTGTGTACTTCAGCAGCACAGGAAGGTGATTGCCTATACATCTAGGCAGTTACGTCCTCATGAGAAGAACTACCCGACTCACGATCTGGAGTTAGCCGCTGTCATCTTTGCCCTGAAGTTATGGAAACACTATCTGTACGGAGAGCGGGTTGAGATCTTTACTGACCACAAGAGCTTGAAGTACGTGTTCACTCAGAAGGAGTTGAACATGAGGCAGAGACGCTGGCTTGAGTTGATGAAGGATTTCGATATCGCCTTGCAGTACCATCCAGGGAAGGCCAACGTAGTCGCAGATGCCTTGAGCAGGTATCCAGTGGCTATGTATCTGACATCAGACCGTCATCTTTTGGTCGACCTGGATAGTTTGGGAATAGAGGTGATCATTCCAGGCATAGAGGTGCAGATATGGGGTTTACAGATTCAGTCTGAGTTGATGGACAGGGTCAGATCAGTGCAGTTTGATGATGTTGCCCTGAGGAGCATCAGGGAGCAGGTGCAGATAGGGCTGCTTGATGATTTCTCCATTGCCGAAGATGGGTCGCTGCGGCACGATGCTAGACTGTGCATTCCGAGTGGAGAGCTTCGGAAGGAGGTTCTTCAGGAGGCTTATCACTCTCAGTACTCTATGCATCCTGGTGCCAACAAGATGTACAGAGACCTGAGAGAGCACGTTTGGTGGTACGGCATGAAGTGCGAGGTGGCTCAGTTCGTATCTCGCTGCTTGGTTTGTCAGCAGGTGAAGGCCGAGAGGCAGAGGCCTGGTGGATTGCTACAGCCACTACCCATTCCAGAGTGGAAGTGGGAGCACATCACCATGGACTTTGTGTCCGGACTTCCACGGTCTCCAGGAGGGAAAGATACGATTTGGGTCATAGTTGATAGATTGACCAAATCGGCCCACTTTTTGCCTTTCAAGGTGGGTTTGTCTACGGAGAGGTTGGTAGCACTGTATGTTCGTCAGATCGTGCGATTGCATGGGGTTCCTGTGAGCATAGTTTTATATCGAGATAGCCGTTTCACTTCCCACTTCTGGAGGAGTTTACAGGCTAGCTTGGGCACCTCGCTCAAGTTCAGTACTGTTTATCACCCCCAGACAGACGGGCAGTCGGAGAGGACTATCCAGACCTTGGAGGATATGCTTCGCACGTGTGTGCTAGATCCCGGGGGTTCTTGGGAGGACCATCTCCACCTGGTAGAGTTTGCTTACAACAACTACCAGGCCAGTATACAGATGTCGCCATTCGAGGCTCTATACGGACGGAGATGCCGTACTCCCTTATCTTGGGACGATGTTGGCGAGAGGGTGCTGCTTGGACCAGAGATGGTGGTGGATGCAGCTGAGAAGGTCCGGCTTATTAGAGACAGACTTCGGGTGGCTCAGGATAGGCAACGGCATTGGGCCGATAGCCACCGGAGACCGTTAGAGTTCGAGGTTAGTTTTAGTTCCTGTTTGTGATTGTTTGTGATTTGTCTGTCCTGTGTTCTGAGTTTGTTTTATGTCTAGGCTGGCGCGTTGGTATTCCTGAAGATTTCTCCGACATGGGGCACGATTCGCTTTGGCGGGGGCGGGAAGCTTAGTCCGCGCTACATCGGACCTTTCACCATTCTTGAGAGGGTCGGTGCAGTGGCTTACCGGCTAGACTTGCCGCCTACGCTAGAGGGGGTACACAACGTGTTCCACGTGTCGCAGCTGAGACATTACGTGGCGGACCCCAGCCATGTATTGGATCATTCAGCGATCGAGGTAGGGCCTACTCTTCACTATCCAGAGCAGCCGTTTGAGATTCTGGATCGTAGGGAGAAGGTGCTCCGGAACAAGGTTATACCCTTGGTTCACGTTGCATGGAGGCTTCACTCTCCAGGTGAGTCTACCTGGGAGAGAGAGGACGATATGCGAGAGCGTTTCCCTTATCTCTTCGAGCCCTGAGGTATAATTTTGTTTTTCTGCATGTGATTCATGGTATGTTTGTTTTAATTTTGAGGACAAAATTTTTTTTAAGGTGGATAGATTTGTCACCCCCAGTTTTCACAAACAGGGGTATTTTGGTAATTTTCTACTTTAAAAATTATTTTGGAATTATTTAATTATTATTTGTATTATTTTGGGGTTATTTGAATCGGGTTCGAATTTCGACTCATTCCGACTTGTTTTGACTTGTTTCGGGGACCCGGGGTAGTTTTGACCTTAGCGGGCCCACACACTAGTTAGCCATGGCCCACATGTTAGATATTTTGGTTAGAGACTAGACTAATTATTTTTAGTTAATATTAGTTAGATATTAGTGGTTTCGGTTTGACTAAACTACCCCCGACTTAACCCTTTCTTATTTTTAGCTAATTAAACCATTGGAGGGCAAACTTGTAATTACCAAATAGGACAAAAAGGACTTGTTGGCCGGCCACATAGAGTAGGGATGGGGAGGAGAGAGAAACCACTTTCCTATTCATTCTCATCCACTTTTTCTTCTTCTTCTCCAAAGGCTCCTTCCACTTTTGAAGCTCACCATTGATTCTTTCTCCAAATCAAGGTAATCCCTTCTCTAAACTTGTTCCTCTTCTCATGTAGATTGGTTAGGAACCCAATAGGAATGATTCCCATGGTGGTGTCCCCATTAGAGACCATTTTTGTGTCCTTTGGATATTTCTAGGGGTGTCCACATGTAGGTTTGTATCCCAATAGGAAAAACCCTCTTTTGGACACATGGATATTGTTTTAATATTGTTTTTGTGTTGTTCTCATTAATATTCCAGATTTTGACATGTTTTAGAATGAGTTTATTCAAGTATCTTAATGTATCATATTCTTTTTCCATTTGTTTATATATATGTGGTTATATATATATATTTATATATATATATATATATATATATATATATATATATATATATATATATATATATATATATATATATATATGTATATATATATATGGCTTATATATATATATATATATATATATATATATATATATATATATATATATATATATATATATATATATATATATATATATATTGGTGAGTATTTTGTGGTGTTGTTGTGTGCTTGGGCATGGGGCCAGGTTCGGCCAAGAGGGGTTGGTTATGTGTGTGTTGTGTTTGTAGAGGGAGTATGAGAGGCTATTAGATTTTGTGGGTGTGTGAATGAATAGGAGGGGAGGAGAAACCACTGTCTAACTACTTGGATGTCCCATTTTTTTTCCTGGAGACAGTCCACCTATTGGACTGCCTAGGACAGCTCTCCACAGTCCAGTTTTGAGCCATTGTGGCCCCATGTTACTGCCTACACTGCTGTCCCCTTAGCCCCTTGATTTTAGTCCAGTTATTCCCCTATTGGGCTGCCCCTTAGCTTTCATTTTAGCCATATCTAAACCCCTACTTGCTGCCCTGTTCAGTCCCCATGGCTGTCCCCTTGGACCCCCCTTGACAGCCCCACATTTTCCTCCATAAACCTGTCACAAACTGTCCAAATCCCACCCTAAACACAGCCTTGTTCAGTCCCAATTCAGCCCCCAAAACACCCTACAAAATCTGTCCCTTTGTAGCCCTTAGCAGTCCATACATGCCCCTAAACACTGCCCAATGGCTGTCCTAAAATAGTCCATTACTTGACCATATTCCAGCCCACATTGCTCCCCTTGACAGCCTGGCTGTCCTAGTTAGCCTATAGCATCCCCACAAAATCCCCACAAAATCAGTCCCCCTTCACTTCCAAATCAGTTTACAAGGAGCCTTGTGTGTGTGGGTGTATTTGAGGTTTGTGTGTGTGTGAGAGAAAGCCTAGTGAGTGATACTAGTATCCCATAGTTAGCCTATGTGCAAACTAGTAGGAAACCCATAGGGGAGGCTTATAGAGTGTGGTATCATGTGAGAGTGAGTGGTGTTGTGAGTGTGGCAATGAGAAGGGTAAATTCATGAGATAGAATAGGTAATAAGGTAAACCTATACCCCGTATCCTAACATGGCCTAGATACTTAGGATACCCAAATTTCTTGGTAGGTAAACCTTAGATAGGTTGATATCTAGCTACCCTAAGGAGCCTAGGCTAGTGCCATGGGTATTTGTAAGGTTTCATTGGTTTTGGGCAAGGTATCGGGGTTTACCTTAGAAGGGTAAATGCTAGTTTTACCTAGAAATAGGATATTGGTGTTAGAAGCCTAAGATGGTGTTAGAACTTGATTCCCGTGGTTGGTAATGATCAAATATGGTACTCAAAGACTAGTTTTGACGTCGGTTGACCTTTTTGACCAAAAGTCAACAAAAGTCAACCGAGAGTCAAACTTAGCCTTTAAGCGACCCAATTTGACCGAAACCAACCCAGAGTTGACCAGTTGACTGAAAGTCAACAGTTGGTCAACATTAGACTAGTTTGACCTAGGGTTGACCCAGAGTTGACCAGAGTTGACCAGAGTTGACTTTTTGACCAAAAGTCAACTGTAAGTCAACCGTTGATCCCGATTGACCTAGTTTGACTTGGAATGACTCCCAGTGACCTAGTATGACCTAGTATGAACCAGTATGGCCTAGTATGACTCATGACCTAGTATTGACTTAGACTTGCATTTATGGCTTGTATTAGCTTCCTTTTTCAGTATTTAGCCCTGTTTGACTCATAGTATCTTATTTTAGGTCTGTGATCACTCTGAGCGTCTGTTAACTCTATCAGCTCAGGACCACAGGCGAGTACATTCACTGATAGTTTTTATTGTCTTGATATCTACTATATCCGATTAAGTGTAGTGTTTTACTTGATTCCCGACACGACGGTTCACGGACTAGTATACGACGGATCCTGTCATGAGATGTTATTCCTGGACTTTCTTGGTATACGAGTATGAGATATTTCTGTGTTCCTGTACTTGTATAGACACCGATTCCTAAGGGGACTTGCTACCCTCTTACGAAATCCCGTGTCATGACGTGCCATGTCCGGATCCGTGATACTATTCGGGGATAGAGGGGAATTATTAGGGGTTATATGATCAAAGACTCCTTGTAACTATATATTGCTAGTGCCACCCTCACCTCACGTAGGGTGTAGCAGATACCCCGTGCCGGTTATTCAGGTTGGCCGGTATGACCCTTTTCAGAGATTTTCGTGTGATTGCCGGGCCAAGTGGATAACCTTTCCCTTGCTTCCTAGCCGATCTCATTTTGCCCTAATAGTTCAAATCACTTTTTATTTATTTGTTGTCATATCTTACATTCCAGTTCACCTTTACTTACTGTACTTTCACCATGCTATGATTTATTTCTCATATGCTCTACCTGCCTTTTATACTGTACCATGGTTATGGGACTAAGTTCTGTTTGAAAGAAGGGCTACAACCCCGGTCCTTGTTTGGTTTAAGGGTTGTAACTCGGCTTTCAAATGGTTCCCAAGTTGCCTATATTCTTTGTTTTGTATTTCATTATTACTGTCTCTTATAGTATTTCTCAATTTATATGGAACTGCTGTTGGTGTTTTGTACTTGCTCATTTTCCTGACAGGATACGTTGACAAATTTTACAGATGATTTAGAGGCTGATTGCCCGACTTACTACGGGATAGAGTCTGATGGACTTGACCTAGACAGGGGCTTAATGGTAGAGCCACTAGACTTCGCTCATCCCGAGTAGCCTAGTTTTAGTTAGGTTTGCCTGGCCTGCGAGCCAGCTAGTTCATTTCTGTTGTAGTATCTTTATACTTATTATTATTCTGAGACTCTGGTTTGTGTTTAGCTGTGACTTGTGGATATTTCAAGACTCGTTTCTTGCTTATTCTATCATATCTCTTTTCCCTGCTATCTACCTTAGTTTTGATTATGTGATTGAGACTGTATTGCTATGTTACCTCCGTTCGGAGTGTATATAACTGTACAGGTACATTTATCTGTTTTAGTCGTAGTATTTATAGACCCTATATACAACGTTCTACCGCCGATTCTGCGACGTAGGCTGGACGTAACCACGTGCTCGTGCCCTTCTTCAGGGTGTGGGTCGTGACAGTTCTCGTTGTTCGAAATGAAGTTCCCACTGAGTGTCCATTTTTTGTGCCCAAGGATCTACTTCAGGAGCTTCCTCAAAGTCATCCTCGTCATCTTCCGAGAACTTGGCAGACACCATATTAGAAGATAGTGTCATTCGATGGATATATCCGACACTAGTGTCAGAGTCCCACGATATGCAGTCAGAAGAATTAGACCGTTCTTCACTATCAGACTCAGAGGCCTCTGGGGTTACAACCGGTGAAGTATAACCCAACCTACGCTTTATCCTGCTGTAATATGGCAATAATTTCCCTTTCAAAGCAGGGGTACAAATGGGAGTTCGTCTTTCACTACAGCCATTAAGACCAGTTTTAAAATCATAGCCCATCTTTTGAATGATTTCTTTAGATTGTCGACTATAACGACGTAGTTGTAGTCGTCCATTATCGTCTTTTTCATACTATCTAGCATGGTTTCCTGTTATGTTCCTTTACTAAAAAGTATAAGAGTTTTCCCCTCTTTCTGGAAGGAACTAGAAAGAATGAATCTTATACTGGTTCAAACGATACTTCACTTTGAAGAGGTTGAACTGCTCCTATTGTAAGTAGTTTAAAATTATCTAGCATATTCAAATAACATCAAGTATAGTAACAGACATCAGTATACTGCAAAGGAGATACTACTTTATTGATCTGTACATCATCATTTACAATATGACTTTTAGCCTTAGAAGGCTTAGTCAGATTGATAACAAGAGGAGGAGAAGAAGAAGAACGAGAAGGAGGAGGTTTGTTACGACAAAGGTCAATAACAAGTGGCTCAGAAGAGGTGAGCTCCTTTTGTTCCGTCTTTGCAGCAGGAGGCTGCTTTTTATGAAAGGGAAGATGAATGGTTAACATCTGGAAAGAATGAGGACGAGAAGTCTGTCCTTTGACTGGAATTACAAGGACGTCATTTGAGGTGTCCTTCTGATCTTCATCAGTGTCCATGGCCAGCACCACTTTCATAAATTATTCTTTATACATCCGAGAAATATTGCAGTTCGCTTTGACGCCTCTGAAAGGGTTTAGATCTGCCACTTCCTTCTGGACTTCACCATTGACATCTACGTACTTAAAGCATTGGTGGAGAGTAGATGGTACAATATTATGCTCGTGCAGGAATGGTCTTTCGAGCAAAGCATTGTAGGAGCCATGATTATCAATCATGTAGAAGGTCACCTTTGTGCAAAGATTACCTATATGAAGTTTCAGGCGAATCTTTCCCAAGGGTTCACTTCTGTCGGAATTAAATCCCAGGATTGTTATGATAGTTGTGGACAGATTGTGCACAGGGATCTTCAGAGCATCCAGTAGAGTCTTTGGCATGATACTGAGTGCAGACCCTGGGTCGATCAAGATACGATCAACCTTCATAGTATCGACATATCTTATGAAATAGAGAGGACGATCATGACGATTGTCTTCTAACAACATGTCATCTTGCGTAAAGGTGATGTTGGACATCAGTTCTAATACGCTATGATAATGCAAACATGTGGCAGGTTCTTCTTCTGGCTTTTTAAGGAGTGCCAGACAAGTATCAGCTTGTATCAAAGCTTTACTTAATGTTTTTTCGAGTTTCCTTTAAGAGACGTAAGAGTTCAAAGATTGACAGTCTTGCTGGAGTATAAGCTAGTTGAGCCAATTTATCAAAGTTATATGGCTTCTCCAGTCCAATGGATGGAGTCTTCTTCAATACCTTATCGAAGCGGACTGGCTGTTTTTCCTTGTTTGCTGTTGTTGGTTTGGTAAGAGTCTGTTCCACTGAAGGTGATGAATCAGACGGAACATTCGCGACAGGGAAAGAAGATGATGTCAGAATAGCCTCCGAAATTAGAGCAGAGTTCTCTTGACCTTCTGAATAATCCCGCAAGTAGATTCTCCCAGACCTGGTACCGGTTAAAGCTTCTTCTTTGGAGATAGGTTCAAAGGACACTATGTTACAATTCTTCGTACGGATTTCAGTTTTAGAATGTTTCTTTTGGGAGGATGAAGAGTTCGTCCAAAACCTAATTCGATACGAGATTGGTTATGTGGAAGACATAGAAAGGGGTACTGGAGATCCCTTTCCATTATTCAAGCCGGGGGCCTTTTGTAAGTCATATCCCATCTTTGATTATTTCGGTAGATGACCTTAGCCATGGTTAGAAATTGGAGTACAAGGTGACTAGGAATCATGGTACGAATAGTGCAGTGGCGTGCTTTGACTAGTGTTTAGCCGTGGTAGGGGATAGCCAAGCCATAGGATTGTCCTAACTAGGAAAACCAGGCCAAGTTGTGACTTAACCCTTACCGAAGATTTATCTATTTATTAATTGTATTATTGAGTTTTAGAGAACCCGGTTGTTCCAAACTAGTCCAGGTTGGACCCAAAACAAGCTCCAGCCCATGTAGTCGGATAGTGCATTTAGGGACGTCCATGTAGAAGTATGTTGTATTGACATTTTTATTTTAATGATTTGGTAGGCGATTTCATATATGATTGCGTATATATAATAAATATATTATGGCTATTAAATTCATATTTATTTTGGAGATATGATAAATATTTTTCCTAAAATCAACTTGGTGCATTTTTAGGAATTTTGGGGCTAAATATATTTGTAGTTATGCCTATTAAATAAATTTATATATAAGGTTACTATTATTTGTAAAGGTTGGTATATATAAATGTAGATATAAATAGAATTAGTTATATAAATTTTAAGTATATGATATGACCTTTTGTTTACTATTATTTTAGAATATTCTAATGGATATTGTTGTATTATTGTTCTCTCTCTCTCTCTCTCTCTCTATATATATATATATATATATATATATATATATATATATATATATATATATATATATATATATATGTAGGTGTGTATATATATATATATGTAGGTGTGTATATATATTATGTACCTATATGTATATATATATAGGTGTTTATATATACTAAGTTATATATGCATATATATATAGACAGAAAGGAAAACAAAACAAAGCAGTAGGAATCCCGGCCCAGCTCAACCGAGCAGGCCCAAGCAAATCAGCCCAGCCAGCTCCCCATAAAGCAACACCCAACAGCAGAGACCGCTTAGTTCTCCCAGCCCGAGCCTATATGCAAGTCAATATATATATATATATATATATATATATATATATATATATATATATATATATATATATATATATATATATATATATATATATATATATATATATCTATGTATACCGCAGCCGAGAGGAAGGAGAAGTTCAGAAAACCCAAAACCTAAAACCATCGCTCCAACCGATAGCGTGCCACCCTTCCTCCGATACTGGGCAGCCGTTCGCCACTAGCGCCGCCGCCGTACGCGGCCGGAGTCGGCCGAAAACGCACGGCCAACAGAGCTCGTCACAGCGGCAACAGCAGTACGAGGTCGAGTTTACAGTAGGTTTCCCGCCGTCTCGCTCAACCATTGCTCGATCCAGTTTTGCAGGTATACACACCACATATCCATTATCGAACCCCTTCAAATAGTTTTTGAATTAGTAACCTGGACTGTCCTGAAAATCGACGCAAAGTCGAGAGATTTTTCGTTCAAAAACTAGAACAGGAAACCGTCCAACATCCTATTTTGGAAGGTCGATTCTGGTCAAACCATTGACCAACATGGAAAACTATTTAAATAGAAGTTTAGACAACCTGTAGGGCTTCACAACTCTTTTCACGGAATCTGATTTCGTCGACCGAGCATCGAGAAATCGCTTTTCCAAATTGACGGAAAAACTGTTTTTTGAAAACACGAAAACTCTCGATACGACGTGCGTCCCGCCATTTCGGGCGACGTGATCGCGAACCGAAAGCATCGAAAGGTGCGTAACGGCTTCGTGGTCGTGTGGGCTTTGACAGAATTCAAATTGTTTGCGTGTGCGCGACGAGTTTGATGTGTATCCGTCAAAATTTACCGTATAGACCTCCGTGCAATTTTTTAAATTACTTTGTGCATGCTCGTCAAATCGAGACAAAACTTGCGCCAACAGGACCGTATCATTTTTTTGGTCCTGTACGCCAAGTTTGGTCCGATTCTGAGACAGTTGATCAGATCGCCGTTTCGTGGGCCCCACGATCCGACTCAACGGGTGATTTTGTGTACGGCCCGTCGGAATCCAACTTTGGACATATGATTGGGTTTGTATCAGAAAACCGGACCTGTTGACATGTAGTTTGACGACTTTAGACACCATTGACTCTGGCACATTTTTTGGTGTAAAGCGGGTCCAACGGCGGACATCGTTTTGGTCTGAAATTACCGTTTTGCCCCTGTGTCCAGAATTGGATTTAAGAACAGGCAATCCTAGCTAATTTGACTATTCTGAGAATGTTGACGATGTCTGTTTCAGCTTTTGGAGACAGTTGTGATGATGTAGATTTTATGGCTCACTAGTTGACTATATTTATTGGATCTGCGTGCAACCTCCAGGCAAGTATACCTTGCCTTCCTCTACAATTTTATTTACATGTATTGTATTCCATTTCCCAGTTTGATTGTTTATGGACATGTGCTTTTCGTATTATATTTTTTGAGTTGTTTTTATTTTATATAGCCGTGTTCATGTTTGGTCTTGTGGTTCACACTTGGAGTTTTTCGTCAGTACCTTGCTTGAGTCGTGTCATAGAACGAGTACGTGTAATTGAACTGCTAAATCCTTGATATTGTTTTCTTGGCACCAGAGAGTCCACACTCGGAACGAGGGTGTTTTTCTTGATCTGTTTACATCCGTGAGTCCACACTCGGGACAAGGATGTCGATTATTTGTACCAGAGAGTCCACACTCGGGACGAGGGTGTTGACTTGACTTGCACCAGAGAGTCCACACTCGGGACGAGGGTATTTACATCAGAGAGTTCACACTCGGGACGAGGATGTTATACTTGCACCAGAGAGTCCACACTCGGGACAAGGGTTAGTGCTTAGTTCAAACCCGTGAGTCCACACTCGGGATGAGGGTTTGGTTCTTCTATTGATCTCGTGTTCATTGTTCGCTCGGCAGTTCATTTATGCATAGTTGTTCTAGTGTTCGTTTGTCCATATTCGTAGTCATTTGTCGTGTTCCTATTTTTCTTGTTTATTTTCTTACGCATGATAAAACTGTTAGATAGACAAGTATATTATGTATCTTGCTATGTCCTCTGAGGACCTGATGATCTCTTCAGGTTTAGCGATTGTATAGAGTTAGCTAGTAGTTCTGGATGACAGATGTGATGCCACGCTTGCGGGATTCAGGTATCGTTATTGTATTTATTATCCGCTCGTGCTTTCATACCTTATCATGAGATATCATGTTTCTTGATTCAGTTTTAGACTCTTGTTATTTTCTTTTGAGTCTTATCGGACATATATGATAGTGGGCTGCAGACCACGACCCATACCTGTTCATTCTAGTTTATTATTCTTATTGTGGATTGAGATATAGTTTTGCCTTGCCATGATTAGGCCCATTGCCATAGTCGTGACAACGTTTACGTATTCAAGTCGGGCTGGAGTCCGCTTGATGCGTAGCTAGCTTGCTCACGCTCTCGCATCCGAAAAGCGGGTACGGGTTATGACAGGAGGACAGTTTATATTCAAGGGAAGATAATAAGCAGCAAATTTAGATAAAAGGAATCTGATTAAGAGTTTTTCCTAATGTGATTGAGTACCTTCAAAATATCCTAATTCTACTGCAGGCTGCAGTGATACTCTAGTTCAAATACTACTGCAAATCTAGAACTGTATGGGCCACCACTAAAAACGTGTCACGACCCACACCCAGTGTAAGGATACGAGAAGTGGGTACGTCCAGCCTACGTTACAGTATTGGCGGTAGAACGCTGTCCTAGGTCACATACATCTAACAGTTATAAGGTATATTGCACAGTTTTACTCTCCGAATGGAGAAATGATATAAAGTACAAATCTCAATCACAGCTAAGGAATATATAAGATAAGATAGATAAGAATATTAACAGAATCCACAGATGAAATACGATAAAAAAGATAATCCAAAGTGTCTAAGATAAACATCTAACAAGATCCACAAATCCACATCATCACCATCTCTAATACAAATATCCAGATGAGATACAACTGAAATAAGATAACTAAACTATGGGAGTATCGTCAGCAGGTAATAGATCCTGTTGGAAGTCCAAGTCACGGGTGTCCTCTAATGCTGCCTCGTAGTAGGTGGTGCAACACACCTCATCCTCGTCCTCTGTAATATTTTTAATAGGTCCAGTCAGGACAGGAGCGAGCACAGTACATCTCACGCAGTTCATAATATGACAGGATATATAAATATGTTATAGAGTAAGATACATGAAATGCTAGAAAATATATAAAATAAAGGAGATGACTGTAAAGAAATATCTACTATAAGTAAAGAACTAATAGTGGCTAGTGATGTAGAGTACAAGATAAACATGTGAACGACTTGAATTTGCACATGAGTAATCTAAGAGTTTGCACATGAGTATACTACTTTGGAGTTGTTCACATGACCATTTATACTCCCCCGTATCCCAATTAATACACAAGGACCAGACATGTTATGTTATTGCACATGATATCACATGAAGGCCCATAAATCGGTGCACATGATTGTATACATGGGGCTCTGTGAACATGAGAGTACATGAATCACAAGAGTGCACATGAATAATAAAAGCACCGGAGTACATGATGAAAGTGAAACACACATGACATACTGTAACCCGATGCTCCCGAGGGGGATAACATCTCATGAAGGGATCCATATAGTACCAATCCGTGTTAACAACGTGACAGCATCAAGTAAAGTAATCTAGAGCATAAATGTAAATCCTATCAAGTATGAAACCATTAGAGAATGTACTCGCCTGATATCCTGAGTATCCGAAGTGAATATACTGTCTGAGGAGGGGTGTCTGACTCCTATTTAGAACAGTACAAGTCACAACATGTCCAAAATAGTAAAATAGAACATTACAATGCATTCTATATGATGTTTGGGTTAATCTAGGCTAAAGTCAATATTTAGTCAACTCTAGTCAACTACACTAGTCAAACTAGGTCAAGTCCTAACCCAGAAAAGTCTCACTAAGCCTAACCATGTCTATCCTAGCATTCACACAAGTCACAACACTACACAAACTATCAACACACAATTTTATGCATATACATACCCATATACACATAATGTATATAATACATACGTATAGGAAAACCATATAGGGCTATATGCCTATATACCTATCTATATTGGCATACACATGTATATATTCACCACATTTTACATATACAAATATATATAGGCAATCATACATATACATATATATATACATATTATCATGCATGAATATAGATATTTATATATTATATATATATATATATATATATATATATATATATATATATATATGTATATATATATATATATATATATATATATATATATATATAGAGTGACAGTGGTGTAACGTGTGTGTGCAATGTGTGTTCTCAGTTACAATGTAGCAGTAGTGTGTGTGTGAGTGTGTGTATAACAGTGGTGTGTATGTGTGTACAATGTGATGTGGTAGCAGTAGAGTGTGTGTGTACAATGTGATGTAGTAGCAGTCCATAGAGTGTTCTTAGGTTTTTAACAGTTCAATGTGTGTGTGTATATACAGATTACATCACAGATTTAGAGTGTATATGTGTGTGCGTGTAATTCATAGGGTGACAGCATATAGGTGTGTTCTCAGTTTACAGAGTCTGTATGAGTTCCAGTTTTCAGTGACAGGCTTGTGAACATGTGTGTGTGTATGTATTCAGTTCCTGTGCAGCAGGTTAGAGTGAACATGTGTGTGTGTGTATTAGATGATGTGTGTGTGTTTCAGAAATCAGTGTGACAAGCTCGGGAAACACAATTCAACAAACCCAACCATCTCACACATGAACCCCACAATGTGAACTTAATCTCAGGCATAATACATGATCTAACATTATAAATTTTACATCTAATCATCAGTAAAACATAATTAAAACAGAATTTAGATCTCAGGAATCAATTTACAGAACATGCATCAGACTATTGGAGGAAAACACAAATTTGAATTGAATCACAGTTAATATTCAATTTAATGGGTTGGTAAATGTTAGTGCACATGTGTATGTGTCATACAAATGATTTGGTGTCCATAAACTGGACACAAACGTGTCCAATACAAAACTAACACACGAGCACAGAAAAATAGTGCACTGCCTCGTGCACAAGTTCACCACGCTCGCAGACATGACACACGACACGTGTGTCCACGTGGTCACATCCACGTGTAGCCTAGCACTAGGGCTACACACTGAACACAACATGAGGTATCCACGTGTCTCCGTGTCGGTGTACGAGAAGCGTATCAGTGCGTGTCTGTGCGCCTGTACGCACACGTGTAATTCCAGTACACGAGCAAGAACGTATCCGATTCGATACGATACTTCAAGCCACTTGGGGGTCTGGTTCGCAGATACTGCCCCCACGTGTCCTCGCAGTATTGGGTCAAACAATACTGTGTCGTGTCCTACAGCCCAATCGAGCAGCAGGGGAAACCCTAGCTCTGTACGCGAGTGTGTTCGTATCTTCATGTGGACATGACACGACTCGGAAATTAACTCAGAGTTTAGGGAAATCAAAGAGCACATAAAAATCAATATTTTCAATCAAAAATATTTCAAAAATCAGATAAAAAAGTTCTCAGAGGCATTTCAACAAACACTTACAAACGAAAACTGATACGTATACGATACGGACACGAAACCAATACAAAACTTCACCAAACACACATTACAGCTAGGGAACACCTATATCTAGGCTACCATGCAAAGAAATCAAGAATTGATGATAGTTTGAGGTGTTTACCTATTGAGTATCAATCACAATGAAAAACCCTCAAATAGGAAGGTTCCTCTTGCAAGTCAAAAGCTCCAAATTGCACAAATTCTAAGATTTCTCCTCTCCATGAATAGCAAATAGAGTATGATTAGGTTCTATTGCAAGAGACTAGAGTCAAAAATGAATTAGAATAAAGAAGTTATGGATTGAAGAAGAAAGACCAGTACCTCTTTCTTGCCAAAAGTTGATGTGATGTAAAAAAGAGGCAAGAACTAGGAAGAGACATTAAATAGGGAGGAGATTCCCTGGAGGGCGGCCATGGAAAGAAGGAATTAGGGTTAGGGTTGATGACTAATGGGATTGGATAAGTTTCAATGCTAAATGAATCATTCCAGAAGTCAAAATCCATGCACTTAAATCACTAAATCTCTATATGAAAATTGATTCAAAATAACTCAACTTGGGTTGACTTAAGTTAGACTAGGGTCCCACCATGCTAATCAAGTCACCATAGCTAAAATCAACATCTAGGTTAGTCTCCATAGTCTCAACTAGCAAAGGTAAAAAATAACAACGATCACTCCAATAATTCAAAATAAATCCAAAATTTTCAAAATGACTAAAATACCCTCAAGCTAAAATATGGTAGTGACAGTTCCAGCTGCAGCCTCAGGGACAGGGCCGGGTACCTTTTCAGCAGGTGCAGCAACAGCAGGCCCCCAGGCAGCAGCAGACCACCAATTGCCCTTTCTGCAAGAAGCCGGGATACGGGTGGAATGATTGTAGGAAGAGGTTAGGCAGGTGCCTACTCTATGGTTCATTAGAGCACCAGCTGAGGGAGTATACCCAGGCTTTTGGGGGCACAGTTTAGAAAGGAGGAGCCAAGGCTCCAGTAGGCCAGCAGAAGGGACCAACCTTGCAAACACTGCAGCAGAGGTTCGTTTAGCACCAGCAGCAGGCCAGGGGAGGCCAGTAGGGGCGAGCATTCGCCATGGCAGCGGAGGATACAGAGGCTATTGGAGAGCTGATTGCAGGTCCTGTTCTTCTCGACTCCTTTCCCGCTTTTGCATTATTTGATTCTGGGGCTTCCCATAGCTTTGTGTCAGTATCTTTTGCTATTAGACACCATCTTGCTTCTGAATCATTGCCTAGGACTTGCAAGATCATAACCGGGGGTGGCATCATCCTCGTCAGTGATATTTGCAAGGATCGAAAAGTAGTTTTGGGAGGCCAAAAACTGGATGTGAGTCTGCTCGTAATGCCACTACTGAACTATGATATAGTACTCGGGATGGATTAGTTGAGCAGGCACCATGCTAGTATAGATTGTCACGACGGCAGAGTTCTTTTTTGTTCGCCAGGAGAGTCAGAGTTCGAGTTCGCCAGACGGAAGGCGGAGCAGAGTAGCGGAGTCTTCTGTAGAGTTTCAGTTGAGGAGCAGTCAGTGCCACATCCATTGATAGCAGAGTTCATAGATGTCTTTTCGGAGGACCTGCCAGGACTACCAACGGACAGATATATTGAGTTCTCTATAGACTTAGTACCCGGCGCAGAGCCGATATCTCAGTACGTCTATAGGATAAACAACAGCGAGTTGGTGGAGTTGAAGAAACAGGTGGATGAGTTACATGACAAGGACTTGATCCGATCTAGTTCTTCACCATGGGGTATACCAGTGCTTTTTGTACCGAAGAAGGATGGAACGGTACGGATGTGTATCGATTACAGGGCACTCAATAACCTTACGATCAAGAACATGTACCCACTGCTGTGGATCGATGATCTCTTTGATCAGTTGAGTGGAGCTAGGGTATTCTCGAAGATTCATCTGAGGTCAGGTTACCATCAGGTGAAGGTAAAGAGGGAGATATCCCGAAGATAGCATTTAGGATGCGGTATGGCCAGTTCGAGTTTATGGTGATGCCGTTTGGGTTGACTAACACCGCAACGGTATTCATGAACCTGATGAACAAGGTGTTCCACCAGTACTTGGACAAGTTCGTGGTGGTGTTCATCGATGATATCTTAGTGTACTCGAAGACTGCAGAGGAGCATGAGGAGCATTTGAGAGTGGTTCTGGAGACTCTCAGGAAAGAGAAACTTTATGGTAAGCTCTCGAAGTGTGTGTCACTCCTGGATTGAGTTGACTTCCTGGGTCATGTTGTGACTGGAGATGGGATCTCAGTTGACCAGAGAAAGATCACGGCAGTTGAGGCATGGACAGCACCGAGTTCAGTTGCGGAGATCAGGAGCTTCCTGGGATTGGCATGCCTACTACAGGAGGTTCGTTTAGGATTTCTTCCGGGTTGCAGAGCCATTGACTAGGCTGACCCGAAAGAACGCAGAGTTTATCTGGTCAGAGGAGTGTCAGGTCACTTTTGATGAGTTGAAGAAGCGGTTGAATACTGCTCTGATTTTGACATTGCCATTAGGATCAGGCGGGTACACTATCCACAGTGACGCCTCGGGGAAGGGTTTAGGTTGTGTCTTGCAGTAGCATGGAAAGGTAATTGCCTATGCTTTCAGGCAGTTACGTCCGCATGAGAAGAACTACCCTACCCACTACTTGGAGTTGGTGGCAGTT
Source organism: Iris pallida (assembly GCA_029216955.1). NCBI lineage: Eukaryota > Viridiplantae > Streptophyta > Magnoliopsida > Asparagales > Iridaceae > Iris > Iris pallida. Next base: position 4,576,575 of record JANAVB010028819.1, read on the forward strand.
ATCTTTGCTCTGAAGTCGTGGAAACACTATCTATACGGAAAGTGTGTGGAGATCTTCACAGACCACAAGAGCTTGAAGTATGTGTTTACACAGAAGGAGCTCAACATGAGGCAACGTAGATGGTTGGAGTTGATGAAAAACATTAACATTGCACTGCAGTATCATCCAGGGAAGGCCAACGTGGTTGCCGATGCTTTGAGCAGATACCTGATAGCCATGTGTTTGACGGTAGATCGTCACTTGCTAAAAGATCTGGAAAGCCTGGGGATCGAGGTGCTAGTGTCAGGAGTGGAGATGCAGATGTGGGGTCTGCAGATTCAGTCGGACTTGATAGAGAGGATCAAGTCGACTCAGTTCGACGATGTTGCTCTGCGGGGGCATCCGAGAGCAGGCTCGATCAAGATTGGTGGATAAGGATGTGAGCGCTTGACCCAAAATTCCTATTTTTTATGTTATTAATTATTGCTAAATTATTAGTTAATGCATAGAAACATTGCTAATGTATATATGTAATATATATATTAATTACTTCCTTATATAAAGAGAAAGTGGGAGGTTTTTGTAAATATCACAACTTAGAGGGATCTAAGTGCAATTATGTTAATTCAAACCCCCAAAACACCAGGGTCCTAAATGCAATTGTGATAATTCAAAACACAGGGCAGCCGATTGCTGTTCGAATTCAAAATAAACTCGGGAACACGAGCTATGATCAAATCCTGGAGATTAAATCCAAATCAGAGTTTGATCCTATCTAAACCTGAGAATATATATCAGGGATTGATCAGCCCTTCCCACGAACCCTAATTTCCCTGCCACAAGCCATTCCCTGCTCTACATCGAGGAAGACTTGAGGAGTTGAAGCAACCAACCTTCAATATGTAATATTCTTGCCACCATGCCTTTAATTTATTCGAATTAGTCTACCCTTAGATGTGCAAATGCTTGTTATTAATCAAAATAGGATGGAGGAGTAGGTGTTCGACTGAATGTCTAACCAAGGATTTATGGGTTGTACTCGTGCATCGAGCATGGGTATCAATAATGCATAAATTCTATGTCCTGTTTTAGGTTGACCAACGATTGCATACCAATGAGCATTGATAGGAATAAGGGGATACTTGGTATAACGTTCGATGTCTGGTTTCACACTGATACCTTCATATCAAGTGCAACATCCTTGCTTTCGACGGATAGCTAATGAACTTTTGCCTCTCAAGTGTAGATAAGTTAACCTGAGAACTAGTTGGTCAGGGCACATACATACATTAGGTTATATTGGTTCTAGTGGGGTGTTGCATACCAATGCTCAGGGAGAGGTCTGCACTCAGGGGCATACGAGTGTACCTCAATTTATTATGTAATATCAGTTTGTAAACTGACATTATTATATGTTTCAGTCCACTTTGTATGCCAGACCCCAATAGGAATCTTGGCATCCATCCTTAGATGGATTTGGTAGCAGTCCATGAATGGGACTTGGTATCAGACCTTAATGGACTTGATACCCAGTTCAGTTCATTACTCCTATATTCAAGTATACATTTTAGTCCCTGCTTATTGGGGCAGCCCACAAATGTTATTATCATTCCCCAATCTTAGTTGTTAAGTATTTTTATCTTGATATTCAGATAATTCATGTATGTTAAGTCCCTATTATAGTTCGTTTAGATCCTGTCCTGCATTCCCTATGATTCAATCGTGGTATTTAGATACATTTTAGTCCCTGGTCATTTGTGGCAGCCTAAGTACCTATGGGTTTCAGTAATTGTTCAGCCTTAGCTTATATATCAGTCCCTACATAGTGGGCTAGATGACACATGGAGAAGTCATGACTTCTGGACACAGGGCATACACCAGACTATAGGCTTGGGAGTAGTCTACCCCTGGCTGAAGGTAATTCAACACACTAGGAGTGCCTGTCCTGTCCTATAGGGGACTGTTCGTTTGTTCCTTAGGGTATGTATTGGTACCAAGTTGCAGGTGGTATATCAAATCAGTAGAGGTTGACAGAGGCTAGCAGCTTATGTAAGGGGAACCATTAATGAGTAGGATGTCAGGTGTAGGTACAGAATCAGGATTCCTGTTGCAAATAAAACCATATTGGGCAGTTATGTGGGGATTGGACCACAGGTTAGGGTGTGGGCTATCAACATGTGTGTAACCATCAGATGCAGCACACCCTTGGATGAACATGTGTATAACCATATTGGACTGTTCGTTAGTTAGTTTATAGACTAAACTTGCATCAGTCAATAGGTTAAAGATTGTAGCAGTCCTTGTATGAACACTAGGATATCGATCATAAATTCTGAAGTATATGTCAGTCCCATATTTCAGTGCTGTATCAGTCAGTGACGGATTAGTCCATGTACATGCTAAACTATTGAGTATTGGTATCAGTCATAGGTTCCCTTGTATTAGCCCTTATGAACAGACCTATGAGTGATTTGTTTCAGTCATTACCTTGCCCCAGTAGTTGGACATGACTTTTCCTTGTACTAATGTCCATACGCTCGTATCCCTACTCATCAGGACAGTTAAGGATTCAAGTATAGACCCACAAAGAGTAGCAGTAGATATAATGCAAATTGGTGAAAGGGGCATGAAGGGGTATGTGTGTGTGTGATTGACTGTATGTATGTATCAGTAGGATGAGGCTGCCTATTTACCCAGTCCAATTTTGGTTTCCTGTAAGAACAGATGACTGATACACTTGTAGGTATCAACCTCCTTCAAAATACGATGGTAGTAACCTTAGCATGAGAAGTGGTACCCAGGAAGGCTTAAGACTGTAGACTAGGGTGTTAGAGAGGTGCAAGGGGTAAGCTTTGCAATAGCAAGCATTAGCCTGCCTACTGCCAACTGTAAATAGAAGAAACAACAGCAGTAGCATGCTATTTATCAGTAGCAGTTAAGGGAAAATATGTGTGTCTGTGCATATATGGTGCACAGAGCAGTATAAGGTTGTCGTAGGTAGATGCATGGGGCAGTAAGGTGATATGGGAGACTGTGTCAAGCCTTTTGTAGGATGCAATAAAGTGCAAATTCATTAATTTACATAGGAAAGGGGCTCTGTACACTTGCACAGGCATATGAGAGTGATGGGGTAGCCTTGTTGTATTGGTGCACTTGTAGTGAGGAGTACAGGAGATGCCTTCTACCTGTATACAACAGTTAACCTGTGAGCCCCTTACATAAACCAACTGATACTGTCATATAGACTCATCTTGTACACATGGAAACTAACCTATGAACTTTCATTTCTACCCATTAGACATAAACATAGGAGACTCTCCTTTGCAATCTCTGTAATTGAATATCCACAAGAGAGACAAGGACAGATAGTAATAAAGGCTAAGCCACTGGTTTCCCATGTAAACAACAAGGCTACATTTAGGAATCAAAATGCAGTATTCCATAGAGGTTGATGTGAGAACCCTCGACAAATGCCCCAGGTGGAGACCCTTCCTGTATTGAGCTAGAAGTTATCATTGTTACCATTGGCCAACCACTTAATATTAGTGTCACCCCCAATTTTCAGAAACAGGAATATTTTTGTCATTTTATATTTTTGAATATTTTTAAAATTTATTTTATTATTTATGATATTATTTTGGGGTTGAAATTTATTTTATTATTTATGATATTGTTTTGGGGTTATTTGAGTCAGGTTCGAATTTTAACTCAATCCGACTTGAAACGGGGACCCGGGGGGTAGTTTGACTCTAGTGGGACCCACACACTAGTTAGGCATGGCCCATATGATATTAATTTTAGTCCACATGATATTAATTTTAGTTAGTAGTTAGACTAATTATTTATGGATAGGTTTAGTTTAATTAGAGACTTAAAACTAGACTAAATTGACCTCAACCTTTAACCCATTCCTAATTTAAATCAAATAGATTAGTGGAGGGCATTTTGGACATTCAAATAGGGGACACCTCACCATTTTTGGGAAGCCACCTATGGGGGGGATAAGGAGTGAGTCACTCCTTCATTTATTTGTTTTCATCCACTTTCTCTCTCTTGTTCTTCCCCAAATTAATTTAGAGATGAACCTCTATTGATTTTATCTCCAAATCAATCCCTTCTTCCACCAAATCTTCTTCATTTCTCCTCTACTCCATGGTTAGAGGGTGCTAGCCAAGTTTGGGAGGATTCGGAGCTCGTTCGTGTCCTTTTAGAATTTCTACGTGTCGGTGCCGTGTCGGAAGGATTTTCCTTTGAATCTCTCTTCCGGAAGGTATAATCTCTCCTCTAATCCATCCCTACATGCATATAGGAATATTTTGAACCCATAGGAATGACCCCCATGGTTGTATCTCTATTTGTGTCCATTTCGTGTCCATTTGGAGGTCATAGGAGTGTCCTTTGTGTTGTGGTTGTGTCCATGTGGGAAAACCCCAAATTTGGACACACTATGTGTTATTGTTATGTATGAATGAATTATTACATGTTTAATCTCATATTTTTGTATTGGAGATGTGTTCTATAGTGTCTCATGTATATATTAGTGTAGAGAGTGAGTTCTTGATATATTATGTTATATACTTGTGTTTCTTTTGTCTCAAACTACCTAAATTCGTCATAATATTTATCCACGTTTTTAGTAGCAATAGCAACTTAGAAATATCATAACTTTTAGCTTAAAACTCTGATTTATCTTCCATTTTTTTAAAAGAACCGTATCGAAGTTAGCTTTCCAAATATATATTTAAATAAGCCAAATTCATTCTAAAACTTTCTGTAAAATTATTTGAGTGTCAGCTATACGAAAGACGAACGCGTTTTGATGTTTTTGCGATTCCGGGAGCTTTCGGACACGAAAATGCGATCCGTTTAAAGTTTCGGAAAGCTAACACAAAGATCTATAACATAATTTAATCCTAGAATTTAATGAATGCTTAATTTGTACATTATTGATTCTAAGTAGAAGATTACTATACGATATATGCATTTTATATATCCTTGTATGTACAAATATGTATGTATGCATGTGTGTATATATATGTGTGTGTGTTAAGAGAATGTAATATAATATAGAGTATACATAAATGATATACTGTATGAAAGTATATAATGTATTCAAATATGTATGTATAGGTGCATGAATGAATAAATGAATGGATGAAATGCAACCATGTGGGTAATGCAAGGTATTGAAACATGTATGCAAGTATTCATATGTAAGTAAGTAACGTAATCAAGTATGAATGTATGCTATATATGAATACCAACATGATAGGAATGTATGATGTCATATTAGCACTTAGCACCATGTTCATATGTTAAAACCCCCTTCTACATGTTGACAGTAACCCCAAGCATGAATACACATAAAACCTACTTACTGTTATGAGTAAACCCTTTGATGTATAAATAAACCCTTTTGTTATGATTAACACCCACACACACATGCTAAACCTATGCTTTATATGTTATTTCTTCTATGTGACACAATGAACCCTTGCTAAATGTTATCCTTCTAACATAACTCCTCACACTTGAACACATGTACTGCTATGTACACATTGCCATATCCATATTCATATATCACTCACTCCTTGTCTTTATGCACCTTGCTTGTAATAAAAATATATATGAATATATATGTAATGTGTGTTTGATAACTTGTGTAGCTTTGTGATTTTGTGTGAGTGTTAGTCTAGGCTTGGTTAGGCCTAATGAGACTTGTTAGTCTAGATTTAGACCTAGTACTGCCTAGTTAACCTAGTTTGACTAGTACGGTTGACCAGAGTTGACCAAGAGTTGACTTTGACCTAGAATGACCTAGAATCATGTAGAATGCATAGTAGAGCTTTATTTTACCATTTTGGACTTGTTGTGACTTGTGCTGTTCTAAATAGGAGCCAGACACCTCTCCTCGGACAGTATATTTCTTTTGGACATTTAGATAGCAGGCGAGTACATTCTCTGATAATTTCATATCCTACATAGAATTATTTTCCTGCTTTAAATTACTTTACTTGATACTGTCACGTTGGTCACACGGATAGGTACTATATAGATTCCTTCTTGAGATATTATCCTCATGGAGCATCGGGTACATTATGTTCTATGCTTTTCACTTACATGGCGTATCACTATGCTTCATTGGTTCATTGATCACTTGTGACATGTACTTTCATGATCACAGAGTCTCCTTGAATCCTTATCCCATTTATTGGGTCTCCTAGAATCCTCATTTATGGAACATCTATTTATCACCCTTCGGAGGCCTTTGCATGGAATCATAACATAATCTGGTTGGATCCTTGTGTATTGATTGAGCGTACGGGGGAGTAGAAGTAGACATGTGAATATTATCTAAGTAGTGTAGCATCAGAATCTTTCCATAGTGTAGCATCAGAATCTTCTATGCCATTTATATGTCTATATTGTACTCTGACTCACTAGCCACTGTTAGTTCCTTACTTATAGTAGATATTTCTATTACAGTTCTCTCTCTGTTTACATACTGTATTTCTTCAGTTCCTGTATCTTACTTTACTGCATGATTATATTTTCTAACCTATTATGAACTGTTGAGATGTATTGTGATCGCTCCTGTCCTAACTGGACCTGTTGATAAATTTTACAGATAGCCTGGAGGTTGCCTGCTAGCCTAGAGGAGACACAGTAGAGGTTGTATAGATAGCTTGGGTTTTTCTCATAGTTTATTTTCAGTTGTCTTGAGTTGTATTTATGGATTACTATATTTGAGCTTTGAGATGTATTTCTGGGTTTGTGTATCTTAGACACTTAGACTTCTATCTGCTGTATCTCTCTTGGATTTCATGTTTTATCTATCTTTATCATGCTCTACCTTAGATGTGATTGAGACTGTATCTGCTATGTCACCCCCATTCGGGGAGTATAAACTGCTTAGCATTATATTGTTAGATGTTGTGACCTAGGACAGCGTTCTACCGCCGACACTGCGGCGTAGGCTGGACGTACCCACTTCTCGTGCCCTTACTCTAGGGTGCGGGTCGTGACAGTTAGTGTCTTAGATCAACTGGACAGATGCACTGCTGCCCTAGTGTAGTGCTTTACAGGAAACTGATTTTAAACTATAAGGAGAGTGACTAGGAGACTTGCACCCGAGAAGCACAGTGCACAACATACCTACTAAACCATAATGAACCTAAAAAGTCTAAATACCAAACTAGATGATTAACAAATGAATATAGACTAGTATTATCTTTGATGTATGTTGACAGTAGGCATATGCTACAAACAGGTTACTTAGATTCTGACTCAGTGCTCGATTCCTACTCACAGCTCAGGACGAAAGGCAAGTGCATGTATTGATAGTTACCGTTTCTGATAGTTTTCATCTATCTATTATTTATATGTCTTGATGCTTATTGACACGATCATCACACGAGTATTAGTACCATGGATTTTATTATACATTTTGATTATCTCCTATGTCACCCCATTTATGATTGATTCCATGAGTACTAGCTAGGCAGGGGAAATATCGTAGTAGGCGTGTGAACAACCCAATCTATCCCATGAGTCTATTCTTGAATAATAGCAGCTACACACGACACGTGCAGGGTGCCGGATTTACCCCTTAGACGTTCACACATCGAAACTGATATTTCAATGCATGTAGATAGTTATTATTCCCATTATTTCATCATGTCTTGACCACTTGCTATTTCACCATGATTTACATATTGCTTTCTAGTGACTATATTCTCATTGATAGAGTTTCATGTCTTTTTCTTTGTACCATGATGCTAGTTACATGTTTAGCGATTCTATTGTGTTATGGATAGTTGTCATATGTGTACTTGTTCCATTCCTGACTGGAAAACTAACATTTTAGGTGATGAGTTAGAGGAGTTCTGTACTACTTATTATGAGCAGACTGAAGACCCTGATTTGAGCATGCAGGAGGACTTGGATGCGGGGCTACCCTCCGCAGGAGACTTTTAGCTAGACATATTTCTATAGAGCATGAGTTGCTCACAGAAACTCTTTCTTTACTGTATTTTATTTTATTTGTGGATTATGTGAGTGGAGTAGTGGACATCCTTTTGGTACATTTTATTTTTTTGAGATTATTTTATGTAACACCCAGTTTTTCAGAAGAGAATAATTTTGAAATTTTGTAATTTTAGTCTTTTAATAATGATATTTAAATCATGATATAATTTTTGGTGATTTTTAATCATTTAAAACTATTTTAAATCATGAGTTATGATTTTGGTGTTTTGATAGTGTAACCTTGGAGACTGGTTGACCTAGAGCCTAGCCTTGTGATTAGGGTATTTTGTTTATCATTTCTAGTTTGAGGGTATTTTTGTCATTTTTGGGGGTATTCGAATTTATTAGAATTTATTTGAATTTATGGGAATTTTTAGGATTTATTTTGGAATTGTTTGAATGAAGGTTGACTAGGTTGACTTTGACTAGCTTTGACTTGGTAGACTAACCTAGAAGCTAACCCTAGTTGAGTTGGACTTGGTTAGAGTGTGTAACCCTAGCTTAACCTAAGTTAGTGATTTCAAATTCATTAGATTTAATTTGGAGAAATTAGGATTTGAATTGATTAAGAAATGGCTTGTGACTTCACAAGTCATGACTTGTGACTTGAGCCCATAGAAGCCCATAGGCCCATACCATGGAACCCTAACCCTAATTCTTGGCTGGCCACATTGGTTTTTCCCTCTATTTAATGCTCCTAGGAATTAGGGCTAGCCTCCTTAGAAATATTTTAGCAAGTTTTAGAAAGAGGTAAGTCTCCATCTTCATTAAATCCTATAAAATCCATTTCAATTCCTTTTCCACCCAAACTAATTGCAATAGGTTCTAATTTTTCTCTACTTGCTGTTGGTAATGAGAAATTTTAGCTTGGGAGCAAATTGGAGAAGTTTGGCTATCAAGAGGAACACCTCTCTTTGGAGCTTTTTGAGGATTTTGACACATATAGGTAAACTCCAATCTACACCATAGAATGCTGATTTTATTGCATATCTAGAAAGCCCTAGGCCTAACCTAACTGTAGGACTAGCTAACCCTAGATTTCGTGTCCAATTCGTGTCCCATTTGGACACGTATCAGTCCTTGTCATTAAGTGTTTGATGAAATACCCTAATAGGCATTTCGATTGATTTTTAGGAAACTAATTGAATAGGAAATTAGGTTTTTATGTCGCTTATGAGTTTCTAGTATCTTGGTGTAGTTTTTGTGTCGTGTCGAGTCACCACGGACACGGGAACACGCTGACACGTGCACGCGTGCACGGGCACTGTAGCTGTCCTGCTACTCGGGTGCACTTGCGCGCAGGACACGACACGTCGACACGTGAGAATTGACACACACTACGGGGCACTGACTGACACCACGTGTGTCAAGTCTCAGAGCCTCTCGTGTCGTGTCGGACACGCACGAAGCCGTGCATGGGGATTGCACTGAATCGACTGCTGTCGAATTCCAGCACTGATATACGTGTCGTATCGCGCGCATGCATGTCGTGGACATGTGTCAGGGTGCCCTAGCCCTAGTCCTACTCAACACTGGGACACGACCATGAGATCTATGTCGTGTCGTGTCGTGTGCACGAACTCTGGGAACACGTGCACGAGGAATTACACAGTTTGTACTATTTTTATGTTTTTAATCTGTTGGACACGTTTGTGTCCACTTGGGTGGACACAAACACATTGCTAAACACGTACACTATAGGTATATACATTACCAACCATTGGATTTGCATATTAGCTTAATTTCGATGATCATTTCACAAATACCCCAATTTTCCTGATACCTATATATCAGTCATATTCTTTCTGTTTTTCCAGATTTTAAAATATGAATTTTGGCAGCTAATTTACCTATTCTAATACTGTTAATTGCATGGATTAAAACCCTAATGTGGTACACCTATATGTTCACTAATTGGGTGTTGAATTTGGGATGATTTGTGTACTGTTTTGGGGCTTAAATATGGAGTTTAGTATTGAGACTAAAAACTGAGATTTTGGGTTCTGTTTTGAACTTGAATGCAATATTGGGTTCCCTTCCATTCCTTGTAACTGATTTTTGGTGTTCTTCATGAACTGAGTTAAATGATTTCAATGTATAAATCTGAGTATTGTTTGATATGGAGAACTGTGGGTGATTTTGAAATAGGTTTCTTCCTATTGAAACTGTTATGAACTGTTTTCCTATGTTCACTGTTAATGCAATGTTTGGCTTTCCTTTTCTTCTGAGCATAGACTGTATACTTGACACTTGGTGCACATTTAACACTCCTTGACACTGTATACAGGTTTTGATACCCACTGTTTCCAGATTTGAACAATATACATGTTGTATTGATTTTTTCCTGATTTCATGTGACACTGTACATAGGGTCACAAGTGCACAGGTTACATATCACACACTCATTTGATATCAATGTGTACACTGGTTTCACTCTCTCATATCACACACTGCCACACTCACTGTTTTCAGGATACCATACCACCACTGCCATGATTCCCTAAGACTCACATCCTAAACTCCCCACACCACTCTATTTTCTTGTATACATCGCACACACACATTAGCTATTCACTCTACACTCACACACTTTAGCTACTCATACACCTATGCACTATACTATGTATCACTCACTCTCATGTTACACTAACACACACACACAAGTGTCTTCACACACACATTCATGTGACATGCCATAGCTCACAAACACTCTATGTTACACTCTCAAGCCTAACACACACTCTTGCACACCCATGAACACACACACATGTGAATGCTTGCCCTTTCCTATTCTCTACACATATGTATATATATATGTATTGATATATATATATATATATATATATATATATATATATATATATATATATATATATAATGTGTGTGTACTATTATATATTTTATATATAAATGTATGGGTGGTATACATACAGGTAGCCTATATGTTATGTGTGTATTCTATATTGTATTATATAGCTATATCAATATGTGTATTATATATTAGATATATATATTGTTGTGTAGATTGTGATATGGTTTGATTATAGGCATGATATAGCCTATGGCCTAGGCTCTTAGCCTATGGGTGTATCTGTGTGTCAGTATAGAGTCTAGTCAGACTTGTGTAGTCTTGTTAGACCTAGAATAGACTAGTATAGGCTTGTTGGACCTAGTTTAGACTTGTTGGACCTAGTTTGACCGTAGTTGACCAAGTTTGACTTCTAGGGTTGACCAGAGTTGACCAAGAGTTGACTTTGGCCTAGATTGACCTAGATTCTTTTAGAATGCATTGAATTGCATCTTGTTATCATTTTAGACTTGTTGTGACTTGTGCTGTTCTGATTAGGAGCCAGACACCTCTCCTCGGACAGTACATTTCATCCGAACACTCAGATACAGGCGAGTACATTCTCTGATCATTTCATATCCTGCTTAGAATTATTTTCCTGTATTAAATTACTTTACTTGATACTGTCACGTTAGTCACACGGATTAGTACTATATGGATCCCTTCTTTAGATGTTATCCCTTCAGGGAGCATCGGGTACTACATGTTCTGTGTGTTTCACTTACATGGCGTATCACTATGCTTCATTGGTTCATTGATCACTTGTGACATATACTCTTATGATCACAGAGTCTTCCTTGAATCCTTATCCCATTTATTGGGTTTCCCAGAATCTCCAATTATGGGACTACTATGTACCACCCTTCGGGGGCCGTTACATGGAATCATAACATAACCTGGTTGGATCCTTGTGTATTGATTGGGGGTACGGGGGAGTAGAAGTAGGCATGTGAATATATCCAAGTAGTGTAGCATCAAAATCATTCCATAGTGCAGCATCAGAATCATCCTATGCCATTTACATGTCTATATTATACTCTGACTCACTAGCCACTGTTAGTTCTTTACTTATAGTAGATATTTCTATTACAGTTCTCTCTCTCTGTTTACATACTATATTTCTTCAGTACCTGCATCTTACTTTACTGCATGATTATATTTTCTAACCTGCTATGAACTGTTGAGATGTATTGTGCTCGCTCTTGTCCTGACTGGACCTGTTAAAAATATTACAGAGGACGAGGAGGAGGCCTGTGTGGATACCTTATACGGGACAGCTCTAGCTGAAGACTTTACCCTACTGCCTAGACTATCTTAGTTAGGCTTATCTTACTTATGTTGTCTTGAGACTAGTAGTTAGACTTTATTTCTGTCTTTGAGATTTGGGTTGTATATATTCTTTCATATTCTGTAGCTGAGACCTTGTACTCTGGATATCTGCTGAGATGTTATCTTAGACTATTTGATCATCTATATTTTCTTTGAGTTCTTTATCATATCGTGCTTCTTCTTCCTTAGTTGTGATTGAGTTTACTTTCTGCTATGTCACCCCCACTTGGGGAGTATAAACTGTTTAGCCTTATACTGTTAGATGCATTGAGACCTAGGACATCGTTCTACTGCCGACACTGCGGCGTAGGCTGGGCGCTGTTACGTACTCGTACCCTCACGGTGGGTGCGGGTCGTGACATTTTATTTATCTTATTTTAGTCTCTACTTTGGAGGCTATTCATATCATACATTATCTTCTTTCTCACTGCAATTAATGTGTACATCTTGCTATTGTGGACTGGATATGGAAATCTATAAATTGTGTGGTTGAATTTGATAAATTGTGGAGATGACTAGACAGCGTTCTACCGCTGATACTGCGGCATAGGCTGTAGCATCGGCACTACACAGATGATTTCTTCTTATTTAACAAAATTACAGATGATTTCCATATGTTATGTACAAACCTATGAAACATTATTGAGTCTTGCTCTATCTATAATAGAGTCATGGTATAAGTGGGGCCGGGCTGGGCCAACCCAGACCCGGTTTTAACCAGGTTTGACCGGGACTGGGGCGTGTGGCCAGGGCCGGTGTCACGCCCCAGTCCCAAAATACACGGGACCAGGCTATGTGGCAATGGCCAGCTACGTATTCAACCAGACTTTTCCGACTCGAATACGTATAAGCTATAAAGATCAGAACAAGTATCCAAAATATCCATAATACATATCCATAATTCTAACTAGAACTACTAGGAAACTAATAGGAAATAACTGTGAAAGATAGAGTGAGAGGCATCACCAGTCGATACCGAAATCTCGAAGAATTAAACCCTTAATATCCTATGTCAGATCTCAGTATATACCTGGAAGGAAACCAAGTCCTTAGTGGGACGTAGCAAGATACATAATATACATGACGAAATGAAGTACAGTAAATAATGTGTGAAGATAGTAAACATGTGATCCAGATAATAGACAGGTGATCCAGATAATAAATATGTGATCAAGGTAATAATCATGTGATCAAGTAACACTCCTACTAGGCAGACTATGTAGTCTACGTGAAATGCACTTAAAAATAACGTTCGATAAATAGAGCTTTCCGAACATAAGATCATCTCACAGTGGAGTTCATCCGAACCGCTGACTATCAACAACAACATACCAATAGTAGCCCCTCCGTTTAAAAACTGTCCTCCCTACCCGATGATACTGTCCGTGTCGTATCTACGACACATCTAGTCCGACTCTGACAAATGATAAATTCGATCTGCTTTTCAAACCCAAGCTCGATCGAGGAGAGGGAAGGCCTTGCGCCTGGACGAAGGAGGAAGCAGGGGTGAGCGTACGGCCACCGCGATGGTGTGCCCCAGGCTCAGCCATACGAGGATTTGTAACTCGACGTTGGCGGGCTCTCGCTATTAAGAATGAGTACCAGAGGAGTCATACGACCATGAGGAGGTGGTGATGCGGGTGAGATCGATCGAGGAAGAAGAAAAGGAAAGAATTTTTTTGACCATTTTTTGATTTGTGCGTATCATCCTTGCGCAGGGGCCATGCTAATCTTCTCTGTATCGTTCCAATTTTATCGGATGTCCCCGAAGGGACGAAGAGGGATGTAGCATGCCTGCACTTATGCACCAAAACCACTCCTCTCATAGACGATGTGGGACTAAACAAGTGTGAAGAGCCTTGGCCAGAAACTTGAGCTGCTCGCCAGCCCAGCCCAGCCCAGCCCACGAGACTCAGAAGAGCCTTAGCCAAAAACTTGCTAACATTATTTCAGGGTGTTAAGCCCGCATCTAATACGTGCCCGACCGACTCTTGTGAGTGTGAACTCATTTTTCTCACATTATTTTTTTATGTTGCCAACCACCAAGTTCTAATCATCCCAATGACTAAACAAGTGTGAAGAAAGGATTGATGTCCCTGCCTCCCTTGTTGCTTAATTTAACAAAAAAAATGGCACATCAATTTTCTGGTGAATTTTAAAAAAAATGCATATAATTTTTCTGGTGATTTTTTTTAAAAAATAGAGTATTTTCTGGTGAATTTTTTAAACCCTCAATATCCTATGTCAGATCTCAGCATATACCTGGAACTGGAAGGAAACCAAGTCCTCAGTGGGACATAGCAAGATACATAATATACATGCCAAAATAAAGTACAGTAAATAACATGTGAAGATAGTAAACATGTGATCCAGATAATAGACAGGTGATCTAGGTAATAAACATGTGATCAAGGTAATAATCATGCGATCAAGTAACACTCCTATATGCACTTGAAAACAACGTTCGATGAATGGAGCTCTCCGAACATAAGATCATCTCGCAGTGGAGTTCATCCGAACCGCGGACAATCAACAATAACATACCAATAGTAGCCCCTCCGTTTAATAACCGTCCTCCCCACCCGATGATACTATCCATGTCGCATCCACGACACGTCCAGTCCGACTCTAACAAATGATAAATCCGGAAGTCCAGTCAAAATATGTACACAGGAGATCCATCATCAAGTAAACATCCAGATATCATAATCGAGTCACTTATATGCCACATGCAGTACGAATCCGTGTATCATGTCTATGTGTACAGTGTAACCAGTGTGATCAACTGATAGAGAATATAAGCATGTAAATACTGTAAATCAAGTTGGTAAGGTATACTTGCCTCATTCGTCCAAATCTGAGCTGAGACGGTGGTACACCGGTATGATCCTGGCCTAGCTACGAGCTAAGGTTGGCACAATCCTCGAGAAATCTACCATAACCCATAAGACAAACAACCACGAATCACAAATAGTACATATATACATCTACGGGGATAACGTCCTTAGGGTTGCTATAAAAATAATATTGCCTCCATACCACCTAGATATATTAGAATTTATTTGATTACTATACATATCCCCTTAAAGTACTTATACATAATATAGGTATAACATTAGTTCATAAATAAATGCTTATGGGGAAATCATGGTTTATTACAAAAATAGTCTAATAATATTACGTATAGAAAATATACTTTTATACTTTTAAAAAATAAGAACTTTTATATGATACTTATAAAGCCTCTACTAGTTATATAGATATCTTTGAATATTTTAAGAAAACCCAATGATATTGGTATAGCCTATTTTTCATAGATACAAGTATATACGTAATTATAGGTAGAGAAGTATACTATTATCAACATTTATAATATAATAATATAAATAAAACAAGGTTACTAGTAGACATGCAATTATCATTTAAAAAATAATAATTTTCTTTAACAAGACCTAAAAATAATATAGTATTTTGAATACCAAAACCAATAATATGGGTATTTATACTTATATCAAAATATTGATACGTAGAAGTATACCTATACTCATATCTAGACAATTTTCGGATATATATATATATATATATATATATATATATATATATATATATATATATATATATATATATATATATATATATATATATATATATCTTAAATTAGCTTATACAAGACTACTTATATATATTCATATAAAAAGAGCATTAGAGTACATATTTATAAGTGATGATACATTGTAATACTTGTGCACATATAAATTATTCCCATATAGTATTTGTGATTATACAATGTATACACAGATTAATAAAGGGGGAGGGTATAAAGGGTATTTCACCTTTTGCACTAGGGTTTAGCTGCTACTACAGCTGAGTCTGCAACGCCCCCCTCCCCCTTCCTTTGCAAGGATCTGCTTTTCAAACCCAAGCTCGGTCGAGGAGAGGGAAGGCCTTGCGCCTGGACGAAGAAGGAAGCAGGGAGTGATGGTGCGGCCACCGCGATGGTGTCCCCCAGGCTCAGCCATGCGATGGTGTGCATATTGGAAGTTTCCATATATATTGGCCTTCCATGTATAGATTACCAAGGACTTATAAAAGGGTGATGCATGCTAGTTGAAAATCATCTAAAAAATAAGAGTGCTTTACAATATTTGAGAGAGAGAGAGAGAGAGAGAGAGAGTGTGTAACGCCCCAGTCCCAAAATACGTAGGACTAGGAACGTAGACATGCTAGCTGTATTTATACGAAGTATACTCTAATATATGGAAACCTCGTATGAATATATAAGCTGTAAAATGCAGTAGAACCATAACTAATCTCATCCACGCAAAATAATTGATTAAAAGTCATCATATAAAGATAATGAATTGTCTTGATACAATATGTTGGGCGAAGACAAATCCACTACCAACAAGTAAAGGAAAAATACATAAGAAAAGATATAAATTTGGCGAGCGAAGCGAAGACGATCTAAGTGGAATCATCCTCGAAGAAGTAGTGATGATCATGGCCACGGATAGAGCACCTGCGAAAGACAATAGCACACACCTGGGGTGATAACCAGGTCCTCAGAGGGACGTAACAAGACACATAATATTATGACATATAAACTGAATAAATATTGCTCAAATAAATAAGTCGATTGAATTATAACATGGTCCAATACACACCTATTGAACTAGCTTACCATCCCCCCCCAACCAAACAAGGACAGGAGATAGTAAACTAATTCTCGGTAACGTATCTTTCCATGCTATGAATCCAATATGGTATCTGGACCCCAACAAGGTTCAATACCTTCTCATCGAAGTAGTAAGTCACACCTATAACCAAACAAGGACAAGATGTGACGAACTATTCTGCGACAAGTTATTGTTCCAAGCCACGGTCAGATACAAGTACCCAAACTAAAAGTACTCGTACCTAACGGATAAAGGTAGCCTAACCGTTCTAAGTAAATGTAGTTAAGAATAATTCATGGTCGCATGACTACCCGGTCAATACCAATGCAGTACCTCAGTAGTAAGTCACAACACCATATACTATTCCTCAGTACCGAGCGAGTCTATAGCATATAGTCTACCTATCGTTCCTCAGTAGCGAGCGAGTCTACGATAGATAGGGTGGTAGTCAACATCCAATCATGCTCTTCCCGCCCAATGCTAACTCTATAACCGCTAAGTCAAACTAGCATGCAACCTCTATTAGCGGTTATTCCTATCGCACGGCTTGTACGTACTGGTGGCCAACCAATCACGTACTTCCGTGTTCTATATGCGACACACAACTTAGTGGTACAACGTGTCAAGGCCATGAATGCAACATACAAAGGTGGTCCCTTAAATCTAGGTTTAATGTGTAAGAAAAATAATACATAGCAGAATATAAATGAACAGTAAGTTCTAACAGGTTATGCCATGTATCACAGTTTATTTTTTGCATAAAGAAAATAAATAATGCATGAAATATGAGCTAAAATAAATAAACAGCAAATGGCAAGGTGTCTTGCCTGATAGGGCTCCTGGTGTGCTGCGATGATCAAGGTCGCATGAACCGCGACTTCAGTGCAACAACTATGCAAGGTGACCACGGATGCTGATATGGTCGGTTCCATTGGGTCCAGAAGGGTTAATTTAGTTAGGGTGGACATAATGTGGTACGAATTTAGTGACAGAATGGGAATAAGAGGATCGGTTACGGACATGAGAGAAATCGAAGGAAATTAGATAAATAACATCTATATGATTTTAGAAAATATTTTATAATAATTTGGAAAAATATTTTAGATAAAATACGTACTCACAAAATTAGAAATCGTTTTTCGTCTAAGGCTCTAAGTAGTAAAAATATGAATTAGAAAGAAACTAGATTTCCTTAGTTAAAAATACTTGAAAATTCTAGAGTATCTTTTAGGTCAAATATCATACCATAAGATATAATAATATAATTTACTAATAAATAATAATATTAATACTAGTGAAGCCAATATTTATAAATTTAATAACATTTATAATATATATTTTGTTTGTTACTAAGAAAATAATAACTGACAAAATAATATACATGTAACAACATATATATTAGTCAAACTTAATACTATCTTTTGTCAAAATAATTATATAAATATTTTTATGGAATGATAACTATAATAAATAAGAAGGCAATTGTTAACAATATCAAATAACCAATATCATATTATATCAGTGTTAATAATATTCAAATAATAATAATAATAATAATAATAATAATAATAATAATAATAATAAAATAATAATAACAATAATAATAATATATTAAAATAATAGTAAAAATATCAGTATAGGTGATGCTCTCTCGAAAAGAGAGAGTGATGCTCCTCTCTCGAATAGAGTCTCTCGAACACACAGAGAGAGAGAGAGAGTCGAATAGAGAGAGAGAGAGAGGTGCTCTCTCAAAAAAGGAAGAGGAGGAGCTCTCTCAAAATAAAAAAATGAGAAGGAACAGAAGGAGGATGAGAGAGATAGGAGAGCGAGGCGGAGGAAGAGAGAGGGTCGGGGAAGAGGGAAACAGCGGGGGCGGTCGTTCGGCGCCAGTGCGGTGGAGATCGGTAGGGCGGAGGAGATCGGACGGCGACGGTCGGGTCGGCAGAGGGTTTTTGGTCGGGCTGCGCGCGGCGCGGCGGTTGGCGCTCGCGGGCGGCGGAAGGACGCGGTGGAGGAGATGGGAAAAAGGCGGCGCACGAGGGGTGCGACGGAGCTGATGGTGGCAGCCACTCGGCAGCGTGGTGGTTTTGATCGGGGTTCGTCGGAGGGGGTTTCACGAAGGGGTTTCGTCCGACTGGGGGTCGATTGGTCCGGCGGAGGAGCGGAGGTACGGGGTGGTCCGGTGGAGGAAGGAGACGCGGAGCGGAAGGGCTCGGTCGGCTAGAGACATGGGTGGGGAAGCGCGACGGTTGCCGGAGTGTGGCGTGGGGCGGTGCTGGCTTGGCGTGTCGGTGACGGACGCGAAGACGATGGTTGGGAGTAGTCGGATCTGGCGCGTCACGATGACGCTGGGCGGTTAGGGCACCAGCGGCGGAGGTTGCCGACCGGAGCGGGGCGGTGGATTCTCGACGCTGCGGAGCTCGCCGGCACGGGAGGTAAGCAGTGGTCATCATGTTAAATTTTGGGGGTTTTGGTGTTTTCCTTAGTCGTTATTTTGGTGATTTGGGGCTGTCGGTGGCGGATTGGGGTTGGTCGTTGTGGCGGGGCTGCCGCAGCAGTAGCCGCGGTGGTGGTGGTAGTGTACGGTTGGGGTGAGGATGACGACGGTGGTTCCATGGAGGGATTGGCCGGAAACGGCGGAGGTCGGGGTTGACAGGGATGAGGCTGCTGGGTTGGTGACGGCGTACGGGGACAGGGCTAGTTGGTGGTGGTGTTAGCCGGGGTCGACGTACGTCGAGGGTGAGGGCAGTAGGGGGTCAAGGTGGTGATGGCGGTCTAGGCTAGGGCTAGGATTAGGAATAGGGTTTAGAAATTTATTGATGTCGGGGTGTGTCCGACACGGGAAAGAAGATAAATAATGTACATGTAAAATAATGGAATAAGATTTTGGATGGACACAGACACGATGCACGTAGAATTATGGGGAAAATTTGTGGAAGATGAATTCTGGAAAAATAATGGAGGAGTACCTGCCTATTTATAGGATGTGGAAATTTCCATTTGGATAGGATTAGGATATTTAAAACCCAATTTAGATAACTCAATCTATAATTTAATTTAATTCAATAAATACAAATCCAAATCCAAATCCAATTCCAAATACAAATCAAATTTAAATCTAATTAAATTTTAACTCAAAATCAAATGGGATAAATCAAATTTTGAATATTTAACTATTTAAATAAATCTAAAAATCAAATCAAGATTTAAATGGCAACAATAACTTTCAAATATATTTTTCGAAATACCAATAATAATAATTCCGAAAATAAATAATATTTTTAAATATCTTTTTGAATAATAAAATATTAATATTAATAAATCTCAAAAATTACATTTTTATTTAAAATAGACTAATAAATAATCACGAAATATATGTATGCACGAATAATGCATACATGATTATGTTTTTCCTAGTATACAATAAAATATTATTTATGATTAATAAAAATAAAAGGTCTTTTATAGCAAGAATAATAATTATATAATATTTTGAAAGTGTATAATAAAATAGAAAAAAATGTTTTTATAAAATATGTACGCTAGCACATATTCATTCTCGACGAGCAACTACGAAAAATAAAAATTTCGTACGCGACTTATAATACGACTACGCGACGTACAATAATGAAAGTTTAAATCAGTACCAATTTTAATAATAAAAAATATAGTAGAAATTTAGGGATTTTACATCCTACCCAACTTAAAATAATTTTGTCCTCGAAATTAAGAATTAGTAGGGAGGGTGAGAGGCTACAAGGAATGATGTTTAATGAAAACATGCACTAGAGTCGCGATTTCAATCATGGCGAAGATAATCATGGATTAACGTAAGAAGATAAATAGTTAAGATAACGCGCAATAAAGAATAGTATGGGTTCAAGAAAAATAAAATAAATTAGAGGACTTAAAGTTATGGTCTCTTGAGAGTGGGTTGAGGGCACGATTTTAGAGAACGAATTAGATTTCACTTCTATATTAAGTGAATTGGAAGGTCATGATAGGGCCGAGAAAGGACGAATAGCAACATAGAGTGATAATGGTCATTATCGATAGAAAGGCTAGAGGAGGTCCTAGTATAACGCGTTCTTCCTTCTAGAATAGGTGAAGGCGAGAGCAATAAGGGGTTCAAAAGACGATCTTATCAAATACGAGTACGTGATTCAAGGACGACAAAAAAATTTCAAAGGAATTGTCAAGATAGTCGTGGATGGGACTCTAGAGGGTGAGTTTAGCTATGTCCCCATCCACGTAGAACGATAAATAAAAGCGAACCAAAGTGCACTCGGTTGATCAGACCATTATGCACCGGTTCTGATAGACAATATGTTAGTGGGGTACCTCCATTAACATATATGTCACGAACAAGCTTGGTAAAAGGCTAAGCTTGCAAAAAACTAGGCTACATTAGCATCATTAGTCTAGATAGTAAAATACAGGCACGATAATAGATGAATAAAAACAAATATGAACGGTCTAAGAGTCATAAGGATCTAAGTATTGTTTATTCCTATACCATTATTCTACGGTTTTATTGACCAAGGCTTGGTTGACCAAATGGGTTAACTTCCTCTAGTCTCTATGGTATAGATAATACCATTTGTATTCCCTTGATGGTCAAGGATGTGTGGGGTATTCTACCCAACTTAAAGAATTAAGCTAAGGGTATTTGGGACATCTAACTAGTAGGGTCAATCTCTAGCAGGCACGAAGGAAAGATGATAAAAGGAATCAAGCAAGATGCAATCGATGAATCGAACAGAAGTTCGAATATGGAATCGAGGAAAGAGGTCAAGCATGTGGATGAGATCCTAAACTTCTAATCCTATTCGCAGGCTTGCTTGGTACGGTAAAGTAAACCAAACAATTTATCTAGACCTGCATAGGCCACCACAAAAACATGTAACGCTCCAGTCCGAAAATACGTAGGACTAGGAACGTAGACATGCCAGCTGTATTTATACGAAGTACACTCTAATATATGAAAACCTTGTATGAATACATAAGCTGTAAAATACAGTAGAACCATAACTAATCTCATCCACGCAAATAATTGATTAAAAGTCATCATATAAAGATAATGAATTGCCTTAATACAATATGTTGGACGGAGACAAATCCACTACCAACAAGTAAAGGAAAAATACATAAGAAAAGATATGAATTTGGCGAGCGAAGCGAAGACGATCTAAGTGGAATCATCCTCGAAGAAGAAGTGATGATCATGGCCACGGATAGAGCACCTGCGAAAGACAATAGCACACACCTGGGGAGATAACCAGATTCTCAGAGGGACGTAACTAGACACATAATATCATGCCATATAAACTGAATAAATATTGCTCAAATAAATAAGTCGATTGAATTATAACATGGTCCAATACACACCTATTGAACTAGCTTACCATCTCCCCAACCAAACAAGGACAGGAGATGATAAACTAATTCACGGTAACGTATCTTTCTATGCTATGAATCTAATATGGTATCCGGACCCCAACAAGGTTCAATACCTTCTCATCGAAGTAGTAAGTCACACCTACAACCAAACACGGACAAGATGTGACGAACTATTCCGTGACAAGTTATTGTTCCAAACCACGGTCAGATACAAGTACCCAAACCGAAAGTACTCGTACCTAACGGATAAAGGTAGCCTAACTGTTCTAAGTGAATGTAGTTAAGAATAATTCATGGTCGCATGACTACCCGGTCAATACCAATACAGTACCTCAGTAGCGTGTCACAACACCATATACTATTCTTCAGTACCTAGCGAGTCTATAGCATATAGTCTACCTATCGTTCCTCAGTAGCGAGCGAGTCTACGATAGATAGGGTGGTAGTCAACTTCCAATCATGTTCTTCCCGCCCAATGCTAACTCTATAACCGCTAAGTCAAACTAGCATGCAACCTCTATTAGCGGTTATTCCTATCGTACGGCTTGTACGTACTGGTGGCCAGCCAATCACGCACTTCCGTATTCTACATATGACACACAACTTAGTGGTACAACGTGTCAAGGCCATGAATGCAACATACAAAGGTGGTCCCTTAAATCTAGGTTTAATGTGTAAGAAAAATAATACATAGCAGAATATAAATGAACAGTAAGTTCTAACAGGTTATGCCATGTATCACAGTTTATTTTGCATAAAGAAAATAAATAATGCATGAATATGAGCTAAAATAAATAAACAACAAATGGCAAGGTGTCTTGCCTGATAGGGCGCCTGGTGTGCTGCGATGATCAAGGTGGCATGAACTGCGACTTCAGTGCAACAACTATGCAAGATGACCACGGATGGTGACACGGTCGGTTCTATTGGGTCCAGAAGGGTCAATTTAGTTAGGGTGGACATAAGGTGGTACGAATTTGGTGACAGAATGGGAATAAGAGGATCAGTTATGGACATGAGAGAAATCGAAGGAAATTAGATAAATAACATCTATATAATTTTAGAAAATATTTTATAATAATTTGGAAAAATATTTTAGATAAAATACGTACTCACAAAATTAGAAATCATTTTTCGTCTAAGGCGCTAAGTAGTAAAAATATGAATTAGAAAGAAACTAGATTTCCTTAGTTAAAATACTTGAAAATTCTAGAGTATCTTTTTAGGTCAAATATCATACCATAAATATAATAATATAATTTACTAATAAATAATAATATTAATACTAGTGAAGCCAATATTTATAAATTTAATAATATTTATAATATATATTTTGCTTGTTACTAAGAAAATAATAACTGACAAAATAATATACATGTAACAACATATATATTAGTCAAACTTAATACTATCTTTTGTCAAAATAATTATATAAATATTTTTATGGAATGATAACTATAATAAATAAGAAGGCAATTGTTAACAATATCAAACAACCAATATCATTTTATATCAGTGTTAATAATATTCAAATAATAATAATAATAATAATATAATAATAATAATAATAATAATAATATATTAAAATAATAATAAAATATCAGTATAGGTGATGCTGTCTCGAAAAGAGAGAGTGATGCTCCTCTCTCGAATAGAGTCTCTCGAATAGAGAGAGAGAGAGAGGAGAGTCGAATAGAGAGAGAGAGAGGTGATCTCTCAAAAAAGGAAGAGGAGGAGCTCTCTCAAAAATAAAAAAAGAGAAGGAACAGAAGGAGGAGGAGAGAGAGAGGAGAGCGAGGAGGAGGAGGAAGAGAGAGGGTCGGGGAAGAGGAAAACGGCGGGGGCGGTCGTTCGGCGCCTGTGCGGCGGAGATCCGGTGGGGCGGGGGAGATCGGACGGCGACGGTCGGTTCGGCGGAGGGTTTTTGGTCGGGCTGCGCGCGGCATGGCGGTCGGCGCTCACGGTAGGCTGAAGGACGCGGTGGAGGAGATGGGAAAAAGGCGGCGCACGAGGGGTGCGACGGAGCTGATGGTGGCAGCCACTCGGCGGCGCGGTGATTTTGATCGGGGTTCGTCGGAGGGGGTTTCGAGAAGGGGTTTCGACCGGCTAGGGGTCGATTGGTCCGGCGGAGGAGCGGAGGTACGGGGTGGTCCGGTGGAGGAAGGGGACGCGGAGCGGAAGGGTCGGTCGGCTGGAGACATGGGTGGGCAAGCGCGACGGTTGCCGGAGTGCGGCGTGGGGCGGCGCTGGCTCGGCGTGTCGGTGACGGACGCGAAGACGATGGTTGGGAGTAGTCGGATCTGGCGCGTCACGACGACGCTGGGCGGTTAGGGCACCGACGGCGGAGATTGCCGACCGGAGAGGGGCGATGGATTCTCGGCACTGCGGAACTCGCCGGCCACGGGAGGTAAGCGGTGGTCATAATGTTAAATTTTGGGGGTTTTGGTGTTTTTTCTTAGTCGTTATTTTGGTGTTTTGGGGCTGTCGGTGGCGGATTGGTGTTGGTCGTTGTGGCGGGGCTGCCGCGGTGGTGGTGGTAGTGTACGGTTGGGGTGAGGATGACGACGGTGGTTGCATGGAGGGATTGGCCGGAAACGGCGGAGGTCGGGGTTGACAGGGATGAGACTGCTGGGTTGGTGACGGCGTACGTGGACAGGGCTAGTTGGTGGTGGTATTAGCCAGGGTCGACGTACGTCGAGGGTGAGGGCAGTAGGGGGTCAAGGTGGTGATGGCGGTCTAGGCTAGGGCTAGGATTAGGAATAGGGTTTGGGAATTTATTGATGTCAGGGTGTGTCCGACACGGGAAAGAAGATAAATAATGTACATGTAAAATAATAGAAGAAGTTTTTGGATGGACACAGACACTATGCACGTAGAATTATGGAGGAAAATTTGTGGAAGATGAATTGTGGAAAAATAATGGAGGAGTACCTGCCTATTTATAGGATGTGGAAATTCCCATTTGGATAGGATTAGGATATTTAAAACCCAATTTAGATAACTCAATTTATAATTTAATTTAATTCAATAAATCCAAATCTGAATCAAAATCCAATTCCAAATACAAATCAAATTTAAATCTAATTAAATTTTAACTCAAATAAAGTGGGATAAATCAAATTTCGAATATTTAACTATTTAAATAAATTCAAAAATCAAATCAAGTTTTAAATGGCAACAATAACTTCCAAATATATTTTTCGAAATATCAATAATAATAATTCCGAAATAAATAATATTTTTAAATATCTTTTTGAATAATAAAAATATTAATATTAATAAATCTTGAAAATTACATTTTTATTTAAATAGACTAATAAATAATCACGAAATATATGTATGCACGAATAATGCATACATGATTATGTTTTTCCTAGTATACAATAAAATATTATTTATGATTAATAAAAACAAAAGGTCTTTTATAGCAAGAATAATAATTATATAATATTTTGAAAGGGTATAATAAAATAGAAAAAAATGTTTTTATAAAATATGTACGCTCGCACATATTCATACTCGACGAGCAACTACGAAAAATAAAAATTTCGTACGCGACGTACAATACGACTACGCGACGTACAATAATGAAATTTTAAATCAGTACCAATTTTAATAATAAAAAATATAGTAGAAATTTAGGGGTTTTACATCCTACCCAACTTAAAAGAATTTCGTCCTCGAAATTAAGAATTAGTAGGGGGTGAGAGGCTACAAGGAATGATGTTTAATGAAAACATGCACTAGAGTCGCGATTTCAATCATGGCGAAGATAATCATGGATTAACGTAAGAAGATAAATGGTTAAGATAACGCACAATAAAGAATAGTATGGGTTCAAGAAAATAAAATAAATTAGAGGACTTAAAGTTATGGTCTCTTGAGAGTGGGTTGAGGGCACAATTTTAGAGAACGAATTAGATTTCACTTCTATATTAAGTGAATTGGAAGGTCATGATAGGGCCGAGAAAGGATGAGTAGCAACATAGAGTGATAATGGTCATTATCGATAGAAAGGCTAGAGGAGGTCCTAGTATAACGCGTTCGTCCTTCTAGAATAGGCGAAGGCGAAAGCAATAAGGGGTTCAAAAGACGATCTTATCGAGTACGAGTACGTGATTCAAGGACGACAAAAAAAATTTCAAAGGAATTGTCAAGACAGTCGTGGATGGGACTCTAGAGGGTGAGCTTAGCTATGTCTCCATCCACGTAGAACGATAAATAAAAGCGAACCAAAGCGCACTCGGTTGATCAGACCATGATGCACCGGTTCTGATAGACAATATGTTAGTGGGGTACCTCCATTAACATATATGTCATGAACAAGCTTGGTAAAAGGCTAAGCTTGTAAAAACTAGGCTACATTAGCATCATTAGTCTAGATAGTAAAATACATGCACGATAATAGATGAATAAAAACAAATATGAACGGTCTAAGAGTCACAAGGATCTAAGTCTTGTTTATTCCTATACCATCAGTCTACGGTTTTATTGACCAAGGCTTGGTTGACCAAATGGGTTAACTTCCTCTAGTCTCTATGGTATAGATAATACCATTTGTATTCCCTTGATGGTCAAGGATGTGTGGGGTATTCTACCCAACTTAAAGAATTAAGCTAAGGGTGTTTGGGACATCTAACTAGTAAGGTCAATCTCTAGCAGGCACGAAGGAAAGATGATAGAAGGAATCAAGCAATATGCAATCGATGAGTCGAACGGTAGTTCGAATATGGAATCGAGGAAAGAGGTCAAGCAAGTGGATGAGATCCTAAACTTCTAATCCTATTCGCAGGCTTGCTTGGTACGGTAAAGTAACCAAACAATTTATTTAGACCTGCATGGGCCACCACAAAAACATGTAACGCTCCAGTCCCAAAATACGTAGGACTAGGAATGTAGACATGACAGCTGTATTTATACGAAGTACACTCCAATATATGAAAACCTCGTATGAATACATAAGCTGTAAAATGCAGTAGAACCATAACTAATCTCATCCACGAAAAATAATTGATTAAAAGTCATCATATAAAGATAATGAATTGTCTTGATACAATATGTTGGACGGAGACAAATCCACTACCAACAAGTAAAGGAAGAATACATAAGAAAAGATATGAATTTGGAGAGCGAAGCGAAGACGATCTAAGTGGAATCATCCTCGAAGAAGTAGTGATGATCATGGCCACGGATAGAGCACCTGCGAAAGACAATAGCACACACCTGGGAAGATAACCAGGTCCTCAGAGGGACGTAACAAGACACATAATATCATGCCATATAAACTGAATAAATATTGCTCAAATAAATAAGTCGATTGAATTATAACATGGTCCAATACACACCTATTGAACTAGCTTACCATCCCCCCAACCAAACAAGGATAGGAGATGGTAAACTAATTCACGGGTAACGTATCTTTCCATGCTATGAATCCAATATGGTATCCGGACCCCAACAAGGTTCAATACCTTCTCATCAAAGTAGTAAGTCACACATATAACCAAACAAGGACAAGATGTGACGAACTATTCTGCGACAAGTTATTGTTCCAAGCCACGGTCAGATACAAGTACCCAAATCGAAAGTACTCGTACCTAACGGATAAAGGTAGCCTAACCGTTCTAAGTGAATGTAGTTAAGAACAATTCATGGTCGCATGACTACTCGGTCAATACCAATGCAGTACCTCAGTAGCGAGTCACAACACCATATACTATTCCCAAGTACCGAGCGAGTCTATAGCATATAGTCTACCTATTGTTCCTCAGTAGCGAGCGAGTCTACGATAGATAGGGTGGTAGTCAACTTTCAATCATGTTCTTTCCATCCAATGCTAACTCTATAACCGCTAAGTCAAACTAGCATGCAACCTCTATTAGCGGTTATTCCTATCGCACGGCTTGTACGTACTGGTGGACAGCCAATCACGCACTTCCGTGTTCTACATGCGACACACAACTTCGTGGTACAACGTGTCAAGGCCATGAATGCAACATACAAAGGTGGTCCCTTAAATCTAGGTTTAATGTGTAAGAAAATAATACATAGCAGAATATAAATGAACAGTAAGTTCTAACAGGTTAGGCCATGTATCACAGTTTATTTGCATAAAGAAAATAAATAATGCTTGAAATATGAGCTAAAATAAATAAACAGCAAATGGCAAGGTGTCTTGCCTGATAGGGCGCCTGGTGTGCTGCGATGATCAAGGTGGCATGAACTGCAAGTTCAGTGCAACAAATATGCAAGGTGACCACTGATGGTGACACGGTCGGTTCCATTGGGTCCAGAAGGGTCAATTTAGTTAGGGTGGACACAAGGTGGTACGAATTTGGTGACAGAATGGGAATAAGAGGATCGTTACGGACAAGAGAGAAATTGAAGGAAATTAGATAAATAACATCTATATGATTTTAGAAAACATTTTATAATAATTTGGAAAAATATTTTAGATAAATACGTACTCACAAAATTAGAAATCGTTTTTCGTCTAAGGCTCTAAGTAGTAAAAATATGAATTAGAAAGAAACTAGATTTCCTTAGTTAAAAATACTTGAAAATTCTAGAGTATCTTTTTAGGTCAAATATCATACCATAAGATATAATAATATAATTTACTAATAAATAATAATATTAATACTAGTGAAGCCAATATTTATAAATTTAATAATATTTATAATATATATTTTGCATGTTACTAAGAAAATAATAACTGACAAAATAATATACATGTAACAGCATATATATTAGTCAAACTTAATACAATCTTTTGTCAAAATAATTATATAAATATTTTTATGGAATGATAACTATAATAAATAAGAAGGCAATTGTTAACAATATCAAATAACCAATATCATATTATATTAGTGTTAATAATATTCAAATAATAATAATAATAATAATAATAATAATAATAATAATAATAATATAAATAATAATAATATATTAAAATAATAATAAAAATATCAGTACAGGTGATGCTCTCTCGAAAAGAGAGAGTGATGCTCCTCTCTCGAACATAGTCTCTCGAACAGAGAGAGAGAGTCGAATAGAGAGAGAGGTGCTCTCTCGAAAAAGGAAGAGGAGGAGCTCTTTCAAAAATAAAAAAAATGAGAAGGAACAAAAGGAGGAGGGAGAGAGAGGAGAGCGAGGTTGAGGAAGAGAGAGGGTTGGGGAAGAGGGAAACGGCGGGGGGCGGTCGTTCGGCGCCTGTGCGGCGGAGATCCGGTGGGGCGGAGGAGATCAGACGGCGATGGTCGGGTCGGCGGAGGGTTTTTGGTCGGGTTGCGCACGGCGCGGCGGTCGGCGCTCGCGGGCGACGGAAGGACGCGGTGGAGGAGATGGGAAAAAGGCGGCGCACGAGGGGTGCGGCGGAGCTGATGGTGGCAGCCACTCGGCGGCGTGGTGGTTTGATCGGGGTTCGTCGGTGGGGGTTTCGAGAAGGGGTTTCGGCCGGCTGGGGTCGATTGGTCCGGCGGAGGAGAGAGGTACGGGGTGGTCTGGTGGAGGAAGGGGATGCGGAGCGGAAGGGTCGGTCGACTGGAGACATGGGTGGGCAAGCGCGACGGTTGCCGAAGTACGGCGTGGGGTGCGCTGGCTCGGCGTGTCGGTGACGGACGCGAAGACGATGGTTGGGAGTCGGATCTGGCGCGTCACGACGACGCTGGGCGGTTAGGGCACCGGCCGCGGAGGTTGCCGACCGGAGCGGGGCGGGGATTCTCGGCGCTGCGGAGCTCCCGCGCCACGGGAAGTAAGCGGTGGTCATCATGTTAAATTTTGGGGGTTTTGGTGTTTTCTTTAGTCGTTATTTTGGTGATTTGGGGCTGTCGGTGGCGGATTGGGGTTGGTCGTTGTGGCGGGGCTGCCGCGGCAGTAGCCGCGGTGGTGGTGGTAGTGTACGGTTGGGGTGAGGATGACGATGGTGGTTGCATGGAGGGATTGGCCGAAAACGGCAGAGGTCGGGGTTGACAGGGATGAGGCTTCTGGGTTGGTGGCGTACGGGGACAGGGCTAGTTGGTGGTGGGTTAGCCGGGGTCGACGTACGTCGAGGGTGAGGGCCGTAGGGGTCAAGGTGGTGATGGTGGTCTAGGCTAGGGCTAGGATTAGGAATAGGGTTTGGAATTTATTGATGTCGGGTGTGTTCGACACGGAAAAGAAGATAAATAATGTACATGTAAAATAATGGAATAAGATTTTGGATGGACACAGACACGATGCACGTAGAATTATGGAAAAAATTTATGGAAGATGAATTGTGGAAAAATAATGGAGGAGTACCTGCCTATTTATAGGATGTGGAAATTTCCATTTGGATAGGATTAGGATATTTAAAACCCAATTTAGATAACTCAATCTATAATTTAATTTAATTCAATAAATCCAAATCCGAATCAAAATCCAATTCCAAATACAAATCAAATTTAAATCTAATTAAAATTGAACTCAAAATCAAATGGGATAAATCAAATTTTGAATATTTAACTATTTAAATAAATCCAAAAATCAAATCAAGATTTAAATGGCAACAATAACTTCCAAATATATTTTTCGAAATACCAATAATAATAATTTCAAAAATAAATAATATTTTTAAATATCTTTTTGAATAATAAAATATTAATATTAATAAATCTCGAAAATTATATTTTATTTAAAATAGACTAATAAATAATCACGAAATATATGTATGCACGAATAATGCATACATGATTATGTTTTTCCTAGTATACAATAAAATATTATTTATGATTAATAAAACAAAAGGTCTTTTATAGCAAGAATAATAATTATATAATATTTTGAAAGTGTATAATAAAATAGAAAAAAATGTTTTTATAAAATATGTACGCTCGCACATATTCATACTCGACGAGCAACTACGAAAAATAAAAATTTCGTACGCGACGTACAATACGAGTGTGCGACGTACAATAATAAAATTTTAAATCAGTACCAATTTTAATAATAAAAAATATAGTAGAAATTTAGGGGTTTTACAGAGAGGATTAAGGACTATTGTGAAGGAAATTGCTTCAAATAATTTTTCGGCATCTCTTGTTCTTCGGAGCCCGCAATCAATTTTTTTTCTTTCAAGTGAGTTGTGGTGATCCGTGTTGGATCGGGAGGAGCTTGTAGAGGGTGTATTATGTTTATTCCATTAGTGGAGGTTCTTCAGGGTTGGACTCCGATCGTCCCGTAGTTTTTCTCACAAGGGTTTTCCACGTCAAAAATCTTTGTGTCTGCGATTGTGTTTGGCATTTTTGGTTTGTGTGCTTTTGTTCGGTTTTCGCAGGACTTTCTGGTTTAGGGGAACGGTTTTCGTGCTTTGTTCCCAACAGAGTGGCATCAGTGCTTTGGGTTAAAAGAAGTGTCAGAATTGACAGTCAAATCAGGAAGCAAGATGGACGCGAAGCCGGTGCACATGATGAACCTGAACGGTACCAACTACCATTATTGGCGGAGCAAGATGAAGGATTTGCTGTTCGTCAAGAAGCTACATCTTCCAGTATTTGCATTTGAGAAGCCCAGTGACAAATCCGATGAGGACTGAAACTTCGTTCCTCAGTGGGACGTAGCAAGATACATAATATAATTGCCGAAATAAAGTACAGTAAATAGCGTGTGAAGATAGTAATATGTGATCCAGATAATAGACAGGTGATCCAGGTAATAAACATGTGATCAAGGTAATAATCATGTGATCAAGTAACACTCCTACTAGGCAGACTATGTAGTCTGCGTGAAATGCACTTGAAAACAATGTTCGATGAATGGAGCTCTTCGAACATAAGATCATCTCGCAGTGGAGTTCATCCAACCACTGACTATCAACAACAACATACCAATAGTAGCCCCTCCGTTTAATAATCGTCCTTCCCACCCGATGATACTGTCCGTGTCGCATCCACGACACGTCCAGTCCGACTCTAGCAAATGATAAATCCGAAGTCCAGTCAAAATATACACATGAGTCCATCATCAAGTAAACATCCAGATATCATAATCGAGTCACTTATATGCCATGCAGTACGAATCCGTGTATCATGTCTATGTGTCAGCATGTATAATCATACCAATATACTGATAATGAACATGTAAAGCGTGTACAGTATAACCAGTGTGATCGATGATAGAGAATATAAGTATGTAAATATGTAAATCAAGTTAGTAAGGTATACTTGCCTCATTCGTCCAAATCTGAGTGAGACGGTGGTACACCGGTCTGATCTGGCCTAGATACGAGCTAAGGTTGGCACAATCCTCGAGAAATCTACCATAACCCATAAGACAAACAACCACAAATCACAAATAGTACATATATACATCCGTAGATAACGTCCTTAGGATTGCTATAAAAATAATATTGCCTCCATACCACCTAGATATATTAGAACTCATTTGATTACTATACATATCCCCTTAAAGTACTTATACATTATATAGGTATAACATTAGTTCATAAATAAATGCTTATGGGGAAATCATGGTTTATTACAAAAATAGTCTAATAATATATTATAGAAAATATACTTTTATAATTTAAAAAAAAGGAACTTTTATATACTTATAGAGCCTCTACTAGTTATATAGATATCTTTGAATATTTTAAGAAAACCCAATGATATTATAGCCTATTTTTATATACAAGTATATACTAATTATAGGTAGAGAAGTATACTGTTATCAATATTTATAATATAATAATAAATAAAACAAGGTTACTAGTAGACATGCAAGTATCATTTACAAAATAATAATTTTCTTTAATAAGATCTAAAAATAATAGTATTTTGAATACCAAAACCAATAATATGGGATTTATACTTATATCAAAATATTGATACGTAGAAGTATACCTATACTCATATCTAGACGGTTTTCATATATAAAAACATTTATTTCATAAATTAGCTTATACAAGACTACTTATATATATTCATATAAAAAGAGCATTAGAGTACATATTTATAAGTGATGACACATTGTAATACTTGTGCACATATAAATTATTCCTATATATTATTTGTGATGATACAATGTATACACAGATTAATAAAGGGGGAGGGTATTAAAGGGTATTTCACCTTTTGCATTAGGGTTTAGCTGCTACTACAGTTGAGTCTACAACGCCCCCTCCTTTGCAAGGATCGGCTTTTTTAACCCAAGCTCGGTCAAGGAGAGGGAAGGCCTTGCACCTGGACGAAGGAGGAAGCAGGGGGTTAGCGTGCGGCCACTGCGATGGTGTGCCCCAGGCTCAGCCATGCGGGGATTTGTAACTCGACGGTGGCGGGCTCTCGCTATTAAGAATGAGTACCAAAGGAGTCATACGACCATGAGGAGGTGGTGATGCGGGTGAGATCGACGAGGTCAACGGTGCACTCGACTTGGCAGTATGCCTTGCTTCTGCACCGATAAAAGAGGGGGGGTCTCGATGAAAGCAATGAATGATTGGTCTGTTGGAGTGGATGGGGTTCAAAATCTATGTGGAGAATACCCCAGAGTGCGACGAGCGCCATCCGTGTGTCGGAGAAGCTCGGAGAGTGCATGGATCCTATTTTGGAGTTAACATATATGGTAAAAATATATATGATTGGATTTTCATATTTACTTTGATCATATATTTATGATTGGATCCTTCATATAGTAGATTTCCATATAATTTGGCTTCCAATTATGGCAAGCCAATTATGGTTGGATTTCCACTAAATATATGATTGATGCATATTGGAAGTTTCCACATATATTGGCCTTCAATGTATAGATTACCAAAGGGCTTATAAAAGGGTGATGCATGGTAGTTGAAAATCATCTAAAAACAAGAGTGCTTTACAATATTTGAGAGAGAGAGAAAGAGAGAGAGAGAGAGAGGATTAAGGACTATTGTGAATGAGAGATTGCTTCGAATAATTTTTTGGCATCTCTTGTTCTTCAGAGTCCGCAATCAAAGTTTTCTTCTTTCAAGTGAGTTGTGGTGATCCGTGTTGGATCGGGAGGAGCTTGTAAAGGGTGTATTCTGTTTATTCCATTAGTGGAGGTTCTTAAGGATTGGACTCCAATCGTCCCGTAATTTTTTCCGTAAGGGTTTTCCACATAAAAAATCTTTGTATCTGCGATTGTGTTTGGTGTTTTTCGTTTGTGTGCTTTTGTTCGATTTTCTCGTAGGACTTTTTGGTTTAGGGGAACGGTTTTCGTGCTTTGATCCCAACAGAGTGGTATCAGAGCTTTGGGTTCAAAGAAGTGTCAGGAGTTGACAGTCAAACCATGAAGCAGAGATGGACGCGAAGCCGGTGCGTATGGTGAACCTGAACGGTACCAACTACCATTATTAGCAGAGAAAGATGAAGGATTTGTTGTTCGTCAAGAAGCTGCCGTAGAAGCATAGAAAAGAGGATATTGCTTTTAGTCCCACATCGAAAAGGAGAAGAAAAAAGGGCTCACTCCATTTATATATAGAGTCCCCTTCCCTCCTTTGAAAATGGCACCAACTTCCCTTCCCTCCTTCAAACTTGGACACTTCCTACTATGCACCTTCGGGTGCTAATTCGAAGAAGTCTAGGGCAGTGCGGGCCCAACATGCCCAGTCAACTGTCTAAGATGCTGACCGTCAGCGGGCACCGTTAACTGTTATACAGGCTCCTGATGGAAAGTTGTACAAAACCACCCGCGTCCAGTCCCCCAGGGCTAACAGACAGGATGGATCTCAAAAGTCTCCCTATAACGATCGAGAGCAGTGCTTTACTAGCCTCAGATCAGGGAGCAAATATGATGGTCCTAAAAGTCTTCCTACAACGATCGAGAGCAGTACTTTACTAGCCACAGATCAGGAAGCAAATATGATGATCCTAAAAGTCTCCCTACAATGATCGAGAGCAGTACTTTACTAGCCTCAGATCAGAAAGCAAATATGATGGTCCCAAAAGTCTTCCTACAACGATCGAGAGCAAGTGCTTTTACTAGCCAGAGATCAGGGAGCAAATATGATACCTACGCACTCGGGTGCTCGGGATACCCGGGCCCACAAAACAGATGCAAAGGTAGATCAATCTGCTCTCGACTTGCGAGAGGTGGTCATTCACAAACGCAAGGAGAGAAAAGCAACCTTGATGTGTGAGGAGCCCTTGCCAGGACATCACTGCACCCAAGTCACCATCAACTACTGCTGCCACAAGACAGTGGCCCCCACCACCAAGGCGGTCTGTGTTTATGCGGATCATCACCCCATACGGCTAAGTGGACTCGAGCCACAGAAGCAAGGCTCTTGGAGATCCCATGCGGCCAAGTGAAACCAAGCCGCAGAAGGAATGCTCCTGGAGACCCCATTGCGGCTAAGTAGATTCGAGCCGCAGAAGCAAGGCTCTCGAAGAACCCATGCGGCCAAGTGAAATCGAGCCGCAGAAGCAAGGCTCTTGGAGATCCCATGTGGCCAAGTAGACTTGAGCCGTAGGAGGAAGACTCTTCAAACTTCATGCGGCCAAGATGATCTGAGCCGCAGAAGGGAGTCTCTTGAAGACCTCATACGGCTAAGCCAATTTGAGCCGCAGAAGGAAGACTCCTGAGACCTCATGCGGCCAAGATGATCCGAGACGCAGAAGGAAGACTCTTGAGATTTTATACGGCCAAGCCGATCCATGCCGCAGAAGAAAGACTCTTGGTACCGTATGCGGACAAGTTGATCCGGGCCACAAAAGATTGATTTTACTCTGTTGTGGGGGGTATACATGGCAATTTGACCAAGTCTCAACCACCCAGATTTGCTACAACAAAATCTCAACAACCCCCACCAGCTGGCAGCCCAAGATCGAGTCTTTGTGTACTGTTATAGACACGTGGCCACGTGGCCCTTTATGCGGCCCAAAATTTGTTATTGTAGGAATCACTATAAATAGCAGGGTACGACACCCATGCTAAAGGCTGGCAACCTACGAAGGGTAATCTCTTCAAGAGCAAGGATCGTATCAGATAGTCCAAGGAGTAAGGCATAGTTGCTACACTTTCCCGAGCCTCCATCGTTACCCTCCAGAATCAAAAACTAAACAATTGTACTTAGATTATTTCCTAGGATTTCTTTCTAGGCTTTCTCTTGTACAAGCGAGTTTGCAATCAAGTTCAATTCCTCTGTAATTCTTGTTCTTGATATTTAATGGCAAACATGATGGCGACTCTGCTGGGGACATCCTTCTCCTCTGATGAGAACTTGGTGACGCAATCTGACGTGTCCAAGCTCGGCTCTACGCAGCAAATGATCGTGGTTCATTTTGACCAACGAGCATTCGAAGAAATGCTCTCTGAAGGGAGTGCCAGCCCGTCACAGAAGCGAGCCAACTCAAAGAGAACCTGCAGGACGTCGAAGCCCAAAACTGTTGCCCCCGACCAGGTTCTCGAAGAAGCTCCTTCTGCGGCCCAAGACGGTGATCAAAGCTCTTCTGCGACCTTGCTTCCGACCGCGGAGAACCCTATTGTCTCCAAATCCAGCAAAAGAAAATACTACAATACTGAGTTTTTGGGGCACATAGGAAATCCATGCGGACGAGTAAGAGGTCGCTTAAGAGAGATGAGCAGTTTGCATATGCGGCAACCAACTCTGGCCGCAGGCGGATGCCCATGCAACCAACTCTGGCCGCAGGTAGATGGCTCATGCGGTAGCCAACTTTGGCCGCAGGCAGATGGCCCATACGGCAGCCAATCCTGGCCACAGACAAGGTGTCTCATGCGACCCTGTCAGAAGCTCTGTGTTTGACCGTCTCTCATGCGGGCCCGACTCCATACGACAATTGAGAATATGGTATATTCCAATTGGACTCTTCTTATTATGCACCTTAAGGTGCTAAATCGAAGAAGTTTAGGACTGTAGGCCCAACAAGTCTAGTCAACTGTCCAAGTTGCTGACCGTCAGTGGGCACCGTAACTGTTATACGGGCTCCTGATGAAAAGTTGTACAGAACCACCCGCATCCAGTCCCCCAGGGCTAACAAACAGATGGGACTCAAAGTCTCCCTCTAACGATCGAGAGCAAGTACTTTTACTAGCCTCGGATCAGGAGCAAACATGATACCTATGCACCTATGTGCTCGGATACCCAAGTCCACAAATTGGATGCAAAGGTAGATCAGTCTGCTATCGACTTGTGAGAGGTGATTACTCACGAATGTAAGGAGAAAGAAGCAACCTTGGCATGTGATGAGCCCTTTTCGGGACGTTTTGCACCCAGGTCATCATCAACTGCTGCTGCGACAAGTCAGCAGCACCTGAAGATCGGTAGTCTATTTTCAAGACTGCACCAGCCAGCACCTGTCCGACAACAACTTGAGGAACAGGGGCAAATCTCGAAAG
The DNA here is from genome assembly GCA_029216955.1 of Iris pallida. Lineage (NCBI taxonomy): Eukaryota > Viridiplantae > Streptophyta > Magnoliopsida > Asparagales > Iridaceae > Iris > Iris pallida. The sequence continues at coordinate 4,614,171 of JANAVB010028819.1, forward strand.
ATGAGGAATTTTCTTTCGCCTCCTGTAATTCAACTCGAAAGGTTCTTCTCCGTAGGGGGAAAGAAGACAGGCTATTCCAGCCTGGCAATCTCAGCCAGCACTACAAGGAAACTCTCGTCTGGAGGGTTGGCACCGACAGCCACAAGGGGCGTCTACCTTGGCACTCGATCCATAAAGAAGCTCCCAATACCTGGGAGTACATCCTCGACTCCATGGGGGTAGATGAAGCCAGGGGTAGCAGTCCCCTCAATATATACGACAATCCAGTGTTCCAAGAGCATACACAGGGGGTAGCAATCTACTAGAATTATGCAACAGACATGGACGTCCCTGAGGGTGACCGCCTTCGCCAAGACGATGTAGCTTCCTGCGCAGGGGGTAGCACCCCTTTTGAGTCCGAGGAAGAGGACATTCTGACGTTCCTCGACGATTTTTCTGTACGAGGATACGACACGGAGAGCACTTCTTCTACGGTACCTTCCACGTCTATCTACGTGCGGACGGTCTTTATGGCCGACGATGACCATGAAGGACCTACTGATCGGCAACGTCTAGAAGTACTTGAAGCCATGCTCCTGTCCCTGGTCAAGTTAGTAGACGAAATCAAAGCCGCCTTGCCGACTCAACCGACAAAGACGCCTGGATAAACAAGCTTGGGACCCGCAGCCAACACAGACTCCAATACGACCGCTCCTCCTTTGGATGACAATCCTCTAGGAGCATCCAATCTGTCAGCTACAGACGAAGCTAAGGAGGCAAGGAGGGAAGTCCAGGAGCTTCGAGCAATGTTCAATGCCCGAGACTCCTTCCGGGACCTCAGAATGTAGCAACCATATCCCGTTGCGTAGAGAGATGTTCCTTTTCCGCCATGGTACAAACCGTTTCATATTGATTCGTATGACGAAAAGACCTCCGCTAGTCGGTACATGACGTATTTTGAAGTCACAACAGACCACTTACCGCATAGCGATGCCATCCTCACGCGATTATTCATCGGAGCATTGGAGGGGATCGCGTTCGACTGGTACCCGCAACCTTCCGGACAACTGCATCCATTCTTTTGAAGGCTTCAAGCACATGTTCCTAGAAGAATTCTACGAAGTGGGGTACGATGTGACAATGTCGTCTCTGATGGACGTTGCTCAGAGGAAAGGGAGCTAACAATGAACTATATTAAGCAGTTCCGTCAAACTGCAATGAGATTGCCCCAAGGCAATCCCGAAAGCTCCTTGATTGAAATCTGCCAGAAGAATTTGCTCCCCGCAATCAGTCTTTGGATGGCGAAGATCAGTTTAGGGATTGGACAACTTTTATCATAAGCTCCACCAGTATGGAGACGAAGTTAAAGAAGGCTCGCCAGCTGGGATTACACATTTCGAATGGAGAGGACAAAGGCAAACATCCTGGTACTACCCCCAATAACAACAACACTGGCGGCACCTCCAATAACCGGGACAATAAAGGCAAACAGGCCATGGTCGCTGGTACGACCAAGAAGCCTGAACAAAAGCAGGCAGAAGCTCAGTGGCCCAAGGTGAATTACTCATTCAAAGATAGTCAGGTCAAGCCTATCTTCGACATGCTCTTGCAAGGGGACATGATCTAACTCCCTCCACCAAGGTACGAGCCTCGAGCGGCGGAGATGGAGGATCCAAAATATTGCCACTTCTACCGCTATCTTCATCATTCCACTCATGGCTATTTTCAACTAAAGCGGTACATACAGAGTCTTATCAACTCCAAAGCTCTGTCCCTAGATTTTAAAGAGGTAACCGTGGCGGCAAATATGGTATCAATCCAGTTCGGTGACTTCTCCCCAACAAATACTCAAGACGGGATAATACCTATCTCCCGGGCAACGAAGGAGGTTACTAATCTTCCCTCCGTCCGGGACCAAATGACTGGCTTGGTACCTCTCACCACGTCACGAGAAGAGGTCATGTGGGTGCACCCAGACTTAGTACCCGAAGTTACTCAGGCGACGTCATCTCCAGCCAATAAGAAGAAGGACAGGAAGTCCAGATCCTGCCATACAATTTCAACCGAAGCTGAGGAGGCGGCGGCCGTTATTACCCGGTCTGGGGCACAAGTCCAGCCCACTCCGGGTAGTTCATTCGAAGACCCCCAGCCAGCAACGTTGTCTGCCACTGATGTTTCGGGGCCATCTCAGCCTCTACCGGCGGACAGGTCCAAGCCGAAAGAAACTCGCTTCGACAGGCCGCTCCATAAGGATGCACCTCAGGGATTGGAGAGACCTTACAACTTTGACATATTAGCACAACTGGCTAATACGCCAACAAAGTTGTCGTTATACGAGCTCCTAAGGCTCTCCAAGGATCTTCGTGTCGCATTAAGCGAAGCACTCCAGAATGTCGACGCCTACTTAGCCCAGGTCAAACATACAGGGGAAGGCTCGTCAGCAGATCTCCAGGGTAGCAATTGTGCAGACGCAATGCCCAACATCGTATTCACCCGATATGACATGTTGATCAAGACCAACTTGCATGATCGCCCCTTGTACTACACTGGATACATAGGTGACGTCAAGGTGGATCGGATGTACATCGATCCTGGCTCGTCGATAAGCATCATCCCAAAAATCTTGCTTCAAGTCCTCGGCATCGCTATACACCGGCTAGCGGCGACCAATACTGCCATTAGCGGTTTTAACTCGGGAATGAGCTATCCTTTAGGAAAGATCCGATTGAAATGTCAGATCGGCGACCTGAGGACAGAGGTTACCTGCTACGTCATAGATTCTGATACGTCCTACAATATTCTCTTAGGGCGTCCGTGGATATATGACTATATGATCGTGCCATCCATACTCCACCTGTACTTCAAGTATGTCAGTAAGCATGGCTTCGTGAAGACTGAATTTGCCGACATCGATCCCTTCAAAGAGGTTGAGTCTTATTATTCTTCGGAGGCTTGTCTATATGAGGAATCCAAGAAGCATATAACTGACGAACTGGAGGCCATCACAGGGCGAGAGGAACCCTTAAGAATTTATCTTCAGGCCCATAAACCGGGCAAAGCCGCACCCCTTGTCGCAACTTTGCATAAAGAGGTGTCCGGTTCTTCCGCCCCAGCAGCGCAGTCGGAACCGATGGTCATCCGACTCCCAAGGTCCAGCCAGGAGCCAAAATCCGTCATAGGGCCGATGGTGATCCGATTGCCAAAATCCAATCAAAGGCGACCGGAAGATGCGAGGCCCTCTGGAGAGCCGATGGTGATCTGATTGCCAAGATCCAATCAAAAGCAATCGGAAGACACGAAGTCCTCCGCCGAGGCGATGGTTATCCGTCTTCCCAACTAACGGACAGGGTGGGTCTCAAAAGTCTTCCTACAACGATCGAAAGCAGTGCTTTACTAGCCTCAGATCAGGGAGCAAATATGATGGTCCCGAAAGTCTCCCTACAATGATCGAGAGCAGTGCTTTACTAGCCTCAGATCAGGAAGCAAATATAATGGTCCCAAAAGTCTCCCTACAACGATCGAGAGCAGTGCTTTACTAGCCTCAGATCAGGAAGCAAATATGATGGTCCCAAAAGTCTCCCTACAACGATCGAGAGCAGTGCTTTACTAGCCTCAGATCAGGGAGCAAATATGATGGTCCCAAAAGTCTTCCTACAACGATCGAGAACAAGTGCTTTTACTAGCCTCAGATCAGGGAGCAAATATGATGCCTACGCACTCGGGCACTCGGGATACCTGGGCCCACAAAACAGACGCAAAGGTAGATCAATCTGCTCTCGACTTACGAGAGGTGGCCATTCACAAACGCAATGAGAGAAAAGCAACCTTGATGTGTGAGGAGCCCTTTCCAGGACATTACTGTACCCAAGCCACCATCAACTACTGCTGCCACAAGACAGTGGCTCCACCACCAAGGCGATCTGTGTTTATGCGGATCATCACCCCATGTGGCTAAGTGGACTCGAGCCGCAGAAGCAAGGCTCCTGGAGATCCCATACGGCCAAGTGAAACCAAGCCGCAGAAGGAAAGCTTCTGGAGACCCCATGCGGCTAAGTAGACTTGAGCAGCAGAAGCAAGGCTCTCGAAGAACCCATGCGGCCAAGTAAAACTGAGCCACAGAAGCAAGGCTCTTGGAGACCCCATACGGCCAAGTGGACTTGAGCCGCTGGAGGAAGACTCTTCAGACTTCATGCGGCCAAGATGATCCGAGCCGCAGAAGGAAGTCCCTTAAAGACCTCATGCGGCCAAGCCAATTTGAGCCACAGAAGGAAGACTCTTGAGACCTCATGCGGCCAAGATGATCCGAGCCGCAGAAGGAAGGCTCTTGAGATTTCATGCTGCCAAGCCGATCCAGGCCGCAGAAGAAAGACTCTTGGTACCGCATGCGGCCAAGTTGATCCGGGCCGCAGAAGATTGATTTTACTCTGTTGTGGGGGGGACACATGGCAATTTGACCAAGTTCCAACCACCCAAATTCGCTACAATAAAATCTCAATAACCCCCACCAGCTGGCAGCCCAAGATCGAGTCCTTATGTGCTGTTATAGACACGTGGCCACGTGGCCCTTTATGCGGCCCAAAATCTGTTATTGCAGGAATTACTATAAATAGCCGGGTATGACACCCATGCTAAAGGCTAGCAACCTACAAAGGACAATTTCTTCAAAAGCAAGGATCGTGTCAGATAGTCCAAGGAGTAAGGCAGAGTTGATACACTTTCCCGAGCCTCCATCGTCACCCTCCAGAATCAAAAACTAAACAATTGTACTTAGATTGTTTCCTAGTATTTCTTTCTAGGCTTTCTTTTGTATAAGCGAGTTTGCAATCAAGTTTAATTCCTCTGTAATTCTTATTTTTGATATTTAATGGCAACCAACTGCATTTTCTAGTATTTGTGTCCGAGAAGCCCAGTGACAAATTCGATGAGGACTGGAACTTCGAGCATATACAGGTGCGTGGGTACATACAGCAGTTCATCGACGAGAATGTGTACAACCACGTTGCCAATATTGAGCACACGAAGGCGCTATGGGAGAAGCTGGAATCTTTGTACGCAAAAAAGACTAGGATAAACAAACTGTTCCTGATCCGGATAATGATGGGTCTGCAGTACAAAGATGGAGCGTCCATTACGGATCACTTGAGTGAGTTTCAGGGTATGGTGGACCAGCTATCCTCGATGGGAGTCAAGTTCGACGACGAGGTTCAGAAACTTTGGTTGCTATGTACATTGCCAGACTCGTGGGAGACCGTACGAGTATCTATGATCGCTTCTGCTCCAGAAGGCGTGGTCAGTCTAGAGTTTGCCAAGAGCAGGGTATTGAATGAAGAGATGCAGAGACGTTCTCAGGGTACTTCATCCACATTCCACCACTCAGAGGTGCTAGTTTCAGAGAGCCACGGAAGGGGCAAAAGCATGGATCCAGGTGGTGACAGAGACAAGAGTAGGGAAAAGTCCAAGAGTTGATACGAGGACTCAGAGTATTACTATTGTGGCAGAAGGGCCACATCAAGCGGAACTGTTTCGCTTGGAAGAAAGAGAAGAAGGGCGACAAGGGAAAGCAAAGTGAGAACACTACAGTGACGGCCTCGGCACATGGAGGCGATGTAATCGTCGAAGGTGATGAGGTTGTCATGAACCTCACCTGCTATGACAATTTATGGCTGGTGGACTCAGGTGCTTCAGCGTACGTATCTCATAATCGGGCACTACTTGCCACTTACAAAATAGGCGAATGTGGAGTATTGAAGATGGGCAACGAAGATGTGTCGAAGGCGGTTGCCATTGGAGATGTGAATTTGAGGATGAAGATGGGTGCAATTATTGTTCTCAAAGATGTCCGTCATGTCCATGATATCCGTTTCAATCTGGTGTCGGTTATAAGGTTGGATTACGAGGGTTTCTTCAATCTCTTCGGGAACGGTCAGTGAAAGCTTTCCAGAGGTTCGATAGTGATTTTCAGAGGAAGCAAGAAGTCCGAACTCTACTATATGAAAGAGAACACACAGGGGGCACATGAGGTGAACACAATCAGTGATGCGTCTACCGAGTTATGGCACAGAAGGCTCGACTATATCAGCAAAAATGGGATGAGCTACTTACTGAACATGAAGGTGATTCCAGGGCTAAAGTCTACAAAATTGGAGAGATGCACGTACTGTTTTGCGAGAAAGCAAAATAGAGTGTCTTTCCAAGGTCACCCAAGTTCGAGGAAGGCGGCGTTGCTTGAGTTGATTCACTCGAATGTCTGTGGTCCTATGAAGGTAAAATCTATTGGAGGTGCTTTTTATTTTGTGATATTTATTGATGATTGTTCCAGAAAGGTTTGGGTCTATGCCTTAAAGATCAAAGATTAGGTGTTGCCCACTTTCAAAGAGTTTCAGGCCTCTGTTGAAAGGGAGATGGACAAGAAGCTGCTATGTGTTCGGTCCGACAATAGCGGTGAGTATATTGGTCCCTTTGATGCTTATTACAGAGAACAAGGGATACGACACCAGAAGACTCTACCAAAGACACCGCAGCTCAACGGTGTAGCAAAGCGCATGAACATGATGCTGATAGAGAGGGTACGGTGTTTGCTGTTAGAAGCAAACTTGTCGGGCAACAATTGGGGTGAGGCACTTTATACAGCTGCTTATGTTATTAATTTCTTTCCTAGTGCTCTTTTGTAGGGTGATGTGTCATATAAAGTATGGTACGATAAAGAGCTGTCATATAATCACCTTAGAGTGTTGATTTTTAAGGCCTTCGTGCATATACCGAAGGACGAGAGATCCAAGCTTGAGCCGAAGACGAGGTGATGCATCTTTGTCAGCTACGATCGGGATGTGTTTGGCTATAGACTCTATGACCCCATGGGAATAAAGCTCTACAGAAGTAGGGACGTGGTATTCGTCGAGGATCAGACCATGACCAACACTCAGGATTCTGAGATATCTTTTGAGGCTGAGGAATTACCTGATTTAGAGTCATTTTGCTTCGAGCAGTTTCCAGAGTACATCGCAGAAGATCCAGTTATGGGAGAGCTAGTATATGGAGTTGCTCCCAACCTTGATCATCAGCCTGCTGATGGTGGTCAAGGTAACCCTCAAGAGGATGAGCATACCGGAGAGGTAGTTCCTGAAGGGGATGAGGCTGTTGATATATAGCCAGCACCAGAGCTTCCGTTGAGGAGGAGTGACAGAGAGCGTCGACCATCTACGAGATACTCACCAGATGAGTATGTGCTATTGACTTACGGAGGAGAGCCCAAAAGTTTCGTAGAGGCTATGAATGACGAACATATGCAGGAGTGGATGGTGGCTATACAGGAGAAAATGAGTTCCTTTCAAGCCAACTCCACTTATGATCTGGTGCTGTTGCCAAAGGGCAAGAAGGCTTTAAGAAATCGATAGGTGTTCAGAGTGAAGCAGACAGATGATGCTACAAAGCGAGTCTGGTGGTTAAAGGCTATGGTCAGCGGAAGGGCATAGATTATGATGAGATCTTTTTGCCAGTTGTCAAACAATCGTCTATTCGGGTGGTGCTAGAATTGGCAGCCAATTTTGATTTAGAGATCGAACAGATAGACGTGAAGATGACATTCCTCCATGATGATCTAGAAGAGGAGCTGTATATGGAGCAGCCAGAGGGATTCTGTGAGAAGGATAAGTCACACTTAGTTTGTCGGTTGAAAAAGAGCTTGTATGGTCTGAAGCAGGCTCTAAGGCAGTAGTACAGGAAGTTTGAGTCATTTATGGGGGAGCATGGTTATGCACGGACGATGTTAGATCACTATATATTCATCAGGTACTTTGCCGAGGATGATTTTATCATTTTACTTCTCTATGTTGATGATATGTTACTAGTGGGTCAAAATGCCACTAGGATAGCGGAGTTGAAGTGCCAACTGGGCACAGCCTTCTCTATGAAGGGTTTGGGCGCATCAAAGACTATTCTTGGGATGAAGATCAGCTCCAAGAGAAAGAATCCAAGTTACTACACTTGTCCCAAAAGAAGTACATTTACCGGGTACTTCAGCATTTCGGGATGGACGGGTCGAAGAAAGTAAGTAACCCCCTTGTGGCTCACTTTAAGTTCACTGAGGAGCTGTGTCCATCTACCGAGGATAAGAAGGAAGATATGGAGCGGGTTCCATATGCTTCACCTATAGGAAGTCTTATGTATGCTATGGTGTGTACGAGGCCAGACATCGTTCACGCAGTTGGCACAGTTAGCAGGTATCTTTCTAATCCTGGAAGGGTACATTGGAGTGCGATCAAGTAGATCCCATGATACCTTCAGGGCATTATCGATTAAAGACTTTCTTTTGGTGGTGACGAGCCGAAGCTGGTTGGGTATACCGATGCTGATATGGCTGGAGATGTAGACACGAGGCGATCGACTTCGGGCTATGTGATGATGATTGTTGGGAGAGCAGTATCGTGGCAGCCACGGTTGCAGAAGTGTATTGCATTGTCGACGACAGAGGCAGAGTACATTGCGGTGATGGAGGCTTGTATAGAGTTGCCTGTAGATAAAAAGTTGCTACAGGAAGTGGAGCTGAAGCAATAACAGTATACTTTGCTTTGTGATAGTCAGAGTGCCATTCACCCTATGAAGAACCAGACATTTCATAGTCATATTGAGACTCGGTATCATTGGATAAGGTATGTGGTTGAGAAGAAGGACACGGCGCTTGAGAAGGTCCACACTGATGACAATGGAGTGGACATGCTCACGAAGGTTCTACCAAAAAAGTTTGAGTACTGCAGGCAGATCGTCGGAATGACGAGTTCCTCCACCTAGTTGTGCATGAGAGATTTGTTGGAGTGGGTGGGGTTTCCAACCTATATGGAGAATACCCCGGAGTGCGACGAGCGTCATCCATGTGTCGGAGAAGCTTGGGGAGTGCATGGATCCTATTTTGGAGTTAACATATATGGTAAGAAAATATATGATTGGATTTCTATATTTACTTTGATTATATATTTACGATTGGATCCTTCATATAGTAGTTTTCCATATAATTGAGCTTCCAATTATGGCAAGCCAATTATGATTGGATTTCTACTAAATATATGATTGATGCATATTGGAAGTTTTATATATATTGGCCTTCCATGTATAGATTACCAAGGGCTTATAAAAGGGTGATACATGCGAGTTGAAAATCATCTAAAAACAAAAGTGCTTTACAATATTTGAGAGAGAGAGGATTAAGGATTATTGTGAATGAGAGAGTGCTTCGAATAATTTTTCGGCATCTCTTGTTCTTCGGAGTCTGCAATCAAAATTTTCTTCTTTCAAGTGAGTTGTGGTGATCCGTGTTAGATCGGAAGGAGCTTGTAGAGGGTATATTCTGTTTATTGCATTAGTAGAGGTTCTTCAGGGTTGGACTCTGATCGTCTCATGATTTTTTCTGCAAGAGTTTTCCACGTCAAAAATCTTTGTATCTGCGATTGTGTTTGGCATTTTTGGTTTATGTGCTTTTGTTCGGTTCTTTCGTAGTACTTTTTGGTTTAGGGGAACAGTTTTTGTGCTTTATTCCCAACATGGTCGAGGCTGTTCACGAGCGTCGAAGAGTCTGCACACACAGTCAGATGCACCATAATATCGAGGATTCGTCGGGATGTACGAGAGGAGTTGTTATGATCAGGGAGGTCGTTGGAAGCCGCGGTGGTGATAGCGAGGAGGTCATTCGGTCGCGTGCAAAATGGAAGTAGAGGTGTTGGTATAGGTGGTGCTCGATAGTGGTCATAGTAAAGAGGAAAACTCGGGTGAGCGCGGCTCTTGGAGGAAGAAGAAGAAGAAGAAGAAGAAGAAGAAGAAGAAGAAGATCATGGTGATAATGGAGAAGTGGTTTAGAAAGGAAGGGGTGTGCAGATGAGAGAGGGCAGTAGGGTTGAAGAGGCTGGGTACAGCTCTTCTAACTCTTCTCTCACTGAAGAAGGAGATGGAGGAGGAAATGGTGAGAAGGAAAGGAGTTGGCTAAAGAAGAAAAGAATGATGGGATGGTCGTTGAGGGGAGGAAATGAGTGATGTACTTAGCAGGGGGAGAACAGGTACGAGCATGTCTACGTTACTGCAGCGCACAATGACTTAAAATTGTAATCATAATCGTACCACGCTCAAACCTAACCCAATCTAACCCAACATCCAACCCAAACACATATGGCCACTCTCTTGACACACAACACCACTCTCCCTTCTCTTTATTGCTAATATTACTAATATTCCTATTTGGATATGTATTATTAATTAAGTTAGAAAGAGGGAAATACAAGCATTATCCGGAATGATTGGGCGTAAAGCGTTTGTAGGTGGCTTTTCAAGTCCGCCGTCAAATCCCAGGGCTCAACCCTAGACAGGCGGTGGAAACTACCAAGCTGGAGTACGGTAGGGGCAGAGGGAATAACTGAAACATTCTAGAGTTACAAAGATAGTTATTAAATCGTTAGCACCACATAAAAATATTCCTCCTAGAGTAGCTGTTAATATGAATAACAGAAACTCGGTTATAGCTATTTCTGTACATTCAATGTACTCTACGGATAGAGGAATACATAGAGTTGAACATAGTAAAATAAGAAATTGAAAGATTTCGTTTAAATTGTTCGTTTCTGATTCAAAATCGTGGTGTAACGTGTATCCCCCCTGTTCCGGTCATGGAATAGATGAAATAAATCAAAAAATGGATTTTTGTTCAAGAATGAAATCTTATTGGAACTGTCCTTATCCTGTTCATCCTTCGGAACCATATCACATCCCGGATCTGATGAAATAGGATAAATTGAGACGGTATTTTGTAAATACGAAATTATCTTGAATATATCAACCATTTCTTTATTTTCTGATCGCCTGGAAGGGACAAAAGAAACATCTTGTTTTTTCTTCAAAAATTTAACTTGTTCCGATCTAGGATAATAAGCTCATGAGCTTGGTCTTACTTCACCGTCGAGAAACGAAAGAAGACTTCCATATCCAATCTTCGCTCAGACGTAGCTCGCTTCTTTTTGGGTGTGAAGCAGTGTCAAACCAAAATACCCAACAAGCATAAGCATTAGCTCTCCCTGAAAAGGAGGTGATCAAGCCGTACCTTCCAGTACGGCTACCTTGTTACGACTTCACTCCAGTCACTAGCCCCACCTTCGGCATCCCCCTCCTTGCGGTTAGGGTAACGACTTCGGGCATGGCCAGCTCCCATAGTGTGACGGGCGGTGTGTACAAGGCCCGGGAACGAATTCACCGCCGTATGGCTGACCGACGTTTACTAGCGATTCCGACTTCATGCAGGCGAGTTGCAGCCTGCAATCCGAACTGAGGACGGGTTTTTGGAGTTAGCTCACCCACGCGGGGTCGCGACCCTTTGTCCCGGCCATTTGTAACACCCAGTTTTCCAGATGAGGGTAATTTTGAAATTTTATAATTATAATTATTATTTATTGATATATATTTCACATTATAATTTTTGGTGATTTTTAATAATTTTTAAACTATTTAAAAACTGCCTTAAGTCATGACTTGTGATTTTGACGTACTGCTAGTGAAATCCTAGAGACTGCATGACCTAGAGCCTAACCATGTCATTAGGATGATTTAATTATCATTTTTAGCCTAGGGGTAATTTGGTCATTTTGACTTATTTGAATTATTTGATGATTTATTGAATTGGTGAATTCTAGTTTGACTTTGACTTGTTGAGACCTAGTGGACTAGCCTAGAAGTTAACCCTAGCTATGGTAATCCTAGTCTAGCATGAGTTAACTCATTTTAGTCATTAGAGATTAGTTTTAGAATGAGAGGATTAGTTTAAGTGGAATTATTTCATGGTTTGTGGTTTTAATGAAAGGACTTGTGATTAAGGACTTAATGACTTGTGACTTGGCCCATGGCCCATGATTTGACACCCTAACCAAACCCTAAATGACCAGCCACATAGGGATCCCCATCCAATATAAACACTTATTCATTAGGGCTTGCCTCTTTTTTATTATTTCAACATATTGGAAAAGAGAGGTATTTTTCCCCCTTCCAAAAATTCCCATAAATTTATTTGAATTCCTTTTTAATCTTAGTCTTTTGCATTAGGACCTAATTTCTGTATGGTTATCATTTCTGGAGGTTAATTTCAGTTTGGGATCAATTTGGGAGCATTTGGCTAGCAAAGAAGAATCCCCCATTTGGAGCTTTTTTATGCTTTTTACACCTATAGGTAAAACTCTACAAATCGATCTAAAATTTTGTTTTCTTTGCATTTAGGGCTAGATCTAGGAGTCCCCTAACACGTATCGGTCTATGTATTCATGTGTTTGTTGAAATGTCGCAAAGGGAAATAAATTGTTGTTTTTGAATAGTGATTGAATGGGAATGTTGATTTATACATGTTTATAGCATTCGTGTCCTACTGAGCACATTTCTGGACACGTTCGTGTCCAAATTTAGACACATACGCATGCACGAGGCCCCGGAGCGCTGCCCTGCTGCTCGGGTGCCATTGCGGATACGATACGGTGACTCAGGTCACGAAATTCGGTGGACACGTTCTTCTAGTTACTGACACAACACCTACAAAGTTTCATGGGTTCTTGTTTAGTGTGCATGGAGAAAACCTATGTGCACTGGTCGTACTGGCCGCGCGCGCGCACTATGCACGCGTGGAATTTAACTACTGACAGGCCCTAAATTTGACACGACACGAGACGTGGACACATTTTAGGCACCCTAGGACCTAGCCCTAGTCCTGGCGAACCTAGGGACACGTCCACGTGGCACGAAGTGATACGAGTCGTGTCCACGAGTCGACTGCATCGCAGCACGATGCAGTCTGTGCACGCGAAGTGTCTGTGCGTGTTTCATGACTTGGACACGCCGTGTCCAGTCGTAGAGACACGTGGGGACTCGTGTGGACTCTGGACACGTGTACGACTCTACCCTGACCTATTTTGCATGTATTCCATTTCATTTTCGAATTCAAATTGAAATTTCCTATTCTTACTGATACTGTGTTCAGCTGTGAGTGATTTCAGAGTTTAATGTTAATTAAATTGTTAAATAATGTAAATTGATATCCAATTTATAATGTCTATATGTATGTACATGCCTGAGAATTAGGTCTACATCTCTGAGTTTATAGGTTATGCATTGGGTTCAATTTTGGATTCGAAATTAGGTTCAAGTGTACACTGAGACAGGGAATTCCTGAGATTGCATTGCCTTCATGACCAAGTCGATATCCACATCACACTGTCACACCACTCATTGACATGTACATCACTCAAACTCCTGAGGACTTGTATTGTTAACTGAGTTGATTTTTCTCTGAGTTTTAATGCACTTAGTTGTAAACTGTTTTTCCAGAGATTGACACACATTACACTGTTTAAAATATGAGAATGTCTGTGCACTCATTCACACCTTGACACATACATTGCACACTATTTTAACCCTTTAATCTGAACATTATGTCATGTTAACACAACCACACACAACTGCCATGTACCTGAGAACAGTCTCTGTGTGTACTGTTCTCCTTGTTTACTGAGTAATGTATTTTGGTTAGTAGTGGATTAATTCCTGTTTATGGGATTTAACCTGAGTTAAGGTTATATATGTTAATGTTTGGGCTATATGTGTCAGGCTGGTATATACCAGAGGGTACAGGGAGTTCAGGAGTGAGGGTATGAGTATCCTATTGGGGTTGGTTTTAGAGTTAGGATATGGGAATCGGGTGTGATGTGAGGATAGAGCAAATATCAAATTATTAGTTAGTATCAGTCATGTGGACTGATTTGGGTTTCACTTGTGGTGTTCGAATAGGGAGTGAGGGGATGATTTAGAGTTGTCTGCTCTATAGCAGAGATAAATGGGTTAGGGTCATGTTTAAATCAGTTAGTGTCTCTAGTATATGGGTTCAGTTTTAGCTTTATGAGTGAATCAGATCTTCTCCAGGAGTTTGACGTCCTTAGTTTGGTCAGAGATCCACTGTGCATCAGATACCACATGTCCTCCCTAGAATCGAGTCTTGTTCACTATAAAATTTGAAATGTTCTGCCCTGCCTTGCATACCCTTACATTTGGGGTCTTTATTACCTTCATTGTTTTGCCTGCATATAGGATTAGTCGATTATCAGATAGGTAGTTGGTGTCCTGCACTCCTTCACTAATCACATGCTCTATATAACCTTATTGGTTCAGTCCACACCTTGTAGTCTCAAGTATGGACTATTGGTATCAAATGTTTTGGTAGCAGTCCTTGACACTTGAACATTTCTTTGTACTATCCATGTTGCCCTTGCCAAAGTGCATTAAGTCCAGTCCCTGTTCAAGAGAATGCTCAAGTTGTGGATACTTGGTATCCTTCACATATTTTAGAGTCCAGTCTTCATATATAATTTGTCATGTATCCAATGTTCAGACTTTCCATTTTTCAGACCTATAATTGAATATACATATCACTGCAAACACTCAATTAACCATTGCACCTCAATTATACTGCCACTAGACCAAATCTTGCATTCACCCTTCCATCACCAGGTTACATACCTGCATTCCTTGGGTACCCCTCACCTATTGCTGCCCTGCCATGGTTGTCCAGAATTACATACATATATAGGTGGCTACACTTTATGACTCTCATGTTTACTTTATGCACATATGTGGGTTATGTCTAATATATATGTATGTGGCTATTATATGAGAGGTTAGAGTTATATTTTACATATGTAGATATATATGTGTTGAAGTGGTTGAGTCCTGGTTAAGGTTATGTGTATGTGTAATGTATATATGTGATATGTATATAAATATGATATAGGCCTTGTGTGGTATACTAGGATATGTGATATGATATAGAGATTTTGACCAATAGTTGACCATTGACCCAAGATAGCCTTGTTGTTGACCTAGTTGACTAGATGTTTGACCAGGTTTGACTTAGAGTTGACTTTGACCAAGATTGGCCTAGAAATCATGTAGATTGCATCATGAACTTCATCTACTTCATTTTAAACATATTATAACCTGTACTGCTCTATTTAGGATATTGTGACTCCGGTGCAGGCATCTGATATTACACTACTCTTTTCAGAGTATCAGGCGAGTACATTTTTGATAGTTCTCTCATTTATTTGTCAATTACTATACTTCAGTTCTAGTTAGTTGTATGCGATTCTCTGTTACAAAACGTATGGATATTCTGGATTCATATATACGACACACATTTATTGTCTGGCCTCTATTACTGGAATCATTCTAGAATCATTTACTGGTATCATTATATTCTGGCTGGACTCATCTTGAATCATTGTGTCGGATTTCTGGATTCACTTGCTGGGAGGGAAAATACTAGAGTAAGACATGTAGACATACCCCAATTCTGGAATCATCCTATGCTGGAATCAAACTGGAATGATAGCCATCTCACACCCGGCCAGGTGTGTGATGTGCCGGATTACCTATAGCCGTTTGTATGTCGATCTCGGTATTTTAAAACACACTGCTAGAGTATAGGCTGGACTCACCCTGGAATCATTGATCACTATGACTGGGATCGTCCCTTACTAGATTCATCTTGTATTAGATTTGTCTTGTACTGGACTTACATTGGAGTTGCACTTGTCGACATTACTGTCTGGACTTATATTATATTACCCTGGTTCAGCTAGTTCTATTTTTAAAGTCTTTATTGCCATGATTCTTCTCTTGTTTAGTTACTTACTTTCCTTGCACTTTATCTGTCTTTCTTACCATCACCTGAATATAAACTGCCATGTTCATCAATACAACTGTCTATATCTGCTTTATAGTTCTCTATCATTTACTTGGATTTTCTTGATGAGTTGTACTCGTTCCTGTCCTGACTGGACCTGTTGTAAATTTTACAGATGATTGCCCTGAGGATACATGCCCTACATATTACGGACCAGGAGATGGCTTAGCTACCTATGTCCCCGACACTCAGGAGTGATCGGAAGATTAGCTAGTTGTTTTGTTTAGCTTTTATGTTTTAGAACTGGAGTTGTATATAAGTTGAGTTATGTAGTTGAGATTGTCAGATTATATTATTTAGTTGTTGGTTTTATTTCTGTTATTTAGTCTTAGTTATGATCTTCTGTGCTATCATATCGTGCTTAGACTGTGATTGATATTATATTATATCTATACTTGTCCTCCGTTCGGAGTTGATATTTTGACAAGTATATTATATAATTGCGTGATTGGTTGGTTAGATAGTGACCTAGAACAGCGTTCTACCGCCAACACTACGGCGTAGGCTGGGCGTTGTTACGCGCTCGTACCCTCACAGTGGTGCGGGTCGTGACACGTTTTTAGTGGTGGCCCATGCAGGTCGAGAGTCGCATTAGTGCGATATCGTGGTAGTACGGTGACTTAGTTGTACTGCTTCGAGCCTGCTATAGGATTGAGAGATAGGCTTTAACGGAGAGGCACTTAATCACAGTTAGGAAAAATTCTACTTCAATTCATGCCATCTATACATCTTGCTGATTTGTCTTCCTTGAAAATTTACTGTCCTCCTTTGATTTATCGCTTCTATCTCAGTATTGATTCCTTGTTTGATCTGTCTCCAGGATGGTCGAGACTAGATCCCATCACTCTGGACCGAGGGATGCTGCAGAGGGGTCTGCCACCTCTCATCCTTAGCAGTAGTAGCCAGCTCCCGGTGCCGCAGCCCCCGTCATGCCAGCCGGGGTAGGCGTTTTAGCTGCTTTTGGAGGAGCCCCTCCACCAGCAGCAGGGCCCAGGCAGAGCCCGGTGATTTCGGAGATGTTCCAGCAGCAGCCGCCTTCAGGATCCGTGGACACAGTCCAGATGTTCACTTTCTTCCAACAGTTAATGGAGGGCCAGCAGGCCCAGCAGCAGCGTCAGACTGCGGAGATTAGTCGGGGCATTGATTTGGCCCTGACAGTGGTTGAGAGGGTAGTAGCCCAGCCTCCAGTAGTTCAGCAGCCGCACCAGCCGAAGGAGAAGGGCATCCAGGATTTTCAGAAGATACACCCGAGGGATTTTCGGGGTACAGAGGGCATCCTGTACGCCGATGAGTGGATAGAGCAGATGGAGGAGATATTCAGATTGGCTGAGATTTCGACAAGGCTCCAGATAGAGGCAACAGCCAGCATGATACAGGATCTGGCCCGCACATGGTACCAGACCGACCCGAGGGTTGGTACGACAGGACAGACTTGGACAGCATTCAAGAAGCTGTTCAAGGAGAAGTTTTTCCCGGATGCAGCGCTAGGAGCCCTCGAGACCCAGTTCGAGGCCCTAGTCCAGGGCGGTCAGTCCGTAGAGGAGTATGCAGGGGAGTTCTGCCATCTGAGCTGATTTGTCGAAGGGTTGTCTGAGGCGACGAAGGCCCGGAGGTTAAGGAAGGGACTGGTCAAGGAGGTGAAGTCCTATACCAAGAGCGCCTGCGGTACCACTTTTGAGGAGATCTTGGTGGGCTCCTCAGTAGAGGATAATTTTGAGCTGAGGCTCAAGAAGGGACGGGACACTCACGGTATCAGCAGCAGCGGAGGCCAGGCCAAGAGGCCTCATGTGCAGATTCAGTAGACACAGGCACCAGTGGGAGTTCAGCAGGTGTAGCATCAGTATCGGGGTCAGGACCCGAAGGCGATCAGTTGTTCCTACTGCAAGAAGCCGAGACACATCTGGGAGCAGTGCAGGAAGAGGTTGAAGGTTTGCTATTTATGTGGGTCAGCTGCCCACCAGAAGATAGATTGTCCTATTTCACCTCCTTTTGTGGGGGGCTAGGCCACCTGTAGCTCAACACCAGAGGGGTAGAGCTTTTGCGATGGCAGCCGAGGAGATTGACGTTGCAGGTGATGGATTAGCAGGTTTGACCTTCTTATTCTTCCTTCCCACTTTCATGTGTTATTTCCCTTAGTACCTGCCAGGATATTGCTTATGATTGCTAGATTGTGTAGCTACCCTGTTCGAGACTGTGGAATCACGACCAGTAGGATTGTGTTGCTTCGACTTTGATTGATTGGGGGTTTGGCCTAGTAAGGGTGCGATCATTTTAATTTCGAGGACGAAATTTTTCTAAGGGGGTAGGATTGTAACACCCAGTTTTTCAGATAAGGGTAATTTTGAAATTTTGTAATTATAATTATTATTTATTGATATTTATTTCACATTATGATTTTTGGTGATTTTTAATAATTTTTAAACTATTTAAAAACTGCCTTAAGTCATGACTTATGATTTTGACGTGCTGCTAGTAAAACCCTAGAGACTGCATGACCTAGAGCCTAACCATGTCATTAGGATGATTTAATTATCATTTTTAGCCTAGGGGTAATTTGGCCATTTTGACTTATTTAAATTATTTGATGATTTATTGAATTGGTGAATTCTAGTTTGACTTTGACTTGTTGAGACCTAGTGGACTAGCCTAGAAGCTAACCCTAGCTATGGTAACCTTAGTCTAGCTTGAGTTAACTCATTTTAGTCATTAGAGATTAGTTTTAGAATGAGAGGATTAGTTTAAGCGGAATTATTTCATGGTTTGTGGTTTTAATGAAAAGACTTGTGATTAAGGACTTAATGACTTGTGACTTGGCCCATGGCCCCTGATTTGACACCCTAACCCTAACCAAACCCTAAATGACCAGCCACATAGGGATCCCCACCCTATATAAACACTTATTCATTAGGGCTTGCCTCTTTTTCATTATTTCAACACATTGGAAAAGAGAGGTATTTTTCCCCCTTCCAAAAATCCCCATAAGTTCATTTTAGTTCCTTTTTAATCCTAGTCTTTTGCATTAGGACCTAATTTCTGTATGGTTATCATTTTTGGAGGTTAATTTCAGTGTGGGATCAATTTGGAAACATTTGGCTAGCAAGGAAGAATCCCCCTTTGGAGCTTTTTCATGCTTTTTACACCTATAGGTAAAACTCCACAAATTGATCTAAAATTTTATTTTCTTTGCATTTAGGGCTAGATCTAGGAGTCCCCTAGCTGTACCTCGAATTTGGGTAGATTTCGTGTCCGTTTGGTGTCCGTATCGGACACGTATCGGTCTATGTATTCATGTGTTTGTTGAAATATCTCAATGGAAAATAAATTGCTGTTTTTGAAAAGTGATTGAATGGGAATGTTTATTTATACATGTTTATTGCATTCGTGTCCTACTGAGCACATTTTGGGACACGTTCGTGTCCAAATTTAGACACACACGCGTGCACGAGGCCCCGGTGTGCTGCCCTGCTGCTCGGGTGCCATTGCGGACACGACACGGCGACTCAGGTCATGAAATTCGGTGGACACGTTCTCCTAGTGACTGACACGATACCTAAAAAGTTTCATGGGTTCTCGTTTTGTATGCACGGAGAAAACTAACTCGCACTGGCCGCACTGGCCGCGCGTGCGTACTGTGCACGCGTGGAATTTAACCACTAACACGGCCCTAAATCTGACACGACACGAGACGTGGACACATTTCAGGCACCCTAGGACCTAGCCCTAGTCCTGGTGAACCTAGGGACACGTCCACGTGGCACGAAGTGACACGAGTCGTGTCCACGAGTCGACTGTATCGCAGCACGATGTATTCTGTGCACGCAAAGTGTCTGTGCGTGTTTCATGACTTAGACATGTCGTATCCAGTCGTGGAGACACATGGGGACTCGTGTGGACTCTGGACATGTATACGACTCTACCCTAACCTATTTTGTATGTATTCCATTTCATTTTCGAATTCAAATTGAAATTTACCATTCTTACTGATACTGTGTTCAGCTGTGAGTGATTTCAGAGTTTAATGTTAATTAAATTGTTAAATAATGTAAATTGATATCCAATTTATAATGTCTACATGTATGTACATGCCTGAGAATTAGGTCTACATCTTTGAGTTCATAGGTTATGCATTGGGTTCAATTTTGGATTCGAAATTAGGTTCAAGTGTACACTGAGACAGAGAATTCCTGAGATTGCATTGCCTTCATGACCAAGTCGATATCCACATCACACTGTCACACCACTCATTGACACATACATCACTCAAACTCCTGAGGACTTGCACTATTAACTGAGTTGATTTTTCTCTGAGTTTTAATGCACTGAGTTGTAAACTGTTTTTTCAGAGATTGACACACATTACACTGTTTAAAATATGATAATGTATGTGCACTCATTCACACCTTGACACATACATTGCACACTATTTTAACCTTTTAATCTGAATATTATGTCATGTTAACACAGCCACACACAACTGCCATGTACCTGAGAACAGTCTCTGTGTGTACTGTTCTCCCTGTTTACTGAGTACTGTATTTTTGTTAGTAGTGGATTAATTCTTGTTCATGGGATTTAACCTGAGTTAAGGTTATATATGTTAATGTTTGGGCTATATGTGTCAGGCTGGTATATACCAGAGGGTACATGGAGTTCAGGAGTGAGGGTGTGAGTATCCTATTGGGGTTGGTTTTAGAGTTAGGATATGGGATTCGGGTGTGATGTGAGGATATAGCAAATATCAGATTATTAGTTAGTATCGGTCATGTGGACTGATTTGGGTTTCACTTGTGGTGTTCAAATAGGGAGTGAGGGGATGATTTAGAGTTGTCTGCTCTATAGCAGAGGTAAATGGGTTGGGGTCATGTTTAAATCAGTTAGTGTCTCTAGTATATGGGTTCAGTTTTAGCTTTATGAGTGAATCAGATCTTCTCCAGGAGTTTGACGTCCTTAGTTTGGTCAGGGATCCACTGTGCATCAGATACCACATGTCCTCCCTAGAATCGAGTCTTGTTCACTATAAAATTTGAAATGTTCTGCCCTGCCTTGCATACCCTTACATTTGGGGTCTTCGTTACCTTCATTGTTTTGCCTGTATATAGGATTAGTCGATTATCAGATAGGTAGTTGATGTCCTGCACTCCTTCACTAATCACATGCTCTATATAACCTTATTGGTTCAGTCCACACCTTGTAGTCTCAAGTATGGACTATTGGAATCAAATGTTTTGGTAGCAGTCCTTGACACTTGAACATCTCTTTGTACTATCCATGTTGCCCTTGCCAAAGTGCATTAAGTCCAGTCCCTGTTCAAGAGAATGCTCAAGTTGTTGATACTTGGTATCCTTCACATATTTTAGAGTCCAGTCTTCATATATAATTTGTCCTGTATCCAATGTTCAGACTTTCCCCATTTTTCAGACCTATAAGTGAATATACATATCACTGCAAACACTCAATTAACCACTGCACCTCAATTATACTACTACTAGACCAAATCCTGTATTCACCCTTCCATCACCAGGTTATATACCTGCATTCCTTGGGTACCCCTCACCTATTGCTGCCCTGCCATGATTGTCCAGAATTACATACATATATAGGTGGTTACACTTTATGACTCTCATGTTTATAACTGCCTGTACAATCTTTATAACTGCCTGTACAATTACATGCCGTGATGATTTTTTTGTTGACAATACATGCCTGTGATATTTCTCTTTTATTTCTGCCTTATTTCTTTTATATACGTTTTCTCACTATTTGTTACTTATGCATTGATTGCGGGGGAGCTTTATCTTTTGCAATTATTTTGCTAAGTGACAAAGGGGGAGAAAAATTAAAAGATAACATTTTTTAAGATAATACAGGATATGAACAATTCTACTTTTTGATATTTTGAACAAGCTAAAATGTTATATCATTCATAGTTTGTCAATAATCAAAATGGGGGAGATTGTTAGCCCATTGGTCATATGGTCAACCTGATTTTATTAATTGATCAAACTCTGTCTGGATATACGAAGCTAGTCAGGACATCTCGGACTCTTGAATATGATCAAGAATGGCTATCCACTGAATTCAAGACCGAAGATCTGTTTGTCTACTCCAGTTTGTAATTCCTTATGCAATGTATTTTTCATTTTATTTGAGTCTAGGAATATGTTGTACACCGAGTCGTACTGGCAAATAGGCTACCCTTAAATGAGTTCAAAATGTTTTTAAAATATCCTTTCAAAAAGGTTTACAAAAAGGTTTTCAAAAATCACCAAAAAGCTTTTTAAAAAAACCCTAACTAAACCCTGACTAAACCTTGACAGAACTCGGACCGAGTTCGGCCAGAGTTCAGCCAGAGTTCGGTTGGTGGCCGTTGTGATTTTGAATCCTTGTTACTTGGTCCTCCTGCAATTGCGGATTTGACCGAGATTTGCTCATAGAGTTCTGCCCGAATTCTGCCCGAATTCTGTCAGAAGTCTGTCTTTGGAACACCTATAAATAGAGAAGGATTTTGATCATTTCAACTCACTCATTCACTTTCAATCTTCTCTCTGTCTAAAGCTTTCAGTCTTCCAAAGAGTTTTCTAGAGCTTTCATTTTCAGATCCCAAGCCAGTTACAATCCTCTAGTCGATTTGCCAGTGCGGTACGGTCTAGAAGTTTTTGAGAGATTGTAATCAAAAGGCTTGATTGAAGAATACCTCTTCACATTTGAAGTTGGACGAGTTCTTCGTATCAAAGCTCGCGTTGTAGAAGTTGCAAGGACTTCGTAAGAAAACTTGCGGTTTTTCCAATAGTGGATTCAACTGGTAGCAAGAGTTCTACCGACTGGATTAGTCCTCAACAGAAGAAAACCAGTATACATCGCTGTCTTTGCGTTTGCTCTCTTAACTCTGTCTTTACTTTATTTCAGTTGTGATTAATATTTTGTGATTGTGCTGCTAATATTTTTTAATTAGCATTATTCCGCTGCCAACTCTATTCACCCCCCTCTAGAGTATTACGCTTTACTATTTCGTTTTTACAATTTCGAATAAGACCGCTCTTTAATTCATTCAATTTGGTTGTTGGATCCATCAATCAAATAAAATGGATCATTATATTATCATGATAAGATCCAATCAAGAATTTCATTATACCCCTTCCTTGTAAAAGTAAAATCATTCTATTTTGTATGGTATCTCATTGGAATAAATGATATAGATACCATATAGAATAGAACCAATAAAGCTAATAAAAGATACCTTCGATGTCTCTTATTGATTCTAATGAATCAGATCTTGTTATTTGTAATAATCAGATATTATGCTCTATGAAGAAAGTGGATCCATATAGGCACGGGGCAAAAAAAATTTGTAATGAAGGAATTAGATCCTTCTTTCTTATTACAAATAAATTCGTAAACCCCCCCCCCCCCTTTTCAATTTTGGGGTGTCATGCCAAAATAGTGTATGTAATAAATCAAGGTAATCCATTTCCTAAAAAAAAAGATCTTGGAGATTGTGCAATGCTTACTCTCAAACTCTTTGCTTACACAGTAGTTGTAGGTCCTAAAAATCAAGTTGTACCCATCAAAAAAGTAATGAAAATCAAATTGTGTACCCTTCAAATGAACTGCGCAGGAGACAGACTGTACAACAAATCAACTGCGCGAGGCCGAACCGCGCTAACATCCAGGCGCGCTATACTGACGTGGCAACGTCATCATTACCTGACAAAAATTTGATCTTCTGACAGCTGACAGCCCGATAAACGAGGAGTCCTTTCGTTTCTTGTGCAGCACAGTGCTCGAGGACAGCTGTATAGCCAGCGCAGTATGACAGCCCAACCGAAACGCAGTCTGCCAGATTCTCTTCAGCGTAGTTTGGTCTCAACGCAGACTGAAGCTAGCGCAGTTCAAGTGGCACAATCCATCAAGATAACTGATATTTTATACGTGGCCTACATGCCATCAATTGCGCACCACGTGGCAACCGTCTGTACACGACTATGCGCATTTCAATCAAACAATGCCACGCGTCTAATATAGTTGAGCCACGATCGAGTAACTGCCAGCGCAGTTCGCTGTTTGCGCAGTCCAATGCCTACGCAATCCAGCCTGCACAATCCAGAAATAACTACTAATTAGTTATTTTCTAGAACTCTATAAATAGAGTTTTAAGTCCTTCATTATGGGAAGGAGATCATTATTTCACCAGAGATCAGGAGTTCTTGTCCAAGTGCTGCTGTATTCTTCAGAGGCTATCGTCTTCAAAGTTCACATCGTCCAAGGGATAAAGCAATCGTCTTCAGATCGGATTCCTATAGTTGTACTTTTCCAGAATTCAATTGTAATCTTCTTACAAAGTTTATGAAATAAAAGAATTTTTGTTTTTGCAAACAAAATGGCGACTCTGCTGGGGACGACTTTCTCCTCCGACGAGGAAGTGACAACTCAATATGACGTTGCGTCTATCGGAAAGACGCAGAAGACGCTGGTTGTGAAGGTCAAACAGAGTGCCTATGAAGCGATGATCAATTCTGGGGCTACTCGACGCACTGTGGCCTCTGCCAAGAGCAAGGTCAGTTCAGTGTGGACTCCGAAGTCCTCTGCGCAATCCTCTGCGCAGTCATCTGCGCAGTCTGTTGTCTCTGCTGCCAAGGAACCAGTAGCCTCTTCTGTCCTCGCGTAAAACACCATCCGCGCTACCAAAGCGCAAGCCAGAGCTCCTGCGCAGTGCACTGCTCCTCTTGTTGCTGCACAAACCACTTCCTATGCTGCTATGGCTAAATGCAAGACCCCTCTTCCTCTGGCGCAGTTGGCGACCTCCTTCCCTCCTGCGTAATTTACTGAAGCCAGGACTCCTGTTGCACAAACTACAGTTTCTGTGGCCAAAAGGCCATCTGTTAAAGCTTCATAAGCGTAATTAGCTAATGCGCCTATTGCCACTTCAACCTCTGCGCAAGCTGTTCCAGCGCAGTCTACTAGGGATAGCCCTTTGGCTAATCTCCCTTCTTCTCACAGCAAGGGAAAAAAACTCTGCTCCTCTTCCCAAGCACCCTGTTGCTCCAGCGCAATCCACTGGGGGTAGTCTGTTGACTGTTCCTCCTCCTCCTCATAACAAAAGAAAAGGCCCGTTGGTCTTTTCTCTAACTTCTTCGTTCTACGACTTGGAAGTCAACAGAGGAAAACGCATTTTAGCCAACACTTCCTCACAAAACAAGGAAAAAGGTCCTTTGGTCTTTTCTCAGTCTTCCAGGGTTTTTACCTCGGAAGATCAATCTGAACGTACCTCGGCACCAATCAGTACAAGAACTCTCTCAAACAAGAGTTCTTCTCTCCCTGCCAAAGGGAAATGTGCTGATCAAAGAGGTATTCTGCCTACTACGGTAGCTGAACTCCAAGATCTCCCAACTCTCCGGATATCTGGAGGTGAGTTGGCTGATCTACGAGATTATCTCAATAGACCTCGGTCTACATCAAGTTCGGCAAAACCCAAGCAACCAATGCCGAAAATGAACCTGCATCAGAGGCAAACTTCCAGGATAAAAAATCCTGACACCTATGCTAATGAAGTGAGTACTTCTCTATATACTCACGGGACAAAACATCTGAAGAACCGGAACCATGTTCCGAATGTTGTCAAAGAATATGTCCCTCAAACTTATGACCTCCGAGAGCACCTCAAGCAAAAGTTGGATGATATCTCGACACCTCCAGTTCAACCACTTGAACACCATTGTAATCACAAGGCTGTCATCCAGTGTTGTTGCCAGACAACAAAACGATCTGTCTTCGATCGTCTGAATTTTGCAACTTCTGAACCAATGTCAGAAAACGAAGACGAAGTGTTGTATGCTTCCGTCAACATGGCTTCTCGAGATAATGGGGGTAGAAAGTGCTCCAAATACGGCAAGTCCCGTAAACCCAGCCAGCGGTACTTAGATTTACTCCAAGAATCTTCTGAAGGAGTATTTCGACACACCCGATCCTGAAGCCGAGATACAATCGGTCAAAGGAATCTTCTCCAAGATCCTTCTGGTCATCTCCATGTTTCTCATTCAGAAGATGATTCTTACTCTGATTATGATGCATACAGTACCTAGAGAAGTGACAGCTTATGTTGTCACTGAAGACCCAGATGCTTCTAGTTCAGCAAATCAAGAACAACGAATAGCTGCACTAGAGGACAAGCTGAAGACCATGGCTGAAATGGTCGCAAGTATGCATTCTATCATCGTGGACCAACATACAGTACCACCGACCGCACCTGCTGTAAATCCTGAGATTATAGCATCGTCGGTGCCTGTCAATGCAGGTCTGGGGGTAGTATCTCCTCAAATTCAACCCACACCTAGTCAGTCAGGAGCTGGGGGTAGTACTTACCACGTTGTTCCTCCTCCTAACACTATAATTCAGCCTGCTCCTTCTTCTTTATCGGCGGATGCTAATGAAGCTGTCAAACTCTTGTGCACTCAATTCGAGGCCTTCAAAGAGAAAGACAATTTACAGAGATTGGGGATCAAACAACCCTATCCGGTTGAATGGAAGGAAGTTCCATTCCCTCCAAAGTACAAGATTCCTATAATTTTACTGTTTGACGGCAGCACTTCTTTGAGTCAGTTTATTAACCACTTTGAGGTAATGACCGTTCAACTTCAGCCAAATGATGCTCTTCTTACCAGGGTATTCGTCGACTGTTTAGCCGGTGTAGCATACGATTGGTACAGAAGCTTGTCTGATGGCTGTATCACTTCTTTCTCGGGTCTTAAACAAATCTTCTTGGAGCGATTCTACGAGGGAATCAACGACATGACCATGTCAGCCCTCAACAAGATCAAACAAAGACATAATGAAACTGCTGAAAGTTTCATTGAAAGATTCCGTCGAGAAGCATTAAAGATGCCTCCTGGAACTCCGGCCGCTGTCACTATAGATACCTGCAAGGCAAATCTTTTACCCATTATCAGCATGTGGACGGGATCAACTCAATTTTAAGACTGGCCATCATTCATTGTCAATGCTAAAGCAGCTGAAGTTAGTACTAACAAGTTCAAGCAGCTGGGGGTACACATGTCTAACCCCGACCGCGATGAACACCCTACATCTAGTAGCAGTAATCGCCAGAACAACCGCAAGGGTAAAGAGACTTTGAATATCAATTTGAAGAGCAAAGAATCTCTGGCTGTCAACGTGGCTCCACCTACGTCTACTTCTACTCCTTCTGCCCCTCCACCAAGGGAACCTCGTCCGAAAGTAGAGTACTCCTTTGACGAGAATGACACCGTGAGCATCTTCGATTGCTTGATCAAAAGCAATAAGCTCTAACTCCCAGATCTGAAGAAGACTGATGAGGTCAGTAAGACTGATCATCCCAAATATTGTGTTTATCACAGGTTTATTGGGCATCCCACTCGAGCATGTTATGTGCTCAAAGGCAAAATTCAAGAGCTAGTCAATGCTGGCGTTGTCACTCTTCAACAAGATGAGAAGACTGTTACCGCGAACATGGTCTCAGTACAGTTCGGTAACTTCCCTCCACAAATGGTACAACATGGTGTCATTCCTATCCCCAAGGCCACTCTTCAGATCGAGAACCTCCCTCCTCCACGAAGTGAAGGTCTCATCCCCTTATCTCTCAATAATGGTAAGATTATGTGGATCCACCCGGACCTTGTTGTTGACTTCGAGGCTCCTTCTAAGAAAAAGACCGATCCAAGAGTAGAACAAAGATCTGCAATATGGTGTCTTTTGACCCCATAGTTGAAGAGAAAATCTTACTGGGTACTAGGTCAGGAAAAGCCTACCTACGGGAAGTTCCAGAAAATTAAGAAAACCCTGCTTCTTTTTCTGAGTCCGCTCCAGTGCAACCTGTTTCCACTGAGGACATCCCTTCTGCATCCTCACCGGTTGTAGAACCTACTCCTCCCAAGCCGACGATAGCCGAAAAAGGCAAACAACAAGTCCGTTTTGACAAGCCTTTGAAGAAGTCATCTTCTTATGGACTTGAGAAGCCATATAACTTTGATATCTTGGCTCAACTAGCCAATACACCGGCCAGGCTGTCAATCTTCGAGCTCTTGCGCCTCTCCAAAGAGACTCGAGAAACTCTGAATGAAGCTTTAATGCAGGCAGAAACTTGTCTAACCCTTCTAAAGAAGCCGAAAGCAGAGCCTGTCTCTTGCCTCCATTGTCACAGCGTGTTGGAGTTAATTCCAAACATTACCTTCACACAGGATGATATGCTGATGGAAGACAATAGGCATGACCGTCCTCTATACTATACAGGATATGTCGACTCGATGAAAGTCGATCGTATTCTGATAGATCCAGGGTCAGCACTCAGCATCATACCAAAGAAAATGCTAGATGCACTGAAGATCCCAGTACATAGTCTTTCTGGTACAATCACCACCATCTTAGGGTTTAACCAGGGAAGAAGTGAGCCTCTGGGCAAGATTCGCCTAAAACTCCAAATAGGCAATCTCCGCACAAAGGTGACCTTCTACATTATCGACAACCATGGTTGCTCTTACAATGCTCTTTTGGGGAGACCGTTCCTTCACGAACACAACATTGTTCCTTCGACTCTCCATCAATATTTCTAATACGTTGATGACAATGGAGAGGTTCAAAAAGAGGTTACGGATCTCTACCCTTTCAAAGGTGTCGAAGCATATTGTAACGATGCTCGCATGTATAAAGATGAGTTCATGAAGGTAGTACTGGCTCTGGACACTGAAGAAGAACAAGAAGCGGTGCCCAATGACACCCTCATCATACATGTCAAAGGGCGTGTTTCTCATCCTCAGTCCTCCAAACCACTGGCTATTCACTTGCCAGTCCAGAAGCAACCAACTGATGGTGGTTAAGATCAAAGGGAGCTCACCTCTTTTGAGCCACTTGTTATCGACTTACGTCGTAACAAGGATAAAAGACAGCTCACCTCTTCTGAGCCACTTGTTATTGATTTATCTCGTAACAAGGATAAAAGGAAGCTCACCTCCTCTGAGCCACTGGTTATTGACCTTCGTCGTAGCAAGTCTCCTCCATGTTCTTCTTCTTTCCATCTTGTAATCAATCTGACCAAGCATGCTATGGCTAAAGGTCCTGTTGTAAATACAGATGTACAAATTAATAAAAAAGCAACTCCTTTCCAGTATACTGATGTCATTTATCATGCTAAGTGCTATTTGGATATTGTAGGTCCTAAAAAATCAAGTTGTACACATCAACAAAGTCATGAAGATCGAGAATTGAATCTTTTAAAATGAACTGCGCAGACATCAGATTGCGCAGCATACAGATTGTGCACACTCTCAAGCGCACAGGCTGACGTGGCAAATCATCATCATTACCTGACACAAATCAAATCTTCTGACAGCTGACAGCACAGAGAACGAGGCGACTGTTTGTTTAATCGTGCAGCACGGCGCTCGAGGACAGCTGGCAGCACAATCGACCAGCCTTTCTGATGCGCAATCCATACTGGCGCAATCTATTCCTGCGCAGTCTATGCTTGTGCAATCCGAAGCCAGCGCAATTCAGGTTGTGCGCTCTATCAACACAACTGACAAAATACACGTGGCATTCATGCCATCAATTGCACATTACGTGGCAACCGTCTATGCACGATCATGCGTATTTCAATCAAATGATGTCATGTGTCCAAGACAGTTGGCCCATGATCCAACAACTGCCTGCGCAGTTCACTGTTGCACAATCTAATTCATGCGCAATCCATCATACGCAGTCCAGAATAACTAAAAGTTAGTTATTTCCATAACTCTATAAATAGAGTTTCAAGTCTTCATTCAAGGGGATCAGAGATCAGACATAAAGTTCAAAAATATCAGAGAGTCCAGGAGTTCTTGCCCAAGTGCTACTGCATTCTTCCGAGGCTTTTGTCTTCAACTTTCGAGGCTTTTGCCTTCAATTTCAGAGTTGTTTTCAACTTTAGAGGCTATCGTCTTCAAAGTTCACATCGTCCAAGGGATAAAGCAATCGTCTTCTAGATTGGATTCCTACAGTTGTACTTTCCTAGAATTCTTGTAATCTTTTACAAAGTTTGTATCAATAAAGTTCCATACTTTTGTTTTTGCAAACAAAATGGCGACTCTGCTGGGGACGACTTTCTCCTCCGACGAGGAAGTGACAACTCAATGTGACGTAGCGTCTATCGGAAAGACGCAGAAGACGCTGGTTGTGAAGATCAACCAGACAGCCTATGAAGCCATGATCAACTCCAAGACCACTCCTCGCACTGCAACAACTTCTGCCATAAGCAAAGTGCATCCAGTGTGGGTCCAAAAGACTGCTGTACAGTCCAAAGTTTCTTCCAACAAAATTCCTGCATAGTCTGCCACCAAGACTGCTGCACAGTCCAAGGTTTCTGTCACCAAGCCTGCTGCACAATCTGTCTCTGTCACTGCTGCACAATCTGCTGTTGCCAGTGTACAGAAGACTTCATATGCTGCCTTAGCCAAGTACAAGACTCCTATGCCTCTGGCGTAATTGGCTGCTAATCTGCCTGCACAAACCAACACTTTAGCAACCAGAGTCCATCCTAAGCACTCTGTGGAAAGAACTCCTGATGTGCAAACCACAGTTTCTGTAGCCAAAACCAGTGCACCATCAACTCATGCACAAATCATGCCTGCGTAATCTAAGAGTGACAGCCTTTTGGCTAAACTCTCTTCTTCTCATAACAAGGGGAAAAGCTCTGCTCCTTCTCTCAAACACCCTGTTGCTCCTGCACAATCCACTGGCGGTAGTCCTTTGGCTATTCCTCTTCCTCCTCAAAACAATAGAAAGGGCCTATTGGTCTTTTCTCAGACTTCCTTGTCTCATGACTTGGAAGACAACATAGAGAAATGCTCTTTAGCTAACCCTTCTCTACAAAACAAAGGAAAAGGCCCTTTGGTCTTTTCTCAATCTTCTTCGATTTTTACCGTAGCAGATCAATCTGAACGTGCCCCGGCACAAATCAGTACAAGAACTCCTTCAAACAAGGGCTCTTCTTCCCTTCATGTCAAGAGAACTTGTACTGATCAAAAAGGTATTCTGCCTACTCCGGTAGCAGAGTTTCAAGACCTCCCAACTCTCAAAATATCCCGATCAAGACAGGGAAAATTGATGGTGTCTCAAACAGAAACCCCTGAGGGTGAATTTGCTGATCTGAGAACTTATCTTAACAGACCAACTTCGGCGAAACGCAAATAGCCAATGCCGAAGACCAAACATCATCAAAGACAAATCTCCAGGGTTAAGAATCCAGACACCTACGCCAATGAAGTGAGCACTTCCTTGTATACTCAAGGGATAAAATATTTGAAGAATCGGAATCATGTTCTGAACATTATCAAAGAATAGATCCTCAGAGTTTTTCTCGTCCCGCTGTTGTTCCCGATCTTCGAGAACATCTCAGACAAAAACGGAACAATGTCTCAGCACTTCCATCATCTGATCATCATTGCAATCACAAAGTCATCATTCAATGTTGTTGTCAAACAACAAAACGATCTGTCTTCGATCGTTTGACATTTGCAAAATCTGAACCTATGTCAGAAGATGAGGATGAAGTCTTGTACGCTTCTGTCAACATGACTTCTCGAAGCACTGGGGGTAGAAGATGTTCCAAGCACGGCAAACCTCGCAAACCAAGCCAGCGGTATCTAGATTTACTTCAAGAATCTTCTGAAGGAGTATTTCGACATACCCGATCTCGAAGCCGAGATACAATCGGTCAAAGGAATCTTCTCCAAGATCCTTCGAGTCATATTTCTACTTCTCATTCGGGAGATGACTCTTTCTCCGACTATGATGCATACAGCGAAAGCTCTGAACAGACAGTGTCCTCTACTGTACCAAGAGAAGTGACGGCTTATGTTGTTAATGAAGATCCAGATGCTTCAACTTCAGCAAATAAAGAACAGCGAATTACTGCACTTGAAGACAAGTTGAAGACCATGGCTGAAATGGTCGCCAGTATGCATTCTATCATTGTGGCACAATATGCCACACCACCGACTTTACCTGCTGTAAGTCCTGAAATCATAGCATCTTCGGTACCTGTCAATGCTGGGCTGGGGGTGGTATCTCCTCAAATACCCTCTGTACAAGTTCAACCTACACCCAGTCAGTCAGGTGCTGGGGGTAGTACTTACCATGCAGTTCCTCCTCCTAACATTCAGATTCCACCTGCTCCCTCTTCATCATCAGAAGATGCCAATGAAGCTGTCAAACTCTTGCGAACCCAGTTCGAGGCCTTTAAAGAGAAAGACAACTTGTAAAGGCTAGGGATCAAGCAACCTTACCCAGTTGAATGGAAGGAAGTCCCGTTTCCTCCCAAGTATAAAATTCCAACAATTTCTCTGTTTGATGGCAGCACTTCTCCAAGCCAGTTCATCAATCATTTGAGGTAATGACTGTTCAACTCCAGCCAAATGACGCTCTTCTTACCAGAGTATTCGTCGGCTGTTTAGCCGGCATTGCATATGATTGGTGTAGAAGTCTGCCCGATGGCTGTATCACCTCCTTTTCGGGTCTCAAACAAATCTTCCTAGAACGATTCTATGAGGGAATTAATGACATGACCATGTCGCCCTTAATAAAATCAAACAAAGAAATAATGAAACTGCTGAAAGTTTTATCGAACGGTTCCGCCGTGAAGCCTTAAAGATGTCTCCAGGGACTCCGGTCGCTGTCACTATTGATACTTGCAAGGCAAATCTTTTGCCTATCATCAGCATGTGGACAGGATCAACTCAATTCCAAGACTGGCCGTCTTTTATTGTCAACGCTAAAGCTGCTGAAGTTAGCGCTGACAAGTTCAAGCAACTAGGGGTACAAATGTCTAACCCCGATCGGGATGAACATCAAACATCAGGTAGTGGTAATCGCCAGAACAACTGCAAGAATAAAAAGACTTTAAACATCAACTTGAAGAGTAAAGAGTCTCTTGCTGTTAACGTAGCTCCGCCTACATCCACCTCTACTCCTTCTGCACCTCAACCAAGGGAACCTCGTCCTAAAGTAGAGTACTCCTTCGACGAGAATGACACTGCAAGCATCTTTGATTGCTTACTTAAAAGTAACAAGATTCAGCTTCCAGATCCAAAGAAGCCCGATGAAGTCGGTAAGACTGATCATCCCAAATATTGTATCTACCACAGATTCATTGGACATCCTAATAGAGCATGCTATGTACTCAAAGGCAAAATTCAAGAGCTGGTCAATGCTGGTGTCGTTACTCTGTAACAAGACGAAAAGACTGTTACTGCAAACATGGTTTCAGTCCAGTTCGATGATTTACCTCCGCAGATGGTACAGCATGGCATCATTCCTATTTCCAAAGCTACTCTTGAGATTGAGAATCTCCCGTCTCTACCTAGTGAAGGTCTTGTTCCCTTATCTCTCGACAACGGTGAGATTATGTGGATTCATCCCGATCTTGCTTCAGAGTTCGAGGTTTTCTCTTCATCCAAGAAGAAAGACTGCCTCAAGGGCAAGACAAAGACTTGCAACATGGTGTCTTTTGACCCCATAGTTGATGAAGAAATTTTGTTGGGCATCAGATCAGGGAAAACCTACTTGAAAGATCACTCAGAAGCTCAAGAGAATCCTGCTTCTTCTTCTGAACCTGCTCCGGTACAGCCTGCTTCTACCGAAGATATTCTTTCTGCATCTTCACCGGTTGTGATACCCATTCATCCCAAACCGGCAGCAACTGACAAAGGCAAGCAACAAGTCCGCTTCGATAAGCCCCTAAAGAAATCAACTCCTACAGGACTTGAGAAGCCGTATAACTTCGATATTTTAGCTCAGCTAGCCAATACACCAGCCAGGTTGTCCATCTTTGAACTCTTACGTCTCTCCAAAGAGACTCGAGAGACTTTAAGTGAAGCTCTCATGCAAGCAGAAACTTGTTTAGCTCTTCTGAAGAAGACTGCAACAGAGCCAGTCTCTTGCCTCTACTGTCATAGTGTTCTGGAATTGATTTCGAATATTACTTTCACTCAAGAGGACATGTTGATGGAAGACAACAGACATGATCGTCCCTTGTACTATACAGGATATGTTGACTCAATAAAAGTTGACCGTATTCTGATAGATCCAGGTTCTGCTCTTAGCATTATGCCAAGGACAATGCTCGATGCTCAAAAAATCCCTGTACATAGTCTCTCCAGTACAATCACCACCATCCTTGGATTCAATCAGGGAAGGAGTGAACCTCTGGGCAAGATTCACCTAAAACTCTAAATAGGCAATCTTTGCACAAAGGTGACCTTCTATATCATCGACAATCATGGTTGTTCTTACAATGCTTTGTTGGGGAGACCATTCCTATATGAGCACAACATTGTTCCATCAACTCTTCATCAATGTTTCAAATATGTTGATGACAACGGAGAAGTGCAAAAGGAAGTTGCTGACCTCTATTCTTTCAAAGGTGTTGAAGCATATTGCAACGACTCTCGGATGTACAAGGACGAATTTATGAAAGTTGTGTTGGCTTTAGACACCGAAGAAGAGTAAGAAGCAGCACCCAAAGACACCCTCATTATACCTATCAAAGGGCGTGTTTCTCATCCTTAGTCTTCCAAACCACTGGCTATTCACTTGCCAGTCCAGAAACAACCAACAAATGGTGATCGAGATCAAAGGGAGCTCACCTCTTCTGAGCCACTTGTTATCGACTTACGTCGTAACAAGGATAAAAAGCAGCTCACTTCTTCTGAGCCGCTTGTTATTGATTTAACTCATAACAAGGACAAAAGGGAGCTCACCTCCTCTGAGCCACTTGTTATTGACCTCCGTCGTAATAAGCCTCCTCCACGTTCTTCTTCTCCCCCTCTTGTAATCAATCTGACCAAGCCTTCTAAGGCTAAAGGTCCTGCTGTAAATACAGATATACAAATTAATGAAAAATATACTGATGTCATTTATTATACTAAATGCTATTTGGATATGTTAGATAGCTTCAAATCATTTACAATGGGAGTTGTACAATCTCTTCAAACAGAAGTCTCATTTGAAGACCCAGATGACTCTTACCGTATTGTTCCTGCTCGAAAGAAAGGCGAAAGTCCAATACTTTTTAGTAAAGGACCGGAACAACAATTCAGCTATACAGATAATAGCAAATTTAATGATACAGGACATCTCCAGCTCCGACGTTACAGCCAACAATCAAAAGATATCATCCGAAAAATGGGTTATGACTTCAAAAGCGGCCTCAATTACGGTAAGGGAAGGCGAACTCCTATCCGTACAACTGTTCCAGAAGGAAAGTCAGAGATGTATTATAGTAGGACCAAAAGAGGTCTTGGATATGCTTCTCCTCCAATATTATCTCCAGCAGTTTCTGACTCTGATAGTGAAGAGCGCTCTAACTCTTCTGATTCCAGATCATGAGATTCTGACACCAGCATCGGTCAAGTTCATCGATATACTGTCTCTTCTAACATGGTCTCCGCCAAATTTCCAGAAGGTTATGATGAGGACATTGAAGAAAGTCCTGAAACAGATCCTTGGGCTCAACAGATGGACAATCAATGGGTACTCCGATTCGAACAAAGAGAACCCCCTACTGAAGATCAATTAGTTCAAATTGATGTAGGAGAAAATGGGTCACCTCGTCCAATATTCATCAGCAAGAATCTTCTAGAGATAGATAAACAAGAGTTGATTCTTCTTATTAAAGAATACATTGATGTCTTCGCCTGGAGCTATAAAGACATGCCAGGTCTAGATCCTAAAGTTGCTACTCACAAACTGAACATTTTGCCCAATGCAAAACCAGTCAAACAGCAGCAACGGCATTTTAAACCAGAAATGATGGATGCGATAGATGATGAAGTCAAGAAGCTCATTGCTTGTGGCTTTATTCGAGAAGAACAACATCCAGATTGGGTAGCTAATGTTGTTCCAGTCCTGAAAAAAACTGACAAAGTCCGAGTCTGCATCGACTTTCGGGATCTTAATGAAGCTTGTCCAAAAGATGAATTTCCTCTCCCTATCACAGATGTCATGATCGATAACACTTGTGGGTTCGAACGGATATCCTTCATGGATGGATTCTCTGGATACAATCAGATTCGGATGAATCCTGAAGATGAAAAACACACATCTTTTCGTACTCCTCGTGGAGTCTATTGCTACACAGTAATGCCATTCGGTCTCAAGAACGCTGGTGCAACTTACCAATGGGCTATGAGTACCATCTTTAAAGATCATCTTCGCAAAATAGTCGAATGCTATGTTGACGATATCGCCGTCAAAAGTCGTCTAAAAGAAGATCATATCCAAGATTTGAGAACAATCTTCAATCTCATGCGCCAACATCAACTCAAAATGAATCCTACCAAGTCATTCTTGGGTGTCTCAAGTGGTAAGTTTCTCGGCTTCGTCATTACCTCTAAGGGTATACACGTGGATCCCGAGAAGATCAAAGCCATTCAAGAGATGTGTCCTCCACGCAACCTAAAAGAGCTACGAGGATTCCAAGGTCGACTTGCGTACATCAGGAGATTCATTTCGAATTTGTCTGGATGCTGTAGACCATTCACTCAACTAATGAAGAAAGGTATATCTTTTATTTGGACTGAATAATATCAACAAGCATTCGAGGACATCAAGAGATATCTTATGAACCCACCAGTTTTGGTGCCACCAATCTCAGGCATACCATTCTTAATGTATGTCCGTGCTATGGACCACTCATTGGGTGCTTTACTTGCCCAAAAGAATAAAGAAGGTTATGAACAGGCCATCTACTATCTCAGTCGTACTATGATTGGTGCTGAACACCGTTATAGTCCGGTTGAAAAAGAATGTTTGGCTCTTATGTTCGCTGTTCAAAAGATGCGGCATTACGTCATTGGCTAAACTATTCATGTCATATCCCGAATTAATCCTCTTCGGGTACTCATGAAGAAGCCCAGCACATTCAACTCTCGGCTGGCTATATGGGCCATTCTGTTAGCCCAATATGACATAGTATATGTTCCTCAAAAGTCTGTCAAAGGTCAACCACTGGCAGATTTCTTAGCAGCTCATCCTGTACCAGAGATATCTAAACTCTATGATGAAATTCCAGATGAGACATTGGACACAAATATGATCTCTGAAGAATTTCCTACTTGGCGTCTATTCTTTGACGGAGCATCCAGAATCGGACCAAACGGTGCTATAGTAGCAGGAGTTGGAGTTGTTCTTGTTTCTCCAGATGGTTCAACTATCCAAAGAGCCTACTCTCTAGATAAACCCTGCTCCAACAACGTAGCTGAGTACAACGCTCTGCTCATCGGTCTTCAGTTAGCCAAGCAACTAGATGTTGAATATCTCGAAGTCTACGGTGACTCTAAGTTGGTTATTAACCAAGTTAGAGGAATCTATAAAGTTCGCCATCAAGACCTAATGCCTTATCATGAAGCAGCAATCAGCATGGCTACATCATTCAAAGCTTTCTTCATCGACTACGTCCGTCGAGCTTGCAATACCGAAGCAGATGCCTTGGCCAACCTAACAGCTGTCTTAGCTATCCCTATCAAAAGACAGCATGTTGTGGTTGTCTCTAATCATGAGTTGTTTTGTATTGAAAACAATCGTAATATTGAATTTAGCAATTTCATTGAAGTCAATATCATCAATGAAGACTGGAGAGTTCCCTTCATCGACTTCGTAGTTCATGACATACTTCCTGAAGATCCTAAAGAAGCTACGAGTATTCATCGACGATCTCTTCGATTCTACTACAATCAAACTACCAAAACTCTTTATCGACGGACTTACGACGGTCTTCTCTTGCACTGTCTTGCTGGCGATGAAGCGAAACAAGTATTGCGTGAAGCTCACGACGGTGTCTGTGGAGCACATCAACCCGGTCCTAAGCTACAGGATCGCATCCGACGAATGGGTTATTACTGGCCCTCTATGGTATCAGACGCCATCGAATATGCAAGAAAATATCGAGCTTGTCAAATCCATGTGGATTTCATTCATCAACCGTCGAAATTTCTTCATCCGACTGCTGCTTCCTGGCCTTTCGAAGCTTGGGGCATGGACATCATAGGACCCATCAATCCTTCTTCTTCTAGAGGATATCGATTCATACTAGCAATAACCGATTATTTCTCCAAATGGGATGAAGCTATACCTTTGGCTGAAGTCAAGACCAGCAGCGTTATCAACTTCGTTAAACATCATGTCATCTACAGATTTGGTGTACCTCGAAGGATCATCCATGATAACGGACCACAATTCATCAGCCAGAAGTTCACCAGATTCTGTGATGATCACCGAATTGACAATGTCGCTTCAATAGCCTATAATCCTGCCGCTAATGGATTAGCTGAAGCCTTTAACAAAACTATTATCAAGCTCCTCAAGAAGTTTGTATCTACTAACAAACAGAACTGGAGTGAAAAGCTTGGCGAATGTTTATGGGCATACCGGACTACGGTTCGCAACCCCACAGGTTTTATGCCTTTCTCTCTGGTATATGGGTGTGAAGCAGTTCTACCTCTAGAACTTTAAATTCCTTCTTTAAGGATTGCAATTGCTAATGAACTCACTACAGAGAATAATGATCTTCTTCGACTTCAAGAATTGGAGGCACTCGACGAGAAGCGGTTAATGGCACAGCAATATATTGAGTTATACCAAGCCCGTATCTCGAAGACTTTCAACCGTAAAGTTAAAGTCAGAGCCTTTCAATAAGGAGAACTTGTTCTAACGGTCAGACGTCCTATGACTATGACTCACATGAGCAAAGGCAAATTCGACGCAAAGTAGGAAGGTCCCTATGTTATAAGTAAAGTCTTCTCAAATGGAGCCTATCAACTCTTAGAGCTCGACGGTCGAATTGCTATGATGCCTATCAATGGCAAGTTCCTTAAGAAGTATTATGTATAAATGTAAATGCTTGTAAATCATCAGACAAGTTCAAGTTCATAAATAAAATTCAAATTTTATTTCATCATGAATGACAAGTACATGATATCAAGGAAGATCACTGTCATCCTTTTCGACATTAGGACGGGGACCACTGCCGTCCTTATCAAAGACATAATCAGCAAAGGAGCCGAGAACATCTTTGCTGGAACTCACGAGAAACTTGCAAGCAGCCATCCTCATGGCCTCTTCTTCTTCAGTCTTTCCTGGTTCAAGCAGGAAGTCCAGGATATCTCTCGGTGGTTTGGGAGTAGACGAACCTTCGCCTGCCTCTGTATGCTTTGGCTGGACCCGTTCGGCTGGATGTTCTTCAACACCCGCTTCAACTTTCGGGGCGAGTTCAGTCTTCTTTGATGCATCTTCAGACGATATTTTTTATGTTGAACAGTGGAAGTGCTTATTCCTATCAGATTTCTGCTCTATTTATAGGCAGAGATTCTCAAAATAATGAAACGACACATTCATCCAACGGTTTACCCGTTCATTCATCACCCGACGGTTCATCCATTCATTTATTATCCGACGGTTCATCCGTTCATATTCATCCAACGGTTTACCCGTTTATTCATCACCCGACGGTTCATCCGTTCATTTATTATCCGACGGTTTATCCGTTCATTTATTATCACCCGACGGTTCATCCGTTCACATTCATCCGACGGTTCGTCCGTTCATTTACATCCATTTGACGGTTCGTTCGTTCATTCATTCACCTGACGGTTCATCCGTTCACCATCATCTGACGATTTATCTGTTCATCTATTTTCATTATGACGATTCATTTCATTCACACCTTTTTGACGATTCATTTTCGTTCATCTACATCAGCAACTTGTCGTTCTTGATTAAGTTGTCAATTGAAATAATAATATTTGATATATTCTGCCACATCCATATTACCTCTGAGCAGATATAATGAATATAATTATTTTCTACAAAATCATCAAGAAATATATCATGTCCTGTACCTCTGAATATATTTTCTATCGCTATTATTTATATCTGCATAAGATATACAAAAAATAATAGAGCCACAACAAAATGTCTTTTATTGATCAAAATTTAAGACTTACATTCATAACATAAAGAAAGACAAAAAGATACAAAATGTTCTTTCTATTGAAATGGAGGTATTATCAGATTTGTAATTTGCTACTTCAGAATCTGCAGCCGTTCTTCACGAGAAGACATCACTCTCCTCCTGGCCTCTTCCATCCTAGATTCTTCATTAAAAGCGGGCATGGTCACCGTTCGGCGAGTAATCTCCGCATCATGAGCTGCTACATATTCATCCCTTTCCTGAATCAGAGCATTGAATTGTTGGACTACAATCTGATGTTCTGTGACTTCATTCTCTAGCTTCTCTTGGAGACGAGCAATCTCTGCCCTCAACTCGGCAACTCGTTTCTCTTTTCTCTCAGCAGTTGAAGTTACTGATTCCAGCTTGGACTGATACTCAGCAGATTTTGCAGAATAGGCCTCCAAGAGGTTCTGGAGATTCGCTCTCTCAATTGTAGCTTCCTGAGCCATTTGTTCAAACTCTGCCTACACTAAAGGTTCTACTTCCCTTTTGTTGAGCTCCTTATAGTTCTTTATGGAGACTTCCAGCTCATTCAATATATGGTCGAGGAGAGTAGCCTGAGCCTCATTACCTTGCTCCCGGATAGCCTTTACCAAGAAAGAGGTCAGACCTCTAACCATAAAAAAATCAGTGTTATCTTTGTCCATCATTCTATTGACTAGAGGTCCCAAAGACTCGAAGAAACATCTGGTGAATGATTGGATTACAAGCTGATTAATCGCCAGAGCACCAGGAGTTGCAGCTACTCCTGTTGATGACGAGGCCGCAGGATGTCCGATTTCTCGTGTCTGAACAGCAGGCTCTTTGAATAAGGGAACCAAAGTGGAGCTGGTCGCTCCTCCTGGTTGTTCCTCTGCAAAATCAAATACTGTCACTTTGCCTGTTATTGGCTATTGATAAAGAAAATCAAAAGTAAAAATAGGCATTACCGTGGTTGGATCCAGCAATGAGCCTTTCATCTGCAGGAACGGACTCTGGTTGGACAGAAGTAGCTTCAGATGCTACTGCCTGGCTGCTACCCGCTTCAGAACCACAAGATAGATGACGGCTGTTACCAGAAATATCCGTCGCAAAAACCATATCGAGACACACTGGAAGTACTGGAGAAACTTCGAGTTCTGTATGGATAAGAATAAAGAAGTTAGCTATCAATCTATTAAAAGAAGATTGTTAATTTCATTTTATACCTTGAGGATCAACAGCGGGAGTTTCATCCAAGGTCATTTCTTCATCTGTTGGAGCTGCCTCTTCCTCAATATCCTTTTCAGGATCTAAGGTGTCATCAGCAGCTTTAGGGGATACATGCTCTTCATCATCCCTTTCGAGATCCTGTATGTCTTCATCAGTCTCTGATGATGAGCTCTCATCATCTTCATCTTCTGCTGGTATCTCTCCACTGGCAGTTTCAGTGGCTTGATCAATATAATCCTCCTGTGAGCCAAAGTCACAGTTCTCTAAAGCTTCAATCATCGTACGATCTTCCTCTGCGCGAAGGGCCCCAGGTATAAGAGGCAGTTGAGTAGTCTCCGCAGCAAGTGAAGGAGATCGTACGGCGTTATGCTCTTCTTCTACAATGTTATCTCTGGGCTCTTCAGCCTCATTTCTCTTGCCCAGCTCATTTCTCTGCTCAATCTCCTCTCTCTGCTCTGGACTGAGAGTTTTATTCCCAGACTCAGAAACAGGAGTGGGAGAAGGCATGGTGACTCCCACTGTAGCGTCTGCCACTACCGAAGACAAAGCTTGTCTCGGAGGAGAGACTGTTAATTGTCTTCTGCGGACTAACCTTTTCTTTCTGTGTAGAGGTCTCTCAGGACTCTCTACGTTTATTGTCTCAACTTGTTTTTGAACAGAGGTCGGTGTGGTAGCTTCTTCCTACTGGATTGTCTCGGTCAGCTGCCGAGATTGAGATCTGGTAGTAATCTTTTCTGAAGAATGATCCAAGATCAGTTTTTTCTTCGCAGCAGGGACGGAAGGCTCCTCTCTCCTTCTCTTCTTGGCCGGAGATTTAGCGACCTTCAAAGAAACATGCAGTGGCGCGTTAATCTCTTCAGGGAACATAATGTCTCTCGAAACTTCTAAGGGTGCATCAACTGGCTCATGCACCTCTTCATTACCTGGGAGTGACATGATGACTCCTCCCTTCTTCAGTCTTGTTGCAGACGCAAAGCTATCCGTAAGATTGAAGTTCTCAGGAAAGGTGTTTGATGATGTGTAAAACACCGAATATGTGAACAGCATACGAGGGCCATGACTACTGTTCACCGGCATCGAGAATGTTGCTTTCGTATCTCGAGCGTTATAATAGGCCCAAGCTCGGGCTCCATCTATCAAGAAACCTTTTCCTTGTAGGCATGTGATAGCATTACCTACGTGGAATTGGTCATACCCAAACTGTCGAGCAAATCGGCTGGAAAGATATGGCTCCAAATAGCATTCTTTTTCAAATTGATACACCAAATGGGATGGTCGAATTATCTTCAACCATTCAAAAGCTGTATGGCTCAAAGGATGCATATTTGAGTCAATCATGTTGGTCAACATCTGTTCATATCCAGCGGAAGGACGAGTGCAATAGAAGTTTCACCTTTTGCCAAGGTTCAAAGCATATCTGTAATCTCTCAAGGAAGTGTATTTCTACTTACCTTGAGAGTATCTTCGCAAAAAGCTGCCACTGACTGGTCCCATGTTGGGGTCCATCAAAGTAGGATGGTGTAGAAGCAACCACCCAAACAAATAAGTATACGGCAATTCTAGCTGAGAAAACTCTTTCTCGCCCTTAACTTGCAGCATCAAATCGACGTACAGGCGGAGACTGGCATTCAATCTACAAGTCATCGCTGATAAGAGATCCATCCTGTAGCCGAAGACTAATCGAACGGCGGCAAAAAGAACACCGCGATGGAAGCGGCCTATGGCACTTGATCCGGAGACGACGAACCGACGGAGCCAGTACGTCAGAAAGCCTGCTAATTGGGCTTCTTTTGACATGAATCGATATTCCACTCTCAAATAACTCTCGAGAGTGTCTCCTTTCTTTAGAGGAGGACATTGATAATCGTCCTTCATCTTTTCATCCAAATCCCCACTTTCTTCCATCAATTTCACCACTTCAGTGCTGCTCAGTGGTTTAAA
Organism: Iris pallida; assembly: GCA_029216955.1. Taxonomy (NCBI): domain Eukaryota; kingdom Viridiplantae; phylum Streptophyta; class Magnoliopsida; order Asparagales; family Iridaceae; genus Iris; species Iris pallida. The sequence goes on from JANAVB010028819.1 coordinate 4,657,040, forward strand.
GAAGTCAGGATGGCAGTTATCATGTTTCTTACTCTTCTTTTCTTTAATATGGTTGAGGAACAGATAAGGCAACTATTTGGATGAATAGCAGGTATTAGACGTACTACTTTGGTAATACAGAGAGCAGATTTTATAATGACATAGCAGTTCTTCGAAGACTGCTACCATGGCTGCGTTCTCTTTTCTAAGTTTGTCCAACTCATCATTAGTTGGGACAAATTCCTCATACGGGGCATCCCCCATTAGCAGATAAGAGATGTACTGCATCTCATGAAGGGCAAATCCGATCTCTCCGCAGGGAGTCATAAAAGTCCCTGTCCTGTAATTGTATCTTTCTGCTAGAGCCAGGAACAGATACGAGTTGGGAGCGAAACCGTAAACAGTGGCATGCACTGCTTGATACAAATTAATCTGCTGAAGTTTGTCTTCAAACTTAGTCAGAATCCAATTTGCTATACAATTCCATCTCTTAAAGTCTGGGTTCACCAGTCCAGTTAATCTGAGGTCTTGATCTGGATACCTCCCTTCGACCTTCGCGAACTCATTCGCGAATATTGGAACTCTCACGGGCAATAACAAAGATGAATTTTCCGGCGGAATACAACCGGGCTTTTAACCTCTGAGCAAGACACTGTATCGTTCCGAAGAACTGTAGAACATGTCTTTCTTGTTAGACCCCTTCTTCACATAAATCTTTCCTGGACGGGCATCCTGAAAAGGTGTGAGATTCTATTCCATCTTCCTCGGATAGCTTGCATGAGCATATCGAGATAAAGGGAGGCAGCGGGAGACATCTAGTATCGAGATTGTCCTTTCTTTCTGATGGACAATCCGTTCTTCCATCCGTCGCCTCAGTTGAGAGCTCTTCTCAAAAGCCTCGCCAAACAGAAATAGGGGCTTCTTGTGAATAATGGCATCTACCGATTCCAAAGGTTGCCCGTTCATCAGACATAACAGGGTTTCATTATCTTGGGCTACCAAGATAGCTTGGCGGGAAGCTGGCAGATCATATTGAGGATAGTGCACATGGGATAGGTCCTCTTTGTATTCCGATTCTGAAAGAGTCCCTACAAAGTTCTCATATCCAGGATCTTCTCTGGTATTAACTGCATCAGACAGAAAAAACAAAAATTCAGCACAAAGAAAAAATCAAGGATGCTATCATCAGATTGCGCAAACATCAGATCGTGCAATATCAGACTGCGCAACATCAGACTGCGCAAACATCAGACTGCGCAACAAACAGTCATCAGATTGCGCTGGTAGTCTCGCACAAATCGTCAGATTGCGCTGGCAGTCTCGCACAAATCAGCAGATTGTGCTGACTTTTGCCAGCACAGTTCAACCGATTGCGCAAGAAGTTATTCTTCATAAAAATGAAGAATAAACTATTTTTATGCAACCAAAACCCTAAAAAGGGTGGCGCAGTATGACCATATCTCTAAAAGGAGATGGATTCTGAAGAACAGTAAAATCAAAAACCCTAAAAAGAGTTTTTGATTGAGTCATTTACCTTGCAACGCGGGGTGTGCAGTCTCGTGGCGGGAAGGACGTCGTGCAACCCTAGCCGAAGACTCGGTGGGGGCCTTGCCCTTGGCCGCAGCGGAGGATCGCTTGGGGGCCATGGAGATTCGAAGGAGAAGGAAGGAGGAATAGCTCGAGACTTCTCTCTCTTAAAAATCATAGAAGCAAAGTAAAGAATGAAATGAAAATCGAAGAGCTATTTATAGTTTTTCAAAGAGTAACGGCTGTCTCATATTGCGCCGAAAAAGTCGGATTGATCCATCCGATTGCGCAGACAGCTCACTACATGCGCAAATTGATTGAAATTTCAAAATTCAAAGTATTTTGAAATTTTGAATAAGTTCAACTTTCGAAAACTTTGAAGAGGGTCTTGTAGGTCCTAAAAAATCAAGTTGCACACATCAACAAAGTCATGAAGATCGAGAAATGAATCTTTCAAAATAAACTGTGCAGACATCAGATTGCACAGCATACAGATTTCGTACACTAGACTGCGCACACTCTCAAGCGCGCAGGCTGGCGTGGCAAATCATCATCATTACCTGACACAAATTAAATCTTTTGACAGCTGACAGCACAGAGAACGAGGCAATTGTTTGTTTAATCGTGCAGCACGGCGCTCGAGGACAGCTGGCAGCACAATCGGCCAGCCTTTCTGATACGTAATCCATACTGGCGCAATCCATTCCTGCGCAGTCCATGCTTGCGCAATCCGAAGCCAGCGCAATTCAGGTTGCGCGCTCTATCAACACAACTGACAAAATATACGTGGCATTCATGCCATCAATTGCTCATTACGTGGCAACCGTCTATGTACTATCATGCGCATTTTAATCAAATGATGCCATATGTCCAAGACAGTTTGCCCATGATCCAACAACTGCCTGCACAGTTTACTGTTGCGCAATCCAATTCATGCGCAATCCATCATGCGCAGTCCAAAATAACTAAAAGTTAGTTATTTCCAGAACTCTATAAATAGAGTTTTAAGTCTTCATTCAAGGGGATCAGAGATCAGACATAAAGTTCAGAAATATCAGAGAGTCCAGGAGTTCTTGCCCAACTGCTGCTGCATTCTTCCGAGGCTTTTGCCTTCAACTTCCGAGGCTTTTGCCTTCAATTTCAGAGTTGTTTTCAACTTCAGAGGCTATCGTCTTCAAAGTTCACATCGTCCAAGGGATAAAACAATCGTCTTCTAGATTGGATTTCTACAGTTGTACTTTTCCAGAATTCTTGTAATCTTTTACAAAGTTTGTATCAATAAAGTTCCACACTTTTGTTTTTGCAAACAGATATGTTAGATAGCTTTCATTCATTTACAATGGAAGTTGTACAGTCTCTTCAAACATAAGTCTTACTCGAACACCCAGATGATTCATACTTTGTTGTCCCTTCTCGAAAAAGAGGCAAAAGTCCAATACTTTTTAGTAAAGGACCAGAACAAAAATTCAGCTATACGGATGATAGCAAAAATAACGATATGGGACGTCTCCAACTACGTCGTTATAGTCAACAATCAAAAGATATCATCCGAAAGATGGGTTATGACTTCAAGAATGGCCTTAACTATGGTAAGGGTAGACGAACTCCTATCCGTACGGCTGTTCCGAAAGGAAAATCAGAGATGTAATATAGCAGGACAAAAAGAGGTCTCGGATATGCTTCACCTCCGGTATTATCTCCGGAAGCCTCCGAATCCGATAGTGAGGAACGCTCTAATTCTTCTGATTCCAGATCCTGGGATTCTGACACCAGCATTGGTCAAGTTCATCGATTGATCGTATCTTCTAACATGGTCTCTGCTGAACTCCCGGAAGGTTATGACGAAGATATAGAAGAAAATCCTGAAACAGATCCTTGGGTTCAACGAATTGATACCCAATGGAAACTCCGATTCGAACAACGGGAACCTCCTATCGAAGATCAATTAGTTCAAATTGATGTAGGGAAAAGCAGGTCACCTCGTCCGATATTCATTAGCAAGAACCTTCCAGAGACAGATAAGCAAGAATTAATTTTTCTTATTCGAGAATATATTAATGTCTTTGCTTGGAGTTATAAAGACATGCCAGGTTTAGATTCTAAAGTTGCTACTCACAAATTGAATATCTTGTCTAATGCAAAGCCAGTCAAACAACATCAAAGGCAATTCAAGCCATAAATGATGGACGCTATTGATGATGAAGTCAAAAAGCTCATAGCTTGTGGCTTTATTCGAGAAGAACAATATCCAGATTTGGTAGCCAACGTTGTCCCAGTCTTGAAGAAAACTGGCAAAGTTCGAGTTTGCATCGACTTTCGGGATCTTATTGAAGCTTGTCCAAAGGATGAATTTCCTCTTCCTATTACAGACATCATGATCGACAACACTTGTGGGTTCGAAAGGATATCCTTCATGGATGGATTCTCTGGATATAATTAGATTCAGATGAATCCTGAAGATGAAAAACACACTTCTTTCTGTACTCCTCGTGGAGTCTACTGCTATACTATGATGCCATTTGGTCTCAAGAACGCAGGTACAACTTACCAACGAGCTATGAGTACCATCTTTCATGATCATCTTCGTAAGACTGTCGAATGCTATGTTGACGATATTGCTGTCAAGAGTTGTCTAAAGGAAGATCACATCCAAGACTTAAGAACTATCTTCAATCTCATAAGCCAATATCAGTTAAAGATGAATCCCACCAAGTCATTCTTGGGTGTCTCTAGTAGTAAATTTCTTGACATCGTCATTACCTCTAAAGGTATACACGTGGATCCCGAGAAGATCAAAGCCATTCAAGAGATGCGTCCTCCGTACAACCTAAAAGAGCTACGAGGATTCCAAGGTCGACTTGCGTACATCAGGAGGTTCATTTCGAATCTGTCTGGACGCTGTAGACCATTTACTCAATTAATGAAGAAGGGTGTATCTTTCATTTGGACTGAAGAATGTCAACAAGCATTCGTTGACATAAAACGATATCTCATAAATCCACAGTTTTGGTGCCACCAATCTCAGGCATACCATTCTTAATGTATGTCCGTGCTATGGACCATTCATTGGGTGCTTTACTTGTCCAAAAGAACAAAGAAGGTCACAAATAGGCCATCTATTATCTCAGTCGTACTATGATTGGTGCCGAACATCGTTATAGTCTGGTCGAAAAAGAATGCTTAGCTCTTATGTTTGTTGTTCAAAAGACAAGGCATTACATTATTGGACAAACTATTCACGTTATTTCCCGAGTTAATCCTCTGCGGGTACTGATGAAGAAGCCCAGCACACTCAATTCTCGGTTAGCTACATGGGCCATTCTGCTAGCCCAATATGATATGGTTTATGTTCCATAAAAGTCTGTCAAAGGTCAAGCGCTGGCGGACTTCTTAGCAGCTCATCCTGTTCCGGAGACATCTAAGCTTTATGATGAAATTCTAGACGAGACATTGGAATCAAATATGATCTCCGAAGGATTTCCTACTTGGCGTCTATTCTTTGACGGTGCATCCAGGATCGGACCAAATGGTACCATTGTCGCAGGAGTTGGGGTTGTTCTTGTTTCTCCAGACGGGTCAATTATCCAAAGAGCCTATTCTCTAGATGAACCCTGCTCCAACAACGTAGCAGAGTACAATGCTCTACTCATTGGCCTTCAATTATCTAAACAACTGGACGTCGAATATCTTGAAGTCTATGGCAACTCCAAGCTGGTTATTAACCAGGTTAGAGGAACTTATGAAGTTCGTCATCAAGATCTAGTGCCTTATCATGAAGCTGCAATCAGCATGGCTACATCATTCAAAGCCTTCTTCATCGAATATGTTCGCCGAGCTTGCAATACCGAAGAAGATGCTTTAGCCAATCTTGCAGCACTCTTAGCTATCCCTATCAAAAGACAGCAGGTGGTGGTTGTCTCTAATCGGGAATTGTTTTGCATCGAAAACAATCGCAATATTGAGTTCAGTAATCTTACTGAAGCCAATGTTATCAGTGAAGATTGGAGAGCTCATTTCATCGATTTCGTGGTCCATGATATACTTCCTGAAGATCCCAAGGAGGCTACGAGTATTCGTTGGCGATCTCTGCGATTCTACTATAATCAGACCACTAAGACTCTTTATCGACGGACTTATGATGGCCTACTCTTGCGCTGTCTTGCTGGTGATGAAGCGAAGCAAGTATTGCGTGAAGCTCATGATGGTGTTTACGGAGCGCATCAACCCGGTCCTAAACTACAAGACCGTATCCGACGCATGGGTTACTACTGGCCATCTATGGTATCTGATGCCTTTGAATATGCAAGAAAATGCCGAGCCTGTCAAATCCATACAGATTTCATCCATCAACCGTTGGAATTCCTTCATCCGACTGCCACTTCCTGGCCTTTCGAAGCTTGGGGCATGGATATTATAGGTCTTATCAACCCTCCTTCTTCTAGAGGACATCGGTTCATACTAGCAATAATCGACTACTTCTCCAAATGGGCTGAAGCTATACCTCTGGCAAAAATTAAAACCAGCAGCATCATCAACTTCGTCAAACACCATGTCATTTACAGGTTTGGTGTACCTCGAAGGATCATTCGCAACAACGGACCTCAGTTCATCAGTCAAAAGTTCACAAGGTTCTGTGACGATCATCGGATTGACAATGTCGCTTCGACAGCTTACAATCCTGCTGCTAATGGCTTGGCTGAAGCCTTCAACAAGACTATCATCAAGCTCCTTAAGAAGTTTGTGTCTACTAACAAACGGAACTGGAGTGAAAAGCTTGGAGAATGTCTATGGGCCTATCATACTACGGTCCGCAACCCCACAGGCTGTACATATTTTTCTCTTGTATATGGTTGCAAAGCAGTTCTACCTTTGGAACTTCAGATCCCATCCTTGCGGAGTGCCATTGCCAACGAGCTCACTACAGAGAACAACGATCTCCTTCGACTTCAAGAATTAGAAGCGCTCGACGAAAAAAGGTTATTGGCTCAACAGCATATTGAGTTATATCAAGCCCGGATCTCAAAAGCGTTCAATCGCAAAGTTAAGGTCAAGGCTTTTCAGAAAGGAGAACTGGTTCTAACTGTCAGACGTCCCATGACTATGACTCATATGAACAAGGGCAAATTTGACGCAAAGTGGGAAGGGCCTTATATCGTGAGCAAAGTCTTCTCAAATGGAGCCTATCAACTCACAGAGCTGGACGGTCGAGTTACAATGATGCCTATCAATGGCAAGTTCCTCAAAAAGTATTAAGTATGAATGTAATAAGGATTTCATGTAAATATAATCAGACAGTTCATAAATAAAGTTTAATTTTATTTCATCATAAACGATGTTACATAATATCAAGGACGGGAATCACTATCGTCCTTCTTGAAGACAGGACGAGGATCACTACCGTCCTTTTCAAAAACATAGTCGGCAAAAGAGCCAAGGACATCTTTGTTCGAACCCACTAGAAATTTACAAATGTCCAGTCGTTTAGCCTCCTCTTCCTCTGTCGTCCCTGGTTCAAGTAGGAAGTCCAAGATGTCCCTTGGCGGCTTGGGTGCAGAAAAACCTTCGCCCGCTTTCGTCTGCTTTGGCTGGGTCGGCTCAACTGGACGTTCCTCAGTGTCCGCTTCAACCTTCGGGACAATCTCAGCCTTCTTGGATGCATCTCCAGACGACATCTTTGTGTTGAAAAGTGAAAGTGATCATTCCATCTAAATTTATGTTCTATTTATAGGCAGAGATTCTTGAAACAACGAAGCGACACATTCTTCTCAACATTTATTACATTCATTCGACGGTTCACCCGTTCATTCCATTCATTCGACGGTTTACCCGTTCATTATATTCATCATTCATCCGACGGTTCGTCCGTTCATTACATTCATCCGACGGTTCGTCCGTTCACAACATTCATCCGACGGTCCACCCATTCACTACATTCATCCGACGATTCACCCGTTCATCCATTCATCCGACGGTTCGCCCGTTTATTCCATTTATCCGACGGTTCACCCGTTCATTCAATTCATCTGACGGTTCATCCGTTCATTCCGATGATTCATTTCGTTCATACATTTTGACGATTCAACCGTTCGTTCATATCAGCAGCTTGTCACGTATTTATTTCTGATTAAGTTGTCTACCGAAATAATAATATTCAACAAATTATATTCTGCCATGTCCACATTATCTCTGAGTAGATATAATGAATATAATTATTTTCTAAATCAAGAAATATATCATGTCCCGGACCTCTGAATATATTTTCTATCGCTATTATTTATATCCGAATGAGATATGCAATAAATAATAGAGCCACAAAGAAAATGTCTTTTTATTGATCAAAATTAAAAGGCATTACAAAAAGGCATGTCACAAAACAGAAGATACAAAAAGTCTTCCTATTCAGCTGGTGGGGTCATCAAACTAGCCATCTGCTGCTTTAAAGTTTGAAGTTGCTCCTCACGAGAATCCATCACCTGCCTTCTAGCTTCCTCCATTCCAGATTTATCATCAAAAGTCGGTAAGGTTACTAATCGGCGGGAGATTTCAGCTTGATGAGTCCTGACATACTCATTTCTTTCGTGGGTCAGAATGTCCAGTTGCTGGACTGCAGCTTGATGTTGAGTGGTCTCTTCTTCCAAAGCAAGTTGACCAATTCTCAACTCTTGTTGAAGTCGATCAAACTCTGCTTTCAGCTCAGCAACTTTCTTTTCCTTCTCCCCAGCAGCAGATGCTATTATTTCCATCTGGGAGTTATACTCTGAAGACTTGGTAGCGAAAGTGTCCAAAAAACCTGGAAATCAGCTTTCGTAACTTCAGCCTCTCAAGACATCCTCTCAAACTCAGCATGTACCAAGGGCTCTACCTCCCCCCGATTAAGATCTTTGTAGATCTTAACTGATTCCTCCAGCTCATCCAGTATGTGTTCAAGATAAGCAGCTTGAGCTTCATCACCCTGACTTCGGATGGCACCGATCAGATAAGAGGTTGGACCTCTAACTGTGATGAAACCAACATCTTCTTTCTCTATTACCCTTTCTACTAAGGGTCCTAATGAATTGAAGAAGAGGTTGGTGAAGGAACCAATTATAAATCTGTTAGTAGCTATGGTACTGGGTGTAGCAGCTACTCCCATGGACGTTGAAGCAGCAGGTGCCTGCACAGGCGGAAGTTCGGCAGCATGAACTGTAGTCTCTTTGGACAAGGGAGCCATGGTAGAGCTGGTTGCTCCTCCCAGATGTTCTTCTGCAAAATCAAATAAACCCCATCAGTTTGCTGTCATTAGCAACTATCGAAAAGGATCAAAAGTAAGGGCAATCTTACCATTGCTGGGTCCAGTGACAAGTTTGTCATCTGCTGACATGGGTTGTAGCCTCGCAGAAGTAGCTTCAGACATTACTGCCTGGCTACTACCCGCTTCAGAGCCACCTGATAAATGACGACTACTGCTGGCTATCGCGTTTATTTCTACTATATCAGTGCATATTAGAGGAATCGGAGAAAGTTGAATTTCTGCATGGATAAAAATTAAGATGTCATCCATTTAATCCATAAAAGAAGGGTATTAATATCAGTCAATACCAATACCTCCTTGATGGGTGACAGTAGCTCCCTCCGGTGCTACTTCTTTAACCGTATTCTTCTCTGAGGATACATGTACATCAGCATCCTTTTCTGGATTCAGAGTGTCATCAATAGCCTCTGCTGATGTATCTTCATCACTTGCACTCTCTTCTCGTGCTTCTTCACTATCAGTTGTGACAACTGGATCTACATCATCGTGGAAGCCAAAGTCACAGTCTTCCAGTGCCTCAATCATTAACTTATCTTCTTCGGCACGTAGTGATCGAGGAGAAGCTGGAAGGTGGGAGGTTTCTATTGCAAGTGTTGGAGATTGCAGTGCTTCGAAAGATGTTTCTGGCTCATTTGGCTTTGCAGCATCATCTGCTGTCTTCGTGATTTTCTCTCTGGTCTCTACAACCTCGTCCCTCTTCTCTGGACTGAAAGCTTCATGTCTGGGTTCAAGGACAGGTGTAGAAGACGACATCATGACTCCGGCGACAGCACTGGTCACGACCGATGACAGGATAGGTCTTGGAAGAGTGGCCACTTTCCTTCTGAAAACTATTTTCTTTCTGCGTAAAGGTCTCTCCGGACTCTCTACATCTACAACATCTACTTGTCTTTGAAGAGAGGTCGGAGTCGTCGCCTCTTCTTTCTGAGTCGACTCAGCCTGCTGCCGAGATTGCGACCGGGTAGTGACCCTTTCCGAGGATTCTAAGACAATCTTCCTCTTAGAAACTGGAGAAGAAGGTTCTTTCGCCTTCCTCTTCTTCCTCTCCTTGATTGGAGATCTGACGACCTTCAAAGAGACGCGCAGTGGCTCGTTGACTTCTTCAGGGAAGTTGGCTTCCCTTGAAGCTTCCAGCGGTGCATCAACTGGCTCATTCTCTTCATCATTATCAGGAAGCACCAAAGCAGGTGCTCCTTTTTTGAATCGCGTTGCTGTCACAAAGCTATCTGCTAAGTTGAAATTCTCAGCAAAAGTATTCGCTGATGTGTAGAAGAGCGAATAAGTATACATGCGAGGACCATGATCGCTCCTTAGCGGCATCGCGAACGTCGTCCTCGTGTCTCGAGCATTATAGTAAGCCCAAGCCCGGGCTCCATCGATCAGATAACCTTTTCCCTGTAGGCACATTATGGTGTTGCCTACATGGAATTGGTCATAGCCGAATTGGCGTACAAAATGGCTAGAGAGATAAGGCTCCAGATAGCATTCATCTTCAAACCGGTACACCAAGTGAGATGGCCGGATCATCTTCAACCAGTCAAAAGTTGTGTGGCCCAGAGGCTGTGCCCTCCCAGAGTCGACAAGGTTAGTGGACATTGCTCGTAGCCAGCTGAAGGGGGAACACAATAGAAGTTCCATCCCTTTTCGAGATTCAGAGCGCACCTGCAATCTCTTAAAGTGGTATATATCCACTTGCTTTTGGAGAATCTTCTCAAGAAGCTGCCGCTTACCGCCCCCATATCGGGGTTCATCAGTGAAGGATAGTGCAGAAGCAGTCATCCGAACAGATATGTGTATGGTAGCTCCAGCCGAGGAAAGCTTCCTTTTTTGCCCTTTCCTCGAAGCATTTGATCGACAAAAAGGCGGAGGCCAGCATTCACTCTGCAAGTCATCGCTGACAATAGATCCATCCGGTAGCCGAAGACTAAACGGACAGCAACAAATAGTACGCCTCGATGAAAGCGATCGACGGCTCTGGCTCTAGGAACGACGTATCGCCAAAGCCAATAAGTGAGGAAACCCGCCAGCTAGGCTTCCTTCGACATGGGCCTGTAGCCTAGCCTCATGTAGCTTTCAATAGTGTCTCCTTTCTTGAAAGGAGGACACTGGAGATCATCCTTGATCTTGATATCCATATCGTTGTTCTCTTCCATCAACCCTATCACTTTGCTGTTACTAAGTGGTCTGAAGAAGGTGGGTTTGCAGTTATCATGCTCCTTGGTCTTCTTTTCAATGATATGGTTGAGAAAGAGATATGGCAACCATTTGGTCGAGTAGCAGGTGCCGGATGTACCACTCTTGTAGTACAAGGAACAGATCTTGTAGTGGCATAGCAGCTCTTCAAAGACAGCCACCATGTCAGCATTCTCTTGGCGTAATTTGTCCAACTCATCATTGGTCGGGACAAATTCTTCATAGAGGATATCTCCCATTGGCAGGGTGGAGATGTACTTCATCTCGTGTAAAGCCAATCCGATCTCTCCGTATGGTGTCATAAAAGTCCCTGTTCTATAGTTGTATCTCTCCGCAAATGCAAGAAATAGATGCGGATTAGGCGGGAAACCATAAACGGTGGCGTACACCGCTTGGTACAGCTCAATCTCCTTAAGCCGGTCTTCAAATTGAGCCAATATCCAATTGGCTATACAGATCCATCTCTTATTATCCGGATTCACAAGTCCTGTCAATCGAATATCTTGGTCTGGATACCTTCCCTCAACCTTCGCAAACTCATTTGCGAATATCGGAGGTAGCAGCAGGGAAGAGTTTTCCGGTGGAATGCAACCGGGTTTCAGTCCTCTAAGTAGGGAGCTGTGACGCTCAGAGGAACTGTAGAACATGTCTTTGCTGTTTGGCCCCTTCTTCACACAGATATTCCCCGTTCGGGCTTGCTGAAGTAGAGTTATATCCCATTCCATCCTTCTGGGATAGCTCGCAAAAGCATAGAGAGACAGAGGAAGGCATCTGGAAATCTCCGATAGAAGTATCATCTTCTTGCCTCTTTGAAAAAGTCTATGTTCCATGCGAGGTCTAGGCTGAGAGTTCTTGTCAAAAGCCTCACCGAATAGGAACAACGGCTTCTTATGAGTAACTGTGTCTGCAGTTTGGAGTGGCTGCCCGTTTATCAAACACAGCGGAGTTTTATTATCTTGTACTATCAGGATGGCTTGCCGAGATGACGGCAAGGCATATTGAGGATATGTCACATGGGAAAGATCCTCCTTGAACTCAGGTTCAGCCAAAGATCCTGCAAAAACCTTATAATTGGGATCTTCCCTGAGGTTAACTGCATCAAATAAAGCGATAAAGATCAGTATATGCAAAATTACAAAGTTTCTTTAAAAAAGAGTTCATCAAATTGTGCTTTGTGCAAAGCATCATATTGCGCCAATGCAGCCCATGCGCAAAGTATCCAATTGTGCCAACATATCCACTTGCGCAAGACATCAGGTTGCGCTAACCCACTTACGCAAGGCATCAGTTTGTGCTGGCTTAACCGACTTGCGCAAATCGATGGATTGCGCCGAACATCTGCCAGCGCTTTCCAACCGATTGTGCAGGAATATAGTTTTCATAAAAATGAAAACTATTGTGTGTGCAACCAAAACCCTAAACAGGGCGGTGCAATACCATCAATCTCTAAAAAGAGAGAGGTATGAAGGTTCGAAAATGCCAAGAACCCTAAAAAGGGTTTCGATCGAGTTTGTCATCTACCTTACAGTGCTGGGTGGCCAAACTCATGGCGAGATACTCGTGGCGCAACACGAGTCGAGGGTTCGGCCGGAGCCTTGCCCTTCTCGGTAGAAGTTCGCTTAGGAGCCATTAACGTCGACGGCGAGAGGAAGGAGAAGTAGTCGGAGTAGGAGGGAAGCTTTTATCTCTTCAGAAAATTGAAAGCAAGTAAAGGTTGACAGAATGAGAATGGAAACTATTTATAGTTTTCAGAAGTGTAACAGTTACCTCAAATTGTGCCACAAAAGTCGGAGCTGATTCCTCCAAATGCGCAGTCAAAGTGCCACTTGTGCAACTTGATTTTAAATTCAAAATTCAAAGTATTTCGAAACTTTGAATATTTTCAAATTTCAAAAACTTTGAAGGGGGTCATGTAGGTCCTAAAAATCAAGTTGCACCCATCAAAAAAGCAATAAAAATCAAATTGTGCACCCTTCAAATGAACTACGCAGGAGACAGACTACACAACAAATCAACTGCGCGAGGCCGAACCGCGCTAACATCCAGGCGCGCTATGCTGACGTGGCAACATCATCATTACCTGACAAAAATCCGATCTTCTGACAGCTGACAGCCCAATAAACGAAGAGTCCTTTCGTTTCTTGTACAGCACAGCGCTCGAGGACAGCTGTATAGCCAGTACAGTATGACAGCCCAACCGAAGCACAGTCTGCCAGATTCTCTTCAGCACAGTTTGGTCCCAGCCCAGTCTGAAGCTAGCGTAGTTTAAGTGGCACAATCCATCAAGATAACTGATATTTTATACGTGGACTACATGCCTTCAATTGTTCACCACGTGGCAACCGTCTGTACACGACCATGCGCATTTCAATCAAACAATGCCATGCGTCTAATACAGTTGAGCCACGATCGAATAACTGCCAGCGCAGTTCACTGTTTGCGCAGTCCAATGCCTGCGCAATCCAGCCTGCGCAATCCAGAAATAACTACTAATTAGTTATTTTCCAGAACTCTATAAATAGAGTTTCAAGTCCTTCATTATGGGGAGGGGATCATTATTTCACCAGAGATCAGGAGTTCTTGTCCAAGTGCTGCTGCATTCTTCAGAGGCTATCGTCTTCAAAGTTTACATCATCCAAGGGATAAAGCGATCGTCTTTAGATCGGATTCCTATAGTTGTACTTTCCCAGAATTCAATTGTAATCTTCTTACAAAGTTTGTGAAATAAAAGAATTTTTGTTTTTGCAAACAGTAGTAATATTTTTTGTTTCTCTCTTCATCTTTGGATTCTTATCTAACGATCCGGGACGTAATCCTGGACGTGAGGAATAAAAAAAATATTTTTCGTTTTTCTTTACTTTTTTCTTTATTTTGTTTCTTAGTTTTTTTTCATGTATGGAATTTACCTATGATGAAAAAGGAAAAGGATTGACATTTTTTTCAAATTAGAAAGTCTGAAGTGATCAGAGGGAGCGGAGAGAGAGGGATTCGAACCCTCGGTACGAATAATTCGTACAATGGATTATGTAACACCCAGTTTTCCAGATGAGGATAATTTTAAAATTTTGTAATTATAATTATATTTATTGATATTTATTTCAAATTATGATTTTTGGTGATTTTTTATTATTTTTAAACTATTTAAAAAGCTGTTTTAAGTCATGACTTATGATTTTGATGTGCTGCCAGTGAAACCCTAGTGACTGCATGACCTAGAGCCTAACTATGTCATTAGGATATTTAATTATCATTTTTAGCCTAGGGGTAATTTGGTCATTTTTGACTTATTTGAATTATTTGATTATTTATTGAATTGGTGAATTCTAGTTTGACTTTGACTTGTTGAGACCTAGTGGACTAGCCTAGAACCTAACCCTAGCCATGGTAACCCTAGTCTAACTTGAGTTAACCCATTTTAGTCATTAGAGATTAGTTTTAGAATGAGAGAATTTGGTTTAGTGAATTTAAGTTATGGCTTATGGTTTCATGAAATGACTTATGGCTTAATGATTTGATTGATCATGACTTAAGCCCATGGGCCATTTTAGTAAACCCTAACCCTAATTATTGAACCTATGACCAGCCATAGGAGAGCCCCTCCCTATTTAATGTCTTGTTGAGGAGTTCTTGCCTCTTTTAGAGCTTAACCTAGAAATTAAAGAAAAGGTTTTTTTTCCCTTCCAAAAATCCCCATAAATTCATTTTAATTCATTTTTAATCCTAGTCTTTTGCATTAGGACCTAATTACTGTGTATTTATTATTTTTGGAGGTAAATCTCAGTTTTTGGTTCATTTGGAGCTTTGAACTTGGTTTTTTGGAATCTTTCCATTGGAGCTTTCTTGGAGGATTGGCACACACAGGTAACCACCCTCAAATTGTGATTTAAACCTATTTTTAGTACATGATGGCTTAGGAATAGGTGTCCCCTATCTACTGTAGAAATTTCGTGTCATTTGCATTAGGTTACGTGTCCGTATCGGACACGTATCAAACCTATAGCTAAGTGTTCGACGGAATGCCCGAACCGACTCGATTTGTTGTTTTTGCAAATCTATTTGAATGGAAACCTAGATCTAGGGTTTGCTTATGCATTTCTGTAATTTTTTCCTAATTTCAATTTTGTGTCGTGTCCACACGGGGACGCGAACACGCTGACCGCGCGCACGTGCACTGTGTCCTGCATCACGGGGCTGAGAACTCCCGACACAGGACACGTGGACATGCCAAAATTGGTGAGCATGATGGGGCAATGTCTGCGACCATCCTCCCAAAATTTGGGTCGATATGATTGCGTATGCGAGGAGAAATCCTCCCCGCACTGGCCGTGCGGCCTGTCGATTGCGCGCGCAAAACGCTGCTGATACACATTCGTATCGGATACGACACGTGTCTTGGACACTGTGCAGGCGGTCCTAGGGATAGCCCTACCCCTAGCGCATGTGTACGCAAGGCCACGTGTCACCACGTGGCCTGTGTCGCGCGCGGGACACGCGTACGTACGTGCACGACACTGTGCACTGTGCAGTGCACTCGTGTGTCTTTGAGTGTGTTGGACACGTTCATGTCCACTTGGTTGGACACGAATACCTTGCTTGACACGTGTACACTTGTATTATGTTTTACCAACCATTTAAAATGTGAATTAACATGGTTTTGATGTTCGATTTCCATTTTCCCATTTCGACTGATACGGGTTTCCTGGAATTTAATTTCTGAAGGTTAATTCACTGTTTAACTAATTTTCCCCTTGTTTAAATTCCATGTTTGAATCTTATACATGTGTAATGGATCATTGCAATGTTGATTATCGATTTGTGTTAGGTTTTTGGATTCGAATTTGGTTTTGGAAGTGTTGAACTGCTATAATTTTACTGTCAACTGTTATTTCCTGTTTTTAATCCCGATTTTAATTCCCCTTTCTAAAAACTGAGTTTTGATGTTTGTTTACATATTTAACTCATGTACATATATACCAACTACTGCTGGATAGGATTGACAATTAGAATTAGGATTTGCATAAGTAATTGGGATTCGAATATGGGAATGGGATGTCCAATGATAGACTGAAATTCCCAGAAATTTACATGTTAACTCATATTCTAATTTTAAATCTTTTTAAACTGAAGTTTTAGGTGTTTAAATTGCCATGTTGATTCTTAAATATTTGTTAGTTCACTGTTAGTTGATGACATCTAGGTGAATGGATTTCGATTGGGTTGGTTTGGAATGGACTGAATTATAAACTGTCATTCAAAATTTCCTGAAAACCAAAACTAAGAATTTCTCACTATCTTTTGATTCCAAATTCCTGAACACAGGTTACACAACACTTGAATCTGATATTACACTCTCCTGCCACATTGCCTTGACACACTACACTGTTAACTAATTCTCATATGACACTGTCACATACACTCTATGTTTCACTCAACCCTCATATACACACTACCTTAAACTCTCAAAACACACACACACCATGCCACACACTATATTACACTCTACTATTCACATGTACACACACACACACCTTGACACAAGCACATGTATTCCTTCCTATATGTATATATATATATATATATATATATATATATATATATATATATATATATATATATATATATATATATATATATATATATATTATAATGTAGCCTATGTCTAATGTGGTTATTTATATTAAATTAAATATATTTTTAAATGTGTGAAATGTGTGTGAACTATACTAAATTAGATTAATATTGTAATGTGTGAATATGTATGATATAGCTATATGGCCTATATACAGGACACATAGCCTATGGGTGTATACCTATGGCTCATAGCCTGTGTGTATGGTTGAATGCCAGTATAGGTGTACAGTTGGCTTGTATAGCCTAGAAATTGTGTGTGCTTGCTAGAATAGGTTGGTTAGGCCTAGTGAGACTTGACGGACTAGAGTATTGACTTGGGTTGACCCAGAGTTAACCAAGTTTGACTTGGACCTAGTTTGACCTAGACAGTTGACCAGGTTTGACTTAGGGTTGACTTGACCTAGAAATCACATAGATTGCATCATAAACTTCATTTACCTTGTTTTAAACATACTATAACCTGTATTCCTCTATTTAGGACATTGTGATTCTGTCGCAGACATCTGATATTATACTACTCTTTTCAGAGTATCAGGCGAGTACATTCTCTGATAGTTCTTCCATTTACTTGTCGTTTAATGTACTTCAGTTGTAGCTAGTTCTATTTGATTCTATATTACAAACACGATTTGATATTACTGGATCCATTTCATGCGACACTCACTTATTCTTGTCTGGCCTCTATTTCTGGAACCACCTACTGGAACCACCCTGGAATCATTTACTGGAACCATTCATGTACTGGCTGGACTTATATCTATTTTTATGTCGGGTTATGGATTCACTTGTACTTGCTGGGCGGGGAAATATTGGAATAGGCATGTGAACATACCCAAATACTGGAACCACTCCTTTGGAATTATACTGGAACGATAGCCATCCCACACTTAGCCGAGTGTGCGGTGTACCGTATTACCTACAGTCGTTCACATGTCGATCCCGATATTTTAAAAACACACTATTAGAGTATAGGCTGGACTCACCCTGGAATCATTGATCACATTGACTGGAACCGTCTCGTACTGGATTCATCTTGTATTAGATTCGTCTTGTACTGGACTTATATTGGAGTTACACTTGTCTATATTACGGTCTGGACTTATATCATGCTACTCTAGTTCAGCTAGATATATTTTTCAGTCTTCATTGCCATATTTCTCTTCTTGTTTAGTACTTTCCTTTCCTTGTACCTTAACTGTTCTTTATATCATTACCTGTATAAAACTGCCATGATTCATCAATATAACTGTCTATAACTGCTTTATAGTTCTCTGTCATTTACTTGGGATTTCTTGATGAGTTGTACTCGTTCCTGTCCTGACTGGACCTGTTGAAATTTTACAGATGATTACCCTGAGGACACATGCCCTACATATTATGGACCCGGAGACGGGATGACTACCTTTGGCCCCGACACTCAGGAGTGATCGAGATTTAGTTTAGTAGACTAGCATCTGTTTTTCATGTCGAACTTTTGTATTGATTTGAGACTTGTGTAGTTTTTGAGATTGTTGAGAGTTGTTATTATTTTAGTAGTTGTCTTTCTATTCTTAGTTAATTTTTCTGTGATTATCTTATCGTGCTTAGACTGTGATTGAGTTACAATATCTTATACTTGTCCTCCGTTCGGAGTTGATCATGATGAGTACATTATAAT